>CANSZD010003265.1:0-600000 GCA_947648045.1 Beta corolliflora | reverse complement strand
ATCACAGTCATACACGTGTCAAAGGATTACGCATCCTGTCAGATGAATAGTACTACTATAAATAGCCAAATGGTACTATTCTGCAGGTAGATTCTCTCACATTCAAAACACTACTTTCTCTCTCTATATCTCTCTCTCTCTTAAATCCTTATCGGACACTTACTGACTTGAGCGTCGGAGGGGGTTTCCTCGCATCCCCCGAGGGTAGTTTACGTTTGTCTTCCTTGCGAGACTTCCGGTCCGGACGCCCACTCAAATACGACGGACATCTCTGTGTCCGCCACCGTTTCAACACCGAAACAGCAGTAATTATTAAAATTATTATGTCTAGATATTTTTTTTGAAAGGTTATCATGTCTAGATATTATTCAATGAAGATATTATTTTGGACAGATTTATTTCTTGTAACCTTAATTTCTAGAGTATGTAAGTTATTTAAAGAGATCCAAAGTCAAATCTAATACAAACTAAATGACAAATTCACATTAAATTTTGACTTTTTTTAAAAAAAAAAAATTCAAGAATGGGATTTCGAATTGGGGCTGTTTGGATCCAAAAAAACAGAAAAATTAGTACTTCCTCCTTTCCTTATTAATGTTCCTAATTTGACTTCCACATTTGTCAATGCACAAATTTGACTATTAATATATATACTTATGTATTAGTAAAAATTCTAAAATTTTGGTATTATTAAAGTACTCGTTGATACGAATCAAATAAGACTCCACATGACTATGTTTTTCATATATATAATATTGGGAAAAATTTAGAAGATTATATAAAATTCCAAATAGTGTCAAGATTTCAAGTAAAAACATCAATAAGGAACTGAAGGAGTAGTATTTATTAGTAATATAGACCTTTTTTTATATATCTTGGTATGAATTTGAACTCTCTGTCTCTCTAGACCAAACAAGAAAGAAGACCAACTAAGTCATATAATTATATTTTTAATCATCTTTGAGATCTAAGATATATGGATGTTATGACTTTTGTATGGTTATGTTAATTTGAAGACTTATATATATATATATATATTATTATATCCAAGATAAGTAGTTACATTAATTTGGATGTTCAAATTGAATCCAAACTAGCTATTCTAAATTGAATCTAATTTGGTAAATTTGTATTGAATTAAAACTCAAATTAATATACGGAATTTAATTTATTAGGTTAAACTTGGGTCAAATCCTCATAAAACATGTAACATAATTCTTTGCCGATGAAATCCATGGTAAACCTTATGTATGATATACAATGAGTGAATGAGCTACCTAGGAGGTGCATCTTCCAATCTTACAATTAGGCGCGTTCAGAATGGGATCTAAACCGCACCAAATCATGTTTATGCGGTTTGGTTTAGTTTTCAGTTCTAAAATTATGGTTGGGTTGCGAATTTAACCAAATTGCATGCAATTTGTGGTTTGGGTTGATTTCCTGACAAGTTTGAGAATAAATTAAAGCTCTGTTTGATTCAACTTATTTTACTTATCTTATCTTGTCTTATCTTTTTTTATCTGAACTTATATTCTAGCTTAGTGTATTGTCAAACCCTAGTTAATCCGTTTTATTCAACTTATTTTATCTTATCTGATATGATCTTATCTTATCTTATTTTTTTTGAAATAAGTTAAAATAAGTTGAAAAGAACAGACCCTAAATTATAAACTGCAATAAATCATTTTACACTAAAATCATTTTTCGTTGTACAAGATATTTTAGAATATAAAATATCTTAGGGCCTGTTCTCCCCAGCTTATTTTCAGTTCAGTTCAGTTCCTAAATTATTATCATTACTATTAATTAGTTATAATTTAATTTTGTTCGCTCGGCTTCGGTTCAATCTGATTCGGTTCGGTTCGGTTCAATTCAATCGCTCGGGTCCGGTCGGTTCGCTTCGGTTCAATTCAATTCGGTTCGGTTGTTTTTATGCCAAGAGAACAGCACTTAGTCTCTCACCTTTTCTCTTTATTAAATTAATGTAATAACTATAAGATATAAAAAAACAATATGGTCAAACCACAAACGAAATTGTACCAAACTGTTGTTATGAGGTTTGATTTGGTATGTTTTTGCTCATAATATGATGCGGTTCAGTTTGATAAAATAGCAAACTATTTTTATTATGGTTTTCAAGTATTTACAATATTATATCCCAAATCGCATCAAATCAAATCGTGAACACCTACTTACAATTATTACTTTCAATAACATAATATTCTTTGCTTTTCCGATATTATACAATTTTATCTTCAAATTTTAATATATCTATTTTTGAAATTTATTTTCATAATATGATAACCAATTTTGAGAAAAACTATAGAAGATCTTAAATTATTTGGTCCTACCATTTATGCCCCCTTGAAAAAGATTATATATTTTATATCTTCATTTGAAAATTAAAACAAAATACTAAATTATATAAAAAATTAGTATTTGTTGGAGTTAAGACTTGGAAAAACCTTGGCTCATTTTCTTGTTTGTCCCACATTGCTTGTGGGAGGGAATTTCTTCATGTTTATATATTTCCTCCCTCCTTCCATCTATTGAGTTGTGACTAGAGATGCTTTTGTGGTTGGATGATATGTTTGGTTTGGGCTTGCTATCACACACACGCGCGCCGCCCGCCCGGACCGGGCCAGGGCCATGGGCTTTGGGGAATAAACTTAACTTAACTAAATTTTTGGACCCGGGAGCTACGCGTGTGTGGCTGTTGGAATTCTGTAACGTTTTACCGTTACAGTATTCATGGCAATCCCTAATTATCCGCCCATTGATTGCTATCCGTTTTTTGGCTTGATTCTTCCCTATAAAATCAGTGCCATCCTGTTCAGTCAGACACACAAAACAAAACAACAAACACTCTTCTCTCTTCCCTTCTCTTCTCTATTCCTGGGTTTTCGTGCTACTCTCTAAAGCTCGGTTGCTAGTGGTGGCATTCTTAGGCGGCTTGTGTAAACCTTGGGGAGCATTCCGGCCAAGATCGATAACCACCATTGTCGGGCCGTAATTGCTTTCAAGTCGCTGATCTCCTATCACGGCACTGACCTTGAAAGTTATCTATTTACGCCTTTGCGAAACTCTTATTCCAACAATTTGAAAGCAATTACTAATATTTGCAATGGCGAAAGTTCAACCAAATCAATGGCTCATCCGTCCAAACTTGAGTCCCTTGATGGAAATAACTACAAACGCCGGGCTCGAAACTTCTTATGTTTTTCGAGCAACCGGATATTGACTATGTCCTGTTCAATGACCGTCCCACTGCCATTACGGCCTCGCCGATTCATCTTCTCCTTCTCGCTGCTGTCATTAAGCGAATGAGGATCAAATTCTGAAATATGAAAAAGATAATAAAACAGTTCGTTTCCATCTCCTTAATCTGATGACTAATAATTTGTTTGATTTGTTTATGGTTCATAAGTCATCTAAACTGATTTGGGAGGCCCTTGAGAAAAAATATGGGGCCGATGATGCCGGGAAACGAAATATGTTGTAGGAAAGTGGTTTGCTTTCCAAATGGTTGATGACAAACTCGTCATGGACCAAGTTCATGTCTACGAAAATTTATGTGCCGATGTTCTAAATGAGGACATGAAAATCCGTGAGGTTTTCCAGGCTAATGTTCTCATTGAAAAATTTCCTCCTTCCCGAGGGAGTTCCGTAACAATCCGAAGCATAGGAAAGAGTTCCTATCTCTTCGGGAACCGATCGCCCATATGAGGATTGAAGAGGCCAACCCGGATCAAAGATAATCGTGGACTCGGCTCTTGTCAATGTTTCCAAAGCTAATCCGGTGGAATCTGTTGTTGCGCCAAGCTCGATAAGTTCAAGGGTAAGGGCAAGAAGGTATTCAACAAGGGTAAGAAGCAAGGAAAAGTGAACAAACCAAGTGGTAAGATTCAAAAGAGGACCTTTGTGTGCTATGTGTGTGGAAAGCCCGATCATAAGGCTTACCAAGGTCCTCAACGCCAAGGTTCTCGTCCAAAAAGAAACTCCTCAAGCTAACCTTGCTGTTTCCGGATGATGTTATTGCCTGCTTGTGGTGGTTGAAGCAAATGGGTCGAGAATCGTTACGACCGGATTCCCGACACCGGGCTTCAAGGCATTTCTGTTCGAACAAAGAGCTGCTCCATGACTTCCAGGATGCAACGAAAGGTGAGTGCGTCTACATGGGGAATGCAGCAAGCTGGAGTGCTTGGACATGGAAAGGTCACTCTAAAACTTACCTTCGGAAAAACCCTCTCCCTTTCAAATGTCTTGTATGTTCCTACTATGCGTCGTAACCTAGTGTCCGGTGCCTTGTTAAACAAAGCCGGTTTGAAAATTGTTTTTGAGGCCGACAAGGTTGTAATGACTCGTGGTGGGGAATTTGTGGGGAAAGGGTATCTCGAGTGGGGGTTTGTTTATTTTAAATGTTGCTTCTTCGTATATCGCTATTAATAAAACTGTTTGTGGTTCTCGCTTATATTCTTGAGTCTTTAAATTTATGGCACGGTAGATTAGGACATGTGAATGTTGCCTCTATTAAGAGACTAAGGACCTTAGAATTGATTCCTAATCTGTCCTCAACCGAGTTCTCTAAGTGTCCTATTTGTGTTGAAGCAAAATTTACCAAGAAACCTTGCAAAACCGTGACTCAAAGGACCACCCAACTTCTAGAATTGGTTCATACAGACTTTAGGCGACTTTCGGAACACTAGAAGTAGAGGAGGAAAATTCCGGTATATTTCCTCTGTTGATGATTACTCGAGGTTCACTAAGTTATACCTTCTTAAGACCAAAAGTGAGGCGGGGGAAGCTTTTTTGAAGTATAAGGCCGAGGTAGAAAACCAACTTGATAGGAAAATCAAGAGGGTTAGGTCCGATAGGGGTAGAGAATATGAGAACTTCTCTTGGAATGACCATTGTGAGAAATTGGGAATCATTCATGAACTTAGTGCTCTTTATGTACCCCAACAAAATGGTGTAGCCGAAAGGAAAAATAGGTCCTTGAAAAATATGATGAATGCTATGCTTGTAAGTTCGGGTTGCACGATGAAATGTGGGGGAAGTCTGTTCTTTCGACTTGTCATGTTCTTAACCGAGTTCCTCACAAAAGATTAGATAAGACCCCTTATGAGCTATGGAAGGGTTATCCTCCAAACTTGGAGTTTTCGAGAGTGTGGGGGTGTCCAGCCAAAGTTGGGCTTCCCGACTATAAAAAGTCAAACATAGGACCTAAGACTTTTGATGCTTGTATTCATTGGTTATGCTCATGCTGCATATAGATTCATGTCTATGAGTGATAGGTCTATCTCGTGAGTACGGAGATGCTTGAGTTTTTTGAACATGTTTTTCCTTTGAAAAAAGGTGATGTTGCATCTCGTGCCTTCTTGTTCTTCTCTCCGCTGTTGATTTATCTACTTGTTCTACGCATGATGTTCTACCTACTTGTGATACTCCCGCCGATTTGACTTTGAGTAGTAGTTCGGTTGACATGCATGCTAGCGGTTCCTCCGTCGTAGATGAGCCTAGGAGAAGTAAGAGACCTAGAGTAGCAAAAGACTTTGGTTCAGATTTTGTTACTGCTTTTCTATCTGAAAGTTCTTGTGTTGACTTGTTGAGTGATGAACTAGTTTATGCTTTCATGATAGAAGAGGACCCAAAGACCTTTGATGAGGCAATGAGATCTGTGGATGCCGCTTTTGGAAAGAGGCCATTAAGAGTGAGTTAGATTCCATAGTGTCTAACTCTACTTGGGAGTTAACCGACTTACCTAAGGGATCAAAGACCATAGACAGTAAATGGATCTTTAAAAAGAAGTTGAGACCCGATGGAACTATCGAGAGGTTTAAAGCTAGGCTTGTCATCGGGGGGCTTCACTCGAGGAAAGGACTAGATTACTTTGACACTTATTCTCCCGTGACTAAGATAGCCACTATTAGGACCCCGCTTGCTCTTCGCTGCTATTCATGACTTAGTTATACATCGGATGGATGTTAAGACTGCTTTCCTGAATGGTGACTTAGAGGAGGAGATTTACATGTCTCAACCTGAGGGTTTCGTGGTGTTAGGTCAAGAAGATAAAGTGTGCAAATTGAGGAAGTCCTTATATGGTCTCAAACAAGTACCAAAACAATGGTATGAAAAATTTGATAGTACCGTGGTGTCAAATGGTTTCATTGTAAACAATTCGATTCTTGTGTTTATTCAAAATTGATAGGATCGGATTGTGTGATTATATGTCTTTATGTGGATGACATGCTGATTTTTGGTAACAACTTAAAGGTGGTTAATGATACTAAACTTTTCTTGTCTTCAAAATTTGAGATGAAAGATTTGGGGGAAGCGAGATGTGATTTTAGGAGTCGACTTAAGAGAGTCTCCGGTCGCATTTCCCTTAGTCAGTCTCATTATGTGGAAAAAGTGCTTAAAAAGTTTAATTCCTTTGATGTTGTTCCAGTGAGTTCTCCCTATGATTCCAGTATTCATTTGACCAAGAACTTAGGTGAAAGTGTCTCTCAAAGTGAATATGCAAAAATCATAGGTAGTTTGATGTACCTCATGAACCGTACTCGACCGACATAGCTTATGCAAGTGAGTAGACTTAGTAGATATACACATAACCCTAGTAATGAACACCGGAGTGCTCTTCATCGTCTTCTCGGATACCTAAAAGGAACTGTTGATTTTTGTTTGCACTATTCTAAATTTCCCCGCTGTTCTTGAAGGATTTTGTGATGCAAACGGGTATCCGGTAATGATGAGATTAGTTCAACTAGTGGCTATGTGTTTACCCTTGGTGGTGGTGCTATATCGTGGAAGTCTTCGAAACAGACTTGTATAGCACGTTCCACCATGGAGTCTGAGTTCATTGCCCTCGAGTTGGCAGGGCAAGAAGCTGAATGGTTGAGAAACTTGTTGTCTGATGTTCCTTTATGGGGTGGACAGGGTTCACCTGTCTCTCTTCATTGTGATTCTCAAGCAGCCATTGGTGTTGCTAAGAACAGTGTCTACAATGGTAAGAAGAGACACATACGGATCAGACATGGAGTCGTCAAACAACTCCTGAAAAATGGGGTGATTTCTTTGGACTATGTGAGGTCCGAAAGAAATCTTGCAGACCCTTTACTAAGGGGTTATCTAGGAGAGTTGTCCTAGAGTCGTCGAGGGGATGGGGCTAAAGCCCATTAGTTGAGATCTTATGGTGGATACCCGTTTGTGGTCAAACGAAGCCATGAAATCTTAACTTGCACTACATTTCCCATCCCTATGACACATGGTAGTGCTTTTATCCATAGCCTATTGGTGGTGCTTCTGAGACGCACTTGATGGATATACATTGAGAGGTTGAGCATTTTGCTCTTAATAGTTCCATATCCCTCCGGGGTGGTGTTATTGAGAAACACTTGATGGACTACCTACGTAAGTGTGGAGGTTAAGCCGCCTTCTATGAAAGACTCGGGTCGTCTTTCTAGAGCACTTATTAGACCCAAGGTATGCGCATGGCTATAAAGCGCTTGTGATGTGTCGCGGAGATTGCACGATCTTAAGGTAGGTATGTGTTGTGAGGGTCTCAACGGAACTCTGGTGAGTTCAAGAGTAATTCACTCACTAGATAGTAAGTTGTTGCCTCATTTCACTATGCATCAATTCAAATCGAAAGATATTGGTGTTTAAGTACTTTCCTTTCCTTACCCAGGAATTTCTTTTGCTTTTCTGAGCCTTTGTGGGGGATTGTTGGAGTTAAGGCTTGGAAAAACCTTGGCTCATTTTCTTGTTTGTCCCACATTGCTTGTGGGAGGGAATTTCTTCATGTTTATATATTTCCTCCCTCCTTCCATCTATTGAGTTGTGACTAGAGATGCTTTTGTGGTTGGATGATATGTTTGGTTTGGGCTTGCTATCACACACACGCGCGCCGCCCGCCCGGACCGGGCCAGGGCCATGGGCCTTGGGCTTTGGGCTTTGGGCTTTGGGGAATAAACTTAACTTAACTAAATTTTTGGACCCGGGAGCTACGCGTGTGTGGCTGTTGGAATTCTGTAACGTTTTACCGTTACAGTATTCATGGCAATCCCTAATTATCCGCCCATTGATTGCTATCCGTTTTTTGGCTTGATTCTTCCCTATAAAATCAGTGCCATCCTGTTCAGTCAGACACACAAAACAAAACAACAAACACTCTTCTCTCTTCCCTTCTCTTCTCTATTCCTGGGTTTTCGTGCTACTCTCTAAAGCTCAGTTTGCTAGTGGTGGCATTCTTAGCTGCTGTGTAAACCTTGGGGAGCATTCCGGCCAAGATCGATAACCACCATTGTCGGGCCGTAATTGCTTTCAAGTCAGTGATCTCCTATCACGGCACAGCCTTGAAAGTTATCTATTTCTGCCTTTGCGAAACTCTTATTCCAACAGTATTGATTTAAGATTCTTTTTTGAAAGGCTATTGATTTGAAAGATACAAATATATATTGTTATAAATTCATGAGAAGTAAGCTCTTTGAAGAGAAAAAAAAAATTCTATGAGAAGTTAGCTTCATTAGTTTTTTTTTTTTAAAATAAAATTTCTTGAGTTTGATTGATTCCCTTCACCCTCTTCTTTACTGGAAGAGAAGATATATACCCTGAAATGCTCTCACCACAGGAGCCTATGGTTTCATTTCTCGAATGCCTATTTAGAGGGATACGGGACAGACAACTCGAAGTGAAGTAAACTGGTGTAACTAGAACACCTGTCATTATGTTATCACTGAGTACCCTACTCAATCTCATACTACTAAGTAAACTACCTAGTCTATATAAGAACAACTAAGAATCTAGAATCTATTTCTTTTTTGGACTCATTGGATTTTCTACCAAATGCAAGGGGGTGATGTCGCGAAGGATTCAATCCAGCCACAGGTTCCCGTACGGCTGTCTTGGTACGACTTCACCCTAGTCGAAAGAAGCTCCTAAATCAGCGTAGAACCAAATTAGCAGCAAGAGAACTTTCCTAACCTACCATCGGTGAAAGCAGGGTGGTCAAATTTCGCGAGCTAAATTCAAGAAAGAGAGTTCCTAGCATAAAAAGGATACATTTGGAGGGCCATGAGAAATCCACTTTGTACCGTTAGTGATCCAAACCTGCCCGGAGCGAGCCTGCCAAGATGAAGCTGCGGGGGTTACCACCACATCCTCCCCCGATGGACTTGAAGCTCTTCATAATTAGGTAGGGTAGAAAATCTAACCTCTGAAATTATTTCAATATTGGACCTTGGACATCTCCTCTTACCTATATATTATCGTTGGAAAGGAATGAAAGATGTTAATAGCAGATAAGAAGCAGAATGCGCTATCACCTACAACCCTTTCCTCTGCGGGGGACTTCCACGAAGTGAAAACAAAGCGGCAGAAGGATATGATCAACTCGTTGATTTTTGGAAACTTTCACTTCGTTCGTTCTTTTTCTTTTGTTGTCCCCAAGTTCTAGGCCCTTTTGTTGTTGTTCTCTCGTGCCTTGTTCACTTCTATCAACTTCAATTTCAAGAAAATATCTCAATTCACTCATCGCCCTGGCTAACTCCGTGCCAGCAGTTGCGGTAAGAAGGGGGGATTTATGTCTTGTTTGAGTAGCCTGTCATTCTGTTATGACTGAGTGCCCTACTCAATCTCATACTACCCAGTAACTAAACTGTCGCCAGGGGATATGGTTCAAGTAGTCAATTGCAATCCTATAACTTAAGATAAGAGTGAGTTCCTGTAACGCCCCGAAAATCCATAACCTTGATTACTCACTAGAGGAAAAAAGCCCAAGGGCTGCGGTCAAAAGGGGTCCAAGGGCTGCGTTTTTTGACCGCAACCATTGGACTAGCAGCCCTTGGCATTTAGGAAGGGCTGCGGTTTAGCGCGTTAAGGGCTGCGGTCAGGGCAAAAACTGTAGCCCTTGGTGGGTTACGAGCCAAAACTGTAGCCCTTGGTGAGTTAAGGGCTGCGGTTTTGGCCCTTAACCGCATCCCTTAACCCACCAAGGGCTGCGGTTTTTGCCCGAACCACAGCCCTTGTGACCCAAAAAAAAATAATTTTTTTTTTTGCATTTTTTTGTCCTAAATGTTCCCAAACATTTTTATATATATAAAAGTATCATTTTTCATTACAAATTATGTTTTTTACACAAATATAGAGAAAATAATAACTGAATTACATTAGTTCGAGGTTGCCCTCGATTGTTCGAATTGCAATATATGAGCAGGATCACAAATATCAGAAAATAAACCAACCAAAGAACCGCCATGAAGGCATTACAACAACTCCACCAAGACTAGCATCCGAATCCCTCAAAAGCTGACAAATAAAACCAAAATGGAAAAAGCAGTTGATTCCATGAGAATGTGTTACAACATGAACATGAAGTGAGCAGGTTTATTTTCTGGCAGGAATAGAATGAGCAACCTCAAATTGAGAGTGAAGTTCATCCCTTGTCATATTAATACTAATAAATGGAAAAAGCTAGTGACTAGTGGCATAGATATATCATATATCCATCCAGATTTATCTAAGTAAACATAATAAAGGAAAAGGAAAAGGAAAAGAATACCCAGGGGCAGCAGCATTAGAAAGCATCATGATCAAATCGCCATCGCAAACGCCGAGTCCATTGAGCTTCTCATGGTTTTTCATCTCCTTGCCATTGTACAACAACTGTTGCTGCTGCAGCGACACCCCACTCTGCCTCCCAGAAATCCAAACTCACTGTTAATAATACTACCATAGGTATAGCAGGTATAGGTATAGGTATAGGTATAGGTATAGGTATTGCATTATAGAATTAGCTATTGCTATTGCTATTGGTATTGGTATTGGTATTGGTATTGCATTACTAAAAATAAGATAGGAATTGCATTAATAAATTTAAAATAATAACTAAAAGATTGGAGATTCTTAACCTCCACTTCAAGCAAAGCCTTGACATTTTCGACCTGCAGAATTTGATCATTATCCATCAGAAATCAGAAATTCGCTGTATAGACTAAAGTGCAAACCGGTATAACTTTACATGTGACACACATTTAATGTTAGTTTAGAAGACAGTACACAACTTCAAATATATTCCCCAAAATTCCAGGTCCAAGCTCAACTGACAATGACAGAAGCAACTGCTTCCTTGTTGCCTCCATAAAACATTCCTGCAAAGATCCCCATGACAGTCGCTGTTCCCCCATTAACAGTCCCATCTACTTTTGGAGTTCCCTAAATTAACCAGAAACTGATGTTACAACAAAAACACGAGACAAAAACACGAGCTGCAAAATTACGAACAACACAAGCTCTCCTTCCCCCAAAGAGTTCAAAAATATAAGAGTCTAGATCAAATTTCTAATGCGAATACGCAATTCGGAAATAGATAGTTTACAAGATAATTAGACAAAACTAAGAATTTTAATTAACAATATACCAAAAGGAAATAATCAAAGCATCACATCATAAAGAATTATTCAACTAACACTAGTAGTGGTAACAAATAACAATAGAAATATAAAGTCAATTATATCCTATTGCCAAACTTTTACAGCGCACTAAACTAACAAACCACGCACAAAGGCAATAATATAACAACAAAAAAAGTAATCAAGGATTAAAAAGAATAGCGAGATAAATTATGAAGGAAGCAAACAAAAACTGATAATCGAAGAAGAAAGAAAGCAAGAAGCACTTAGTTCATGTCTTTTGGGAGCATGGGTACTAGCATGGGTTCTTACACGCTATCCAGAATCGAACCTGAGAAGCCTCACCCACCCCCTCTTTCCACAGAAATGCAAGGGCTGGGAAGGGGAGTGGAGGAACTCAGTGTATGAAACCAAGCTATGGACTCAGTGTATGAAACCAAACTATGCCAATCATTACCATGTCAAAAAGTAATATATATAAAAAGGAGAAAAAGAACTCGAGAGAAATATTGAACTAAGATATATAAACTGGAACAGTAAACATTTAGATCATCGACTCAAAACATGCATGTAGTTCATCATCCTACAAGATCAAATAGTGTGATTATTAGACAACAGCTTGTGCAAGAATCAAATTATTATGATTCCAACCCAACTTAACAAGATTTTGAATGCATAATACAACTTCACCAAATATCCAACAGTAAAAAAAATAAAGTAAAGAACATCTAACCAACTTCAAGAACCATAACTAGTTAAAATAGAGCAAGAATGGAACCAAAACAACCATTAATTATCACACAAACATTTCAGCAAACACTTACCCAGCATTGTTAAACAATCCAAGAAACCAGAATTAGTGAAAAACAACAAATACCCATATCATAAATCCACAAAAACAACAAAATTAATCCACCAAAAAAAACCATAAATTACCAAAGCAACGACAGTGATCACAGAAGGGTTGTTTTGAGAATTTGACATTTTCTTCAATGGTGTAAAGAGGAAGAACAACGCCTCTGTTTTCTTGAACAAGAAGAGTACACCAACCACCCTCTTGACACTCTTAAGCTATTCAAAGGATACTCAAACGGTCAAAGCTATAGCCAAGTTCGAAACCTTATTCATTCCATAAGAGACTAATCAAAGTTCCAAACACTCTAAAACTATTCAAAGGAGTAGTTAAATTCATATATACAGCATAAACAAAACTCTAAAACAATGATTTCAGGCAACAAAAAACATGAGAAGTTTAATCACCAAAAAATCTGCCATAACACAATTTCAAGTAGAAATCAAGCCCTAGAATCATCAATCACCAAAATCAGGAAAAATTAAGCACGAAAAATCATCAGCAGTTCGTTAATCGACACAAAAAAATAGACAAAATCGAATTCAATCAATAGAATCGGTAAAAAATAAAGCTAAAATTAAACACTGAATTGTATAATCATAAATCATAGTTAATTAATATAAAAAAGATACAGAGGAAATGAAGGACAAACTCGAGCAAGGAAGGGAGTAGAAGGCGACGACGAAAAAGACGGCGGAGAAGAGCGGAGGCGAGAGGAGAAGGGAGACGTTGAAGAGATCTCACACGCTGCTGTCAACTTCTTGAACCACCAAGTAGCACCACCAAGCAGAGGCTGAGGCAGTAGCAACAAGACGGCACACCACCAGCAGAACAGGAGAGAGAAAACTTCTTGAACAGCCACGAAGAGAGAGAATGTAGAAGAGCCCTCGCCGGAGAAATAGGGTTCAGCGGAGGGCGTAATGCGGGTGAGATGATGGGTTAATGGGAATTAGGAGGAGAGAGAGAATTAGGGTTCAGCGGGAGAGAGTAATGCGGGTGCGGGAAAATGGGAAAGGAAGGGGGTTTATTTCATTTTTGGGCTCTTGAGGGTGCGCGTTTAGCCCAAAAACCGACCCTTAAATTAAGGGCTGCGGTTTTTGAATTAACCGCAGCCCTTTTATCACGAAGGGCTGTGGTTTTAGGGCTAATCACAACACTTCACATTAAGGGCTGCGTTTTTTGAAAACCGCAGCCCTTGTTTTTTTTTCCACTAGTGACTCATGATTGGCAACGGAAACAGAACTTACGTTGTGGGTTATGGGCCCATAAATAAAATAATAGCATTAAAACCGTCTCTAAAATATACAAACTCTCAACTAGAATAGTAATGATTACTCATAATACATAATATGATAAAAATCCCAAATTGTACAGAGTCACTTCAACGTAATCCATCCGGAGAATCCATGTCATAACTGAACTTGAGCTATCTTCATAATACCTGAATAATTTCATAAAATAGGAAAAAGGAAAACACGTAAAAAGTAACCTAAAATGAGTGGAAAACTCAAGAACTTTACTCTAGCCCGTAAAAACGGTTTTAGTTCGTAAACATTTTTCACACATAAGCATACATTACATCATTTTGGTAATTGTTTGGAAATAGTGTCGGAAAACATAACATTGAATAGTCTACCGGCAAGGACCATTTACGTGAACTTAGTTCATTGGCAAGTATAGGTTTTGGACAGAACATTAACATTAACATTCGACCACTTTGGTCCTTTTCGTACATCGTAAACAGAATTCCTCCGCCTGTAACTTGTCCATTTATCAGTTCAGTTCATAACTCCAAACCAGTAGAACTATTCACATTTTATAAAACTTGCATATATTCATATTCCCGAACAACATCCATAAATCATAAATAATATACATAGGATACACATCACTTTCATAATTCACATATAACATTCATGATATCATATACATCACACTTTATAGCATAACATCACATGATTAGTATCACATAGTCATACATATATATACATACAAGCATACACATATTCACTAGACATAGAATATTCAACATGATATATACGAGCAATCACATGTAATGCTAGACATAAAGGTTACCTTAGACGCTAATTCCTTTCATTTACTCCTTAAGTATCGAAATTCTTTAACCTCCAAGAATCATCATTCACAACCGCCATAAAATCATAGCTTTCATAACCAAACAAATAGACTTTGGGTTTCATGAATTAGGATTTAAACAAAAAAAACAGAAGGAGCGTATAATATTTTGCAGCAATAACAGAAAACTTCCAGAGGGTTTCACTCCTCACTCCTCACTCCGAATCGAGTGATTTTTGTGTCTAAATTCAATAACTTTTCGAGATCTACAACTTTCATGAAGAAAGTATAGGAAATTTTGACTGTAAGAAGAAGATATTGGGGAAAAACAGTACGGCAACATAAAATCAAAGGAGAATGAGAGTGGGTATTTAGGGCCATTCATGGGTACTCAACAACAAGAAGACACATTAATGGAAATTCAGATTTTTATTTGGTGGTATTAATGGAGGTTGTAGTTATAATTTGTAATTTTCAAGTGGGTGAGAAATGGTGAAATTAACCCACTATTTATAGAAATTTTAGGAAAGGTAAACTTCATTAAGAAATTGGAGGCTTAATGGTAAAGAATACTTGGGGATCAAGGTCTTCTAGAATGCTTGGGAAGCAAGGAGATGGAGCTTGAGCAAGAAGATGAAATGTGTGGTCATGGTGATTTTCCATTTTTAGGAAAATATTAAAACTATATACCATATTATAACAAGTAAACTATTGCCATAATAAACATTACTTTTGAAATAATTAATTAAAGTAAATATATTTTAGAAAATAACCTTAACCATGATGATTACGAAAAAGTTTAAGCTAATAAAAAACATTAGTAGCTAATAAAACGAGATTTAGGTTCAGGGTATTACTTCCTCACCCCCTTAGAAAAAGTTTCGTCCTCGAAACTTGTAATTCGGAAATTTAAGGTCGTTGTAATCTCCAAATATTACCTCAAAAGGTCATTCGAGTTCTAAATTTAAATTTTAATCTCGTATATTTTAATAACCCAAATAATCATCAAAATTTATCCTCAAGCTTGTCAATGCCTAATTTTCCAAGGATCACACCTAGGCGGTGCAAAGTCTAAGACTCCGCACTTCCGGCTAGGTTTTGGCTCTGATACCATTCTGTAACTCCCCGAAAATCCATAACCTTGATTACTCATGATTGGCAGCGGAAACGGAACTTACGTTGTAGGTTATAGGCCCATAAATAAAATAATAGCATTAAAACTGTCTCTAAAATATACAAACTCTCAACTAGAATAGTAATGATTACTCATAATACATAGTATGATAAAAATCTCAAATTGTACAGAGTCACTTCAACATAATCTATCCGAAGAATTCATGTCATAACTGAACTTGAGCTATCTTCATAATACCTGAATAATTTCATAAAATAGGAAAAAGGAAAACATAGAAAAGTAACCTAAAATGAGTGGAAAACTCAGTAACTTTACTCTAGCCCGTAAAAACGGTTTTAGTTCGTAAATATTTTTCACACATAAGCATACATTACTTCATTTTGGTAATTGTTCGGAAATAGTGTCGGAAAACATAACATTGAATAGTCTACCGGCAAGGACCATTTACGTGAGCTTAGTTCATTGGCAAGTACAGGTTTTGGACAGAACATTAACATTAACATTCGACCACTTTGGTCCTTTTCGTACATCGTAAACAAAATTCCTCCACCTGTAACTTGTCCATTTACCAGTTCAGTTCATAACTCCAAACCAGTAGAACTATTCACATTTTATAAAACTTGCATATATTCATATTCCCGAACAACATCCATAAATCATAAATAATATACATAGGATACACATCACTTTCATAATTCACATATAACATTCATGATATCATATACATCACACTTTATAGCATAACATCACATGATTAGTATCACATAGTCATACATATATATACATACAAGCATATACATATACACTGGACATAGAATATTCAACATGATATAAACGAGCAATCACATGTAATGCTAGACATAAATGTTACTTTAGACGCTGATTCCTTTCCTTTACTCCTTAAGTATCGAAATTCCTTAACCTCCAAGAATCATCATTCACAACCGCCATAGAATCATAGCTTTCCTAACCAAACAAATAGACTTTGGGTTTCATGAATTAGGATTTAAATAAAAAAAACAGGAGGAGCGTATAATATTTGGCAGCAATAACAGAAAACTTCCAGAGGGTCTAACTCCTCACTCCTCACTCCGAATCGAGTGATTTTTGTGTCTAAATTCAATAACTTTTCGAGATCTACAACTTTTATCAAGAAAGTATAGGCAAATTCTAACTGTAAGAAGAAGATATTGGGGAAAAACAGTACGACAACATAAAATCAAAAGAGAATGAGAGTGGGTATTTGGGGTCATTCATGGGTACTCAACAACAAGAAGACACATCAATGGAAATTCAGATTTTTATTTGGTGGTATTAATGGAGGTTGTAGTTATAATTTGTAATTTTCAAGTGGGTGAGAAATGGTGATATTAACCCACTATTTATAGAAATTTTAGGAAAGGAAAACTTCATTAAGAAATTAGAGGCTTAATGGTAAAGAATACTTGGGGATCAAGGTCTTCTAGAATGCTTGGGAAGCAAGGAGATGGAGCTTGAGCAAGAAGTTGAAATGTGTGGTCATGGTGATTTTCCATTTTTAGGAAAATATTAAAACTATATACCATATTATAACAAGTAAACTATTGCCATAATAAACATTACTTTTGAAATAATTAATTAAAGTAAATATATTTTAGAAAATAACCTTAACCATGATGATTACGAAAAAGTTTAAGCTAATAAAAAACATTAGTAGCTAGTAAAACGAGATTAAGGTTCGGGGTATTACAGTTCCCAAACCGGAACGCACAATGAAGTGACACTTGCTTCTTCTGTCTTAGTCGTAGAGACACCAGCTAGTGGTCCTCGAAACTTCACGAGCTTCCTTTTATATAGGCTAGATTGAGGGTTGGGAACGACACACATCATCCGTTTATAGGCAGCGTTGTGGCGTATGTTTGCTACTTTGAAGTTGCGCTAGGCATTAAAGTTTAACTGACGTGGCCTAGACAGAGAATATAGAGATTCCAACTTTATTTTGACATAGTGGGTCTTAACCAGGATCCTTAATTGATTTCCGTGGTAGCTAGGCTATAACCCGGTGTTTTAGTTAGTTAATAAAGGCTTTAGGAAAAGGCCATTGACCTTATAGGTTGCAACATAATATAGGTCAATGGCCTTCCCAAACAGAAATTTGACCAAACTTCCCTTCCAGGTAGGGAATGAGTCTTGGGAGAGGAATATTCTGGTGAGTGAATATTATTAATTTACATAATCTAGCTAGGAATAATGTTCCCCCTCTTATAAATAAAGTAGTTACTATATTCTTAAATATACTTCATATGACAACTAAATTTTGCAAGAGTTCAAGAAAGCTAATCGAAAATCATACAAGTTTTACTAATGCATATCATATTGATAATTATAATAATAAGTTTCAAAGTTCTTTCGCATGATGTTATTTTAGTTAATGTTTGCATATAGTATATATAAATAATGTATAATGTCAAAAGTCGTGTTATATTTAGCAATTTCTCTAATAAAAAGTAGAACGCCATATATACAGCTATACACTTATGAGTTAAATCAACTCACCTCTTTTTTTGTTGAAAAAGAATAAAATGTTCTACGTTACTTATTACAGCCACTAAGCCAGTAATTTATGGAGGTAGTACTAGTGATGATGGAGTGAGGTTCCAACTTGGTTCATGGGTTGGTTCAAGGAGCCGCACCAAGTGCGAGTGCTGGAGCCCAATTTCTCTCCTTTTCTTGTGTTTAAATGAGTCAGTCCACTTGCTCCACTTTTTGAGACCTGGGCACCACTTTGTTGATTAGTCTTTGGTTTTCTAAGGTAGGTTGGTAGCCAGCTCTTTGTTTAGTACTTGGTTACTTCCTCAATCTAATAGATAGATATTGCATCAAATAAAACAAAGAAAGAGGACATAAAGATAGGTGTTATAGGGCCCAACAATTTACGCAATGTAAGAGATAAGATAACTTGAGGAATAGTGACAAAAAATGATATGACTTGAAATGGAATTAGTGGGTTTGCATTAAAAAGAAAAAAATTAATGGGTTTAAATTATGAATTTGACCTATTAAAATAAGTGAATTGACTCAATAAGACTCATATATTGGATGATTTAACTAGACATAATAATCCGTTCATCAAAAATAAGTTATAATAATTTATTATTTTTTTTATTTTAATATATGCTTTTTTCCTTATTGTGATTATGGGCTGTCAAAGCAGGGGTCGGACTAGGAATCGGGCCGACGAATTCGGACCGGACAAAACCGAAGATTCCTGTCCGATCCTCGGTCCACCGAAATCCACGATTCCGAGTTTCCGGTCCGGACAGGTGGACCAGAATTTCTGTTTTTTTAAGAAGAAAAAGTTTGAAGGTTAAATTTTTTATTAAAAGTTAGAAAGATAAAAATCTACTCTTTGTTACCTTTTAAGATTATTGTTGTTAGATTTATTAAATTTTTATGTATCTCATTTATAAATATGTTTAAATCTAAATCAAAAGCCTTTTTTAAAATTATAAAAAAAATAGATTTTTTTTCCTAAAAAAATATAGATTCGGTCCAACAGGTCCAAAACCGAACCGGACAGGAAAAATTCTAGTCCAGGTCCACATAATTTCCAATTTCCGGCCCAACTGGTTCTGTTCCGGTCCTGAACCAGTGCACACCCTAATTGTGATAATTCATTTAGAACTAATAATATCACAATATAAGTGGGTTAATCGAGCTATAAGATTATTTTGTGTGCTTTTACAATTGTTGGAGTGTATTGGAAACATCGTTTGTGTGACAAACATGTTATACAGATGAGTCGAGTTTAGGTTAGAGGGAGTCATTCCTAAAACTTGTAACCTGACATGACTTGACTCATCTGCCAACTTTAAGATAATAAGAAATAATTGAAGTATAATTAGTATGAAATAATAAGAAATAAGAAATAATTAGGGTATTAAATAAATCAATGCCAATATCTTTAGTAATGCATTAATCTTTATATGCCTTTAAACATCCATCTCTTTTCTTTATTGAAATTATCACAATTAGTGGCAACCCTAAAAATAAAATTTCAGTGTTTCGACTATAGGTTTTGAGATTTTTAATATAAAACCACATAACTGGTAGTCAATACAATTTATTTATTTTTTAAAAATATCAAACGCAAAAGGTAGATAAGAATATTTTTTCTATTTGGGAAGTCGACTGACATCCTATACTAAAAGTTGTGTCAAAGAACGTCTTCTATGACCTTTTCTTAAGGGAAAATAACTCAAGGCCATTGCCAGTGCGAAAAGAAATGCTGCCAAAGCACTAGAATTGAAATAGACTTCAGAAGTCAAACACTAGCATTCACATGATACTAAGTGGCGAAGTGCAAGAGGATTAATGTAGAGCAACAACACTATAATCGTAGTCACACAAACACGTCAACACTAGGCCAAGAAGTCAAGAATTGCAGTAAACTTAATAGTTGCCAATATTTGCTACTCCATGTCTTGTATACGCATATGTTGCCAAAATCAGTTATGCTTTCAGCAATTTTTTTTTTTTGATAATTTGAGAAGCTTTATTAATTAAAGGCTGAAAGCCATTCATGGGTTATACAACCTTAACAGCAGTAGCATCAAAACAACTATTCATCAAGACAAAAGATAGGCAAAAATTAAAAGAGCCACACCAAAGGAGGATACAGTACAAAACTAGAGCCAGGCTATGAATTCGTCGCATCTCCTAAGACCCTGCTTAGCAAGGGTGTCTGCAACAAGATTTGATTCTCGACCCCGATGAATGATTTCGATTCCCAAACCCGAGCTCATGCAGCAGCGGATGTAGTTAATGATAAAATTAAGGTTCCATGGGCCTTTCTCACCACTAGAACACCATTTTACCGCATTTGCCGAGTCCGATTCTACAATAAGCCGATGAAGCCTAAGGTTGTCATGAGCCATGAAAATTTTAATCGCCCTATGGATGTCCAACACCTCCGCATGATTTATCTCTACACAAGGGATCGGGCTAGAGAAGATGCATAGGAAGTTGCCATTGTGGTCTCGAAGAACTCCCCCTATGGATGACTTTAGTTCAAGAGGAGAGAGAGAAGCATCCACATTCCACTTTAAATTGCCGACGGGGGGTGGCAGCCAATGAGAAGCAGGCCTTGAAGTCTTAGACATGGATCCGAGGGGAGAGGACATCCATTTAAGGCAATGAGGATTACGCAACACATCCTCCGGGTTGTAAGGGAAAGGATCCCCCAACCTTTTATCCACCAACATATGCGAAGAATGACAAGGTCACGAAGCTTTACCATCGAGCATGAGATATTTGAGAAGCTTCTTGCATTACGTTCCTTCCATATCGTCCATAAAATGACGAAGAAACTTGCAGTCCAAACCTTTTTAAAAAACGCTCCACGGCACGGGTAAACCCATTGATAAAAAAGCTCACGAATGGAAGAGGGTAAAGTCCATGATAATCCCCAAACATCTAACCACCAACACCAAAGCTGCCATGAGAATGAACATTGAAGAAAGAGGTGTTAACGGGTTTCGGAAGAGTACCACAAAGTACACAAAGGGCGTCCGAGTCCGAGATTACACCAATTCGAGCTAGCTTTGCTTTTGAATTTATTTTCCCAAGTATCGCAAGCCATGAAAAAATTTCAATGCGATGCGGCACTAATCCACGCCACACACCTTTGATTACATCCCGAGGAAGTTTCGGATCGGCTTTGGCTAGTTCAAATGTGAATGACTTCACCGAAAAGTGGCCCGTTTTATTTGGGACCCAAATTAGAGCATCCGACTCATGAGGAAATAAGACGACGGCGTCCAATAGGCTCTGCAGGGACTTGCCTCTCAAGGATATCACGAGGCCTTAGAGCACGAGCCCAAGAGAGGCTCCAACTCCAATTAAGCCCATCCCATACTCCATTTGAAGCCACCAAAGCATCAGGGGCTGTGCTGATTTTGAACAATCTTGGGCAAACTTTTTTGAGTGGGAAATCACCCATCCATATGTCATGCCAAAAATAAGTATTACCTCCATCACCAAGTTTCTTTCTTACCTTTGTAGTGGCAAGGGACAAAGCTTGAGAGTTATTCATAATTGAGGAGCAAATGCCCCTCCACGGACCACCGCGAGGCGGGATGGTTAAATCCGCAGCCGAAAAAGTTGACCCATACTTGTATTTGACTCGGACTAGATGACTCCAAAGGGAGGAGGAGTCATTGAGAAGCCTCCATAACCACTTGAATAAAAGTGCCAAGTTTTTGTGAAGAATGTTACCAACACCTAGACCCCCAAGCATTTTTGGAAATTCAAGCAAAGTCCATGAAGCCGGGGCCAGATATTTCTTACCAAGAGAACCACACCATAGGAATTGCCTTTGAATCGAAACAATCCTCTCCACAACCCCTTTTGGAATAGGGAAAAGTGACAAATAGTAAAGAGGGAGATTTGAAAGGGAGGCTTTTATAAGAGTTAGCCTACCACCAAGGGAGACAAGACTCCCCTTCCATGTTGCCAATTTTCTCTCCATTTTTTCAATAATTGGAGACCACATCAAGATACGGGAAGAGTTTCCCCCAATAGGGAGACCTAAGTATATGAATGGAAGTGAGCTGATTTTACAAAGGAGGGAATTCGAAGAGTGTTGTAACCAAGCTTCATCAACATTGATTCCCATAATCAAACTCTTATGGAAGTTTACTTGTAGCCCCGAAGCAAGTTGAAAGAGGATGAGGACCTTTTTAATGTTCATCAAAGAATCAAGATCCGGGGGAAAAAATTGGATGGTGTCATCCGCGTATTGCAAATGAGATAATTTGAAACCATTTTTGCACACCTCAATTCCTTCCCATAAGCCCAAAGAAGTGGCTTTTTGAATTAGTTGACTAAGGGCCTCAACCACAAGATCAAAGAGAAAGGGAGAGAGTGGATCACCTTGGCGGAGCCCGCGTTGGAGCTTGAAGGGGAAAGAGGGGGAGCCGTTTACAAGTATTGATGCCGATGCCGACATTACACAAGAGCGAATCCAACCCCGCCATTGAGATGGGAAGCACATTTGTTCCAACACCCAATCTAAGAAGCCCCATGAGACACTGTCGAACGCCTTATGGAAATCAAGTTTCATGATTGTTGCTCTTGTTTTGTTTCTTTTGCGGTTGTCGATGACTTCCCGGCATGATAAGTGCACCATCTAGGATTTGACGACCTTTATGAATGATGACCGATGATGACTAACTACCGAATTCATAACTTGTTGAAGACGTCGAGCCAAGATCTTTGCAATGATCTTATAAATGCACCTCACCATGCTAATGGGACGAAAGTCATGAAAACCACTTGGGACATCTACTTTAGGAATGAGAGCTATAAATGCATTATTGCAGCTCCTCGGTAAGCAAGAGTTTTCCCAAAAATCTTCCACTATCCGGTACATGTCATCTTTGATAACTTCCCAAGCTTCCTTGACGAACTTAAAGTTAAATCCGTCAGGCCCCGGTGCCTTTGAAGCATCGCATGCCTCTACAATGAATCAATTTCCTCATGCGTGAATTTTGAAACAAGAAACTCCCCTTAGGCTAGGGAGATTGTTTTGAGACCAAGGTTTCGAAAACCGGTCTCTTCTTTGTTATCCTCCGAAAAAATTCTCTTGAAATATCTTACTGCTTCCTCCTTTATTTCCGCCGGATCATCCACCCTTTGACCATCAATGACTAGGTGATCGATACAATTTCTTTTCTTCCGAATAGTTGCGATGGTGTGGCAGTATTTCGTGTTTCGATCCCCTTCCCGTAACCATTTCGATCGAGATTGTTGAGCCCAGTACTTTTTTTTCTTTTTTAACCATCCCCACAAAGCAGCTTGAATTGATTTCTTCTCTAAGAGCTTCGTCTCACTTAACAATCTGCCATTTGCAAGTTGATCGAATTCATGTAACTTCCTCTCCAGTTCATCAATGCTCCTGTCAATGTTCTCGAAAGTATCAAGGTTCCACGCTTTGAGATTATGCTTCAAGCTTTTGAGCTTTTCCGGTAATTTCAACCCACTAGACGAGGCCCATGAATCTTTTATTCTTCGGAAGCAGTCCGGGTGATCTAACCAACAATTAAGAAAACGAAACGGGCGGGGACCCCAATTGACATCACGAGAAACTACCAAAAGGGGACAATGATCTGAGATATTCCTTTTGAGTAATGACATCTTCAATGCTGGGAATGAAGATAACCATTCTGGTGACACAAAAATTCTATCGATCTTACTCTTTGATTGCCCACGAAACCAAGTAAATTTCCCGTTTGAAGCGGGAATCTCTAGAACCTGCATTTCCTGCAAAAAAGATTTGAAATCACAAGAACCATTAGAAGAAACCAGCTGACTCCCTCTCTCACTTGTGTTTAACACCTCGTTGAAGTCACCAATCAATAAACATGGGAGTTTGGAAGAATTCCATAAATCAATGATACTTTTCCACACTAATGCTCGCTCCTCGATCGAACATGGGTTATAAATGTTGATCAAGATGCATTCCAGGTTGACTGATGGAATGAGACCTGAGATAGCAATCCAATGACGGTCATAACAGGAACTTTTCACGACAAAAAATTCTTGCTTCCATAGAGATTACAGTCCTCCTGAGTTACCCATTGAGGGACTTACAACCCATTGAACATTCGGCTCACTCCAGATAGAACCAATGATTCTCGGATTAAGTTGCTCTGATTTTGTTTCTTGTATGAAGATGAAGCATGGATCATGTTTGTTAATGAATTTACGAAGCGTACTTCGTTTAATTTTGGACCCAAGTCCACGAAGGTTCCAAGAAAATATAATCATTGGAAGAGGTGAAGAGTGATGAGAAGGACATTGATTATTGGGCGAGACTCCCGATCGAAGCTTGGCGCTTTAGAATATCGTCAACACGTTCGAGTAAAACGGAAGGAGAGCCATTGAATTGCGGCTCGAGCGGGGGGCTATGGCTATCGTTTCCGGTGCCGATAAGGTAGGAGGATGGGCTGGATGAGATGGCGGGCTAACAGAATAGTTAGGATTAGATATGAGGGGGAATGATCTTGGAAGAAGTGGAGGGAGGGTGGGCCTTATTTTCTTTTTTTGCTTCTTTTTCGTGGCTTTTTTTGATCTTTTGGAAGTTTGTAAGATTTTGAGATTTACTGGGATTAAGTCCTCAAAGCCAGGGGGGAAAAGAGGCCCAGATGAGGAAGTTGATGATGAGGTTGAAATTTTGGGCCTGGCCAGAGGTCCAAACTTATTGAAGGTAGATATGTATGAGCAGGAGCTGGGTGGGCTTTTTTGTGAAGGTTGGGGTGAGATGCTAGGAGAAGCGTTATTTTGTGGGCTCGAATGACCAAAGCCCGCATTATGAGTTGGCAGACTTGAGAGCTGATCTTGGACCGAAAAAGATCGGGGAGGGGGTGGGCATAGGGGATGGTGTTGGGTCATTTATGATAGGTGATGTTTCCAGAACATTGGGAATATGATATGGAGAGTTGTTGAGACTGTTGACATTATTGTTGAGCTGCTCGAGGTTATCATTGATGGGTGTTTTGGGAGAAGGTGAGAATGATTGATCTTCTAGTTCTTTTCCGTTAGCACTTGGTGGTCTGTCATTAGGAGACTCGTCATCATCGGAGCTGGTGGCGTGATTTTCGAAGTGGTGTTTCACTGGTGGTGAATAGCCATTCAGCAAGGAGTAGTTATAATCTTCCGAAACACAAATCTTGCTCAAGTTACCCATGATATCAATCGCCATTTTGCAGTTTATCAAGAAAAGACAATCTGTTATAATAAGAATTTTGGCACAATTAAAATTAGTATGTTGAACTGATATGACTCTTCCGAAAACGCAACCAATGCTGTAAAATTTTTCGTAACCATCCACTTAAAGGGACACCATAGATATTTAGTTGCGTTTTCCTCCAAAGGGATGCACTCTTGTCATCCACTTCTTTTAATTCTTGAAACCATTGGTCAAGCCAATTGCTACCTAAGATAGCTTGTTTGTCCTCCAAGCTTTCGAATGAAACGAGGTGAAGTAAACCACCCAATGGCTTAATTGATAAGCAACTGACCCCTTCAGCAAGGATGTGTTCAAGGATCCGATGAGATGGTAGTGATGACGATGCGGTTCCAATGACGTTTCTGGCAAATAGATCATCATTATCGTGACATTTGGTCCCTTTAATTGTTATCAATTCTTCGTTTTCAACGACGTTCACCGATATTTCATCTCTTACCTTTTCAGTATCCTCACCCAGGATACGTGAGATCTTTCTTTTGACTGAGCAGGGTTCAATTATAAAACATTCAGGCAGAGGTTCTTTTTCAAGGGGTGGTATTTGTTGATGGTTTTGAGAAGGGCTTGGTGCTCGAGGGGGTTCATTCACTGGATTGGGTTGTGTATGCAGAGGGAACTGATTAGGCTTTTCATTCAAACAAGCCGCTTTGTAGCTTTTATTGTCTCGGGTTTTCCTGGGTTCAAAGCATGGTTGATGGGGTTTAGGAATAGGGCGAGTATAGAGGTGTTTGGGAGGGGGGCTGGAGGAGGGGAGGGGAAAATTTTGTCATGTTTTGCTGCATGAGTTCTGAGACGAAAAGATCCAATTTGTCTTCCATATTCTCCTTGAATTGCTTTGGCGAGGGACAATTTTGAATCAAATTTGACAAAGGCGTATCGATGTCTGCAGTTTGGACGAATCTGCAGTGGAATGAAGATATTGGTAATCAATCCATATGGCCTGAAGATTCTTGCTAAATCCTGACTTCTAATATCCATTGGGAGAAAGTCAACAAAGCAAGTTTTTGTCGCGGAGTGATGCTTGTCTCTGTTCTTCTTCCTCTGAACCATTACCCATTGATTGGTCTTTCTCTCTCTACCGCTTCTAACTCCCTCTCTCACTCTAGACTCCATCCTATGATCCACCCCAAGTACCGAAGCACACACTAACACGCAGCCCAAACACGACCCTTGGCCCTCGTATCAACAAACACGAGCTATATACAACTTATGCTGCCAGCAAAGCCCAATTCCAACATTTCAAACATCCATAATTTTAGTAATACGGTTGAAAAAGGAAATGGTATAATTAATTGAAAACAAGTAAATAATATAAAGGAATAGAATAATGCTAAAAGAAGTGGAGGTGATATTATTTTATGTAATGCTTGTTTATAAAAAAATGTCTATTTGGAGACGGATGTCCAGGTTTAAAGGAAAATGTCAAGTTTTTGGTTTGAATTTTTGAAATGAAGTATCCAAGTGTCATATCGTGTTAGACACACCACTAGTCGATAAGCAACAATTAAGGTAAATGAAGGTGTCAAAGTAACATAAGCATAAAGATCAAATATTAACAAAATGTCAATGTCAAATGTCAAGTGTCATACTTGTTCTTTTCGTAGAAAAATATCAAGTTTTTGGTTTGAAATTAAGTATCCAAGTGTCATATTGTTTTGGACACGACACGACTCGACAAGTGATAACTAAGGTAAGTGAAGGTGTCAAAATAACAGAGGCATAAAGATCAAATATGAGCAAACTGTCAAGTGTCTACTTGGAGACAGATGTCGTGGTGTCTGATTTGTCCATTTCGTAGAAAAATGTCAAATTTTTGGTTTAAAATGAAGTATACAACTACAAGTGTCATATCGTGTTGGACACAACATGAGTCGACAAGCAACACCTAAGGTAAATGCTGGTGTGAAAGTAACATAGGCAAAAAGATCAAATATTAGCAAAAACTGAGATCCTCAGGTTGCAAATCTAATTATATACTTCACCCGGGAAGTATATATAAAACCACATAGGAATTGAATTTGACACTTCTTTTTCATGTCAAGTGTCTTTATATTTTTAAGGAAACAAAATATGGTATATTCTAATGAATTTATTTGATATTACTCACCATATAAAATCTTTCATAATTTTATATGTAATGATGGTCTAAAGAAATGTTCAAATAATCTGAAAAGTAGTAACACATAAATATATGAAAAGTATTAACACAAAAATATATGAAATCTACAATATTATATGTACTCATTAGGGCTGTTTAAAAATATCATATCCGGTCGATCCGATCCGAAATTTCGGGTATCTGATCCGATTTTTTTGATTTTAGATTTTTCAGATCGGATAGCTGAAAAAAATCGGATCGGAAAAACAAATTTCGAATATCCGAAATTTTTGGAAACAATGATTTTTTTAAAAGAAATAAAGTTCAGGAACTTTTTGAAATGAACCTAGGGCTAAAATTTTAACCAAAAATCCAAATTCCCCACCCACTCTCCCAGACCCCAACCAGCCAACCCACGCCCCATCCCCACTATCCCCAACTCCTCATCTCCATCCCCCACCGCACGTCCAGTCACCAATCAATCTTCAGGACAACAATGAGTCGACCACCTTTGTAGAGTTCGCACTTCGCAACCTTTTCGACTCCTCACCAGTACCAACAACCCTCTTTGGCTCATCGTAAAGTTCACACCGGCCATCAGCACCGACCCTTCCTCTAGTCGAGCACCGGCCACGAGCAAACAAACTGGGCTAATTAAATTCACCCCTATTCCTGAATTGTGAATTTGTGATTGTTGAAAGTTATAGGTAGATTGTTCAAAGAAAAGGAAGACATAGTGACAGACTGACAGTAAGTGTGGAAACAATTGATGTATGTAATGTAAAATAAAGGTAAAACTTGGTTATAATACTTCAAAACTTAGTATTACAATGAAGAATAAAAGAAAAACGGATTGAATATCCGACTATCAGATCCTAAATTTTGGATATCTGAAATTTTTCGGATTCCAATTTTCTCGATCCAAAATTTCGAATCAGATCGGATTGAATTATCTGAAATGAACACCCCTAGTACTCACCCGATATTTTTGAAATCTGTCACAAATCTCACAGTAATAACACAGAAATATATGAAATATAAAAGCAGAAGAAGAAATTATATAAATAGGAGAGAAGAGAAAGATTATATTAAGATAAAAGGAATATTTCGAGTGGCTCCACACTCCCAATACTCAACTAAATTAATCTCAGTTTTTCTGAATGAATTTCCCCTTTCCCAAGTATTGCTATTTATACTACTCAACTGTACTACACAAATATTCTCTCTTTAGATTATTCCTCCCATTCTCTATTTCATTTGGTGCAGTCTCACTACCCTTGCTGAGCTGTCACTTACTACCATCAGTACCAAAATAACAGTATTATGGTGATTCTCCTAATCTTCTCCTTTGTTTGCGCACGGTGTACACAAACCTCAATAAGGGCCTTGTTGATGCTATTACATTACCCGCCGCCCATAGGTTCACCTTATCCTCAAGGTGAAAGGAATGGAACTAATGGGCCAAGACCTCGTAATCTTTCGAGGTAGCCTCTTCTATTAGAAGGTTCTGCCATTTGATCAAAACCTCTAATGTAGTGTTGGCCCCGACCTTCAACAAAGCCTCTAGAGTAGCCTGCAACTCCAGGTCAACTATAAGCTCAAGTGGGATATGGCTAGGGGGTGGGATAGGTTCCTTGACCCTTTTGAGTTGTGAGACATGGAAAACCAAGTGGATTTTGGTTTAAGTAGGGAGATCCAGCTTTGATGCAACCTTACCCACATTGTGGATCAAGTTTATAGGGTCCGTAGTAGCGAGGGATATTTTCTCACATGCTCTTTCGGCAAGGGACTGTTGACGATATGGCTACAACTTTAATAGTACCCAATATCCCACCTTGAAACACTCCTATGTATGCTTCAAATTAGCCGATTTATCCTGTCTTTACTATGCACACAACAAATTCATTCTTACATCATCCAGTTGTAGTTCTTCTTCGAGTGAACCCACTGGTGTTTTCCCGTTTCCAATACGAAGCTAGGGTGGGGGGGTCTCTTCCATAGAGGGCCTTGAAAGGAGTGGTAAGGGTACAAAAGTGAGGTGAGGTGTTGTAAGAATATTCAGCCCAACTCAACCACTTTGCCCACTGTCGAGGTTGTCCATTAATGAATCACATTAAATAAGTCTGAAGGCTTTTATTGACAATCTCGGTTTGACCATCGTTTTGGGGGTTATAGGCGTTGGACCTATGGAGTGGAGTACCTTGTTGTTGAAACAATTCATTCCAAAAGAGGCTTAGGAACATCTCATCATGATCAGAGACAATGGAACTAGGTAATGTGCATAGATGAACCACTTCTTAGATATAGAGGACAACCACGGAGTGGGCTGTGAATTGATGTTTTAACCCAATGAAATGAACGTACTTGGTGAGATGATCTACGACTACCAACATTAAATCCACCCCTTGTGACCTTTGGTAACCCTTCAACGAAGTCCATGGTGATCTCATCCCACACTTGGACAGAAATTAAAAGTGGCTGCAAAAGACCCAATGGCCTGGTATTGAGAGCTTTCTATTGTTGGCAGGTTGTGCAGGCTCGAATGTGTTAGGCCACTTCCTTTTTCATACAGACCCAATATCATTCTTCGGCTAAGCGAAGGTAAGTCTTGAGTTCCCCACATGGCCACCAACCGGAGAATCATGGTATTCAACTTACAACCGGTGAGTGATGGAGGATTTGGGAGGGACCATGATTTGGCCTTTGTAGAGCAGTTTGTTTTCCACCATTAAAAACCCATGGTGGTTGATTTCTTGTTCTGAAATTTCCTGCCTAATTCTCTGTATAAACTCATCTTGTTTAATTGCCTCTTGAAACTGAGTCCAAGGAACTCCACATACTCTCTCCAGATAACTAAGCTCAACGTCGATGGTTTTACGAGACAACGCATTCGCTACCTTGTTGGAGGCCCCCGGATGAAACAGGATTTCGAACTCATAGCCCATATGCTTGCTCATCCACGTTTAATACTATGATCCCACCATTCTTTGCTCTATCAAAAGCTTCAAACTCCTATGATATGTGCGTATAACAGCTAGCCTGCCTATGAGGTAGTGGCGTGAATTTTGCACCGCAAGAACAATCGCCATTTCTTCTTTCTTGTAGAGGGGTTTAAGGCGTGCTCGAGCCCCAAGGTGTGGCTAAAATAAGCCACTGGATGCTGGTTCTGCAGTAGGACAACCCCCAACCCATGTTTCGAGGCATTCGTTTCTAATGTGATCGGGATGTTGAAAGTCTGGCATAGCCAAAACTGAAGCAGTGGTCATAGTATGCTTCAACTAAGCAAAGGCCACACTGGCCTCATCTCCCCAATGGAGGCTATCTTTCTTCAACTGTGAGGTCAAGGGGGCTATCTTGGCATAATTCGCCACAAACTTCCGGTAATATCCTGTGAGCCCCAAAAATCCCCGGAATTCCCTCAAAGTTTTTAGGGTGGGCCAAATCCAACATGGCTTGGACCCTCCTAATCCATAGAAATTCCTTCGATCGAGATTATATGACTCAAATATGGCACCTTACTTCTTCCAATTTCACACTTCCCTCTATTAGCATACAACTCATGGGCAGCTAGAGTTTTTAATGCCAATTCAAGATGTTCATAGTGGGTAGCTTCATCACAACTATAAACAAGTATGTCATCGAAAAACACCAAAACAAACTTGCGAAGGTAGGTTTTGAATACCTCATTCATGAGTGATTGGAATGTGGACGGTGCGTTGGTGAGCCCAAACGACATGACTAAGAACTTGTAGTGACCTTCATGGGTGCATAAAGTCTTCTTAGTCACATCTTCCCGTACTCGAATTTGGTGATAACCGGATTTGAGGTCCAGTTTTGAAAAAACTCGGGAGCCATGGAGCTCATCCAATAGCTCGTCAATCATCGACATTGGGTGCTTGTTTAGAACAGGTTGTTCGATTCAAGGCACGGTAGTCCACGCAAAAAGAATCTAAGACTCGTCCTTTTTTATTAGTAAGACCGCCTTTGGAGAATGGAGTCACCGAGGGCCTTATAACGCGTGCTTGCAACATGTCTCAGATAAGATGTTCAATCTCGTCTTTCTGGCTCTGTGGATACCGATAGGGTCTGACTGACATGAAATCTTGGCCCTGTTTCAAGAGAATGGCATACTCTCTGTTGCGCTTGAGGGGGAACCCAATAGGAAGATAAAACACCTACTTATACTTGGCAATTGTGGCTTGTAAAAATGGTGGAATATCCACTGTTTTCTTCTCAACCCCTTCTAGTTGGTTGAATTCTACCCACAACCCTCGTTCCTTCCAAAGAACCCGCATCATTGCCTTTAAGGAAATTTTGGAACGCTCCGAGGGGTCTCCTTTGAGAGTCACCATTTTGCTGCCAAATGAAGTTTCATAGATTCCTGCTTCCAGTTGGTTAGAATCGTGCCAAGTTGTTCTAACCACTGTACCCCAAGTATGACATTGGAGTTCCCCAATTATAAGGGAAGGTAATCTTCAAAAATCTGAATTCCTTGAACCTCCAATACCACTGCCTTGCAAAACCCTACCCCCTGAATCGCCTCTCCATTGCCAAGGGAAACATCGAATTCCTTGGTGTTGGTCACCGGAATTTTCAACTTCTCCACCGTGGCCAGTGAGATGAAGTTTGGCTGGCCCCTGGGTCCACCAACACAACCATCGGTTGTTTTGATAATGAAACCAACCAGTTTCATTGCCTTGAGGTTGGTTAGTCCAACTACTGAGTTGAGTGATATTTCCGTCTAGTTTTCTTCTATCCCAACCTCTTCGATTTCCACCGACCCTTGGCCTTCCTCCAGTTTTTCGCCCTCTTCTTCGTTGGCCAACAAGACGCTTAACTCTTTCCACCGACACCGATGCCCAACGGACCATTTGTCGTTGCACCGAAAACAGAAATGCGTTCTCGTTTATACTTGTAACTCCTTGTTTGTCGGTTGGGCTTGTAGGTGGTCAAAGGGGTTTTAGTGGAGGGTGGGTTGAGAAAAGTGTTTAGGCCTAGGTTCTTTGGGTAGGTTTAAGGTAGAGTTGTAGAAGTTGGATAGGGATTTGTAGGAAGTAACTGTGACATTAGGGTTTGGATTTTTGTTGAATAGACCGTTCACATAGGTCTTCCCGTGTGGTCCGTTTTTGACCTTCTCTTCTATACGGGATGCGAGGTCCATGACTTAGTCCAAGCCCACGGGATCCATAATCCTCAACTCTGCCTTAATCTCCTCCTGAGCCAATTATAGAACACAGTCATAGCCAAATCTTATGGAATGTCAGCAAGTGGTGCGGCCAACTTGATGAAGTTGAGCGATATTCCACCACCGTTCCCCACTGTTTTCCGGCCATCCACTGCTAGGGGGTGAAAGATAATCGGATACAAACCGAAATCCAATCCAATCCAAACCAAATTAGTAATTCGGATTGGACTTAAACTATGTTCAGATTGAATTCGGATTGAATTTTTTTGAAAAATTGGATTTTCGGATCGGATCGGATTGAGGGTGATTGGATCCAAAAATCCAAAATAACCAAATAGCAGATAGGCCTTGAATTGTATAATTAGAATTGGGCTTAACATAGTCTTTTTAAAAAAAAAACTAAATGGTCGGGTGGCCTTTTCCTTCCCCTAAAACTCTAACTGGCTAACTTCATAATCACTATCGAAAACTTTATTTTGATGCTCGTGCCTATCAAAAACTTTATTTTGATGCTCATGCCTAATTTATTTCATCCAAAAAATGGAGTTTAAAAAAATTGGATATTTCGGATCGTATCCAATCTATCGTCTGAAAATTCGGATTGGATTGGTTTGGACTCAAACTCTAATTGGATTGGATTCGGATTGGAAATGAAGTCCAAATTTTATTCGGATCGGATTGGACTAGGCCTAAGTCCAAACCGTACACCGAACTTTCACCCCCTATCCACTGCTTATATAGGGAGCCGGAGTTGGTGGGGCGAAAATGTCAGAGCATCAGGGTCTTAAGTTCCTCCCGTCGTCGAATCGGTTTTCGACGGTGCTCCCATTGATACCAAAGTAATGCATCGTCGTCCATCCCTACCATCGCTGCCTCTAATTTCTTCTCCTCGTTCAAGCCATAAAAGGTAAAATACCTTAATGCCCTTAACACCAAACCATCCGGAATTTCACCCTCAAACAGGGGCACATCCAACTTCCTATACTTCCAGTTACCCTTTCCGTTCGTGCCGTCGTACCCTTCTCCATTCTGACCTCTAGAAACTCCTCCTTGGTCACGAAAATTCCCCCCTACCCACATTGGTGTAGGATGCTCATCACTAGATCTCTGCTCGTCCTCCTCATCTACCACCTATAAGCTGGACTCCTTTTCCGACTGCTAGAACCCTTCCTTAGCGAGGAGGCTACTCTTTATGTCCTCGATGGCAATCTGAATTTCTTGGTGGAACTTGAGTTGTCCCGCTTGAACGGAGTTTATCGTCTCCAAGTGACTCTCCCGAGCACTCCCGATTCTTCCTTCCAACCGGACGAGAGAGAGCTCGGGGTCATCCCCAAACTTCTTGGTAATGCTGGTCGAAGGCTAGTTGCAAGTTGGGTGGAGAGGGTTGCTGCATGTGTTCGGCAGCGATACTCACGACGGAGTTCACTTCCTCAGAGATGGTGAGGGCAGCATATTGCTCCTCCAACTGTTCCACTTATTGAGCTACGGTGGGGGCCATGGTACTTTGCTCTAATACCACAGTCACAACTTAATAACAAAGAAATATATGAAATATAATAGAAGAAGAAAAAGATATAAGAGAGAAGAGAGAGATTGTATTAAGTTTAAAGGAAGCTTTCGAGTGGCTCCACAGTCCCAATACACAACTAAATTAATCTTACTTTTTTTTTAATGAATTTCCCCTTCCCAAATATTGCTATTTATACTATTCAATTGTACTACACAGGTACTATTCTCACTAGATTATTCCTCTCCTTCTCTCTTTCATTTGGTGCAGTCCCACTATTCCTCTCATTCTCTCTTTCATTTGGTGGAGTCCCAGTCCCACTACCCTTGCTGAGCTGCCACCGACTACATCGGTACCAAAATAACGAAGATTATGGTGATTCTCCCGATCTTCCCCTTTGTTTGCACTGGTGTACACAAACCTCAATGGGGGCCTTCTTGATTCTATCACATAAGCTCTTTGGCCTGACCAAGCCTAAAAATCAATGAGGAAGCTAACTGTGGTTCAGGAAACACATCTATTTAAACAATTTTCTCAACTATCCGCAAAATATTTGAGAAATCTTTCATTCTAATCGGAACCCCGATAGTGAAGAAATGCTTCATTTTCAACGTTAATGCCCATATCATTACAGTATTCCATAATCAAAACAGCTGTTTTTGTCCTGCCATGGTTACAATAAACCTTAATGACTTTAGAGACAAGGTAAGAGATTAACCACATATTGTTTTGCACCATCCCAGAAAATAAGCAATCAGTGGCAACTAAATTTTTATTTCTCAATAATTCCATAAGAAGACCCCGGCCTATGATATAGTTCATATCAGATGTATTTTCTTTCCATCTCCTGGATTCAATACTATCAAAGGCATTAATAAAATTATGAGGATTAACTTGTCAGAGAAGCAAATCACTCTCACCGACCATGTTTAGAGTTTCATTTGCCTGAAGATATACAAGGGAATTTTCTTTCATATAATGAAGAATTTGAATAATTGCCCATGCTTCCCCTGCTTTGCTACATTGTTCTACCAAAATATTGCACGTAGTTTTGTCAGGTTGCACCCCAGTCTCTTGCATTTTCCTAAAAACTTCAAGAGCTGATTTGTATTTCCCTAAAATAAGTCAAAGATTGATTTGGCACAACGTAGTTTGAAAAATCATAATAGTCCACAGGTCGTACCAAATGTCAATACACACACATGAAGCACGCATATAAGCAGTTACTCAGACATTCATTGAAACAAATAATTCTAGTACCTTAAAACCATTGAAGACTAAGAAAAAACTGTAAGAAAAACCTTAGTGATTCTAAATCATTGTCTATGATCCTAGATAAAACTTCAATAGGAGGGTTTAATTCAACGACCAAACAACTAAGCAAATTAACATGAGTAATTATGTAAGAATTTGTTAAAGATCAAGTCACGGGTGAGATCGTCTCACACCAACTAATCGTAAGAATTTAAAATTCACCCCAAAAAAGTAACAAGTCATCCCCAAAATAGAAAATCACCCCGGTCTCACAATAAGTCAAGGTGTTGATTATTGTGAGACTGTTTCACATGAGAACTTACCTTTGTTAGGATTTCACACTTTCACCAGCCAAAACTTTAGATAGATGACTTGGTACCATATTTCAAGTGGTATAACTTTGAATATAATAGCACCAAATTCCAAATAGGAATCAACTTTTTGAAATTCTATATTGTATCAGCTATAAGAACATGTCAATAGTGATCCTTCATGGGAATCACCCAAGATGAAATATGGTAATCGAACTCGAGAATCTTGATATATGACTAGGCGATCAAGAGCCGAACCGTTTGAGCAACTTAATTTGTTCACGAGCACATTCTCTAGGGATTAATTGAAATCGGCAACAATCTGAACTTAACCAATAATAATAACTGAAGCATATTGACTTTCTCAAACAGGAGCTAGCACTTTGTTTGGATAGCAAAAATTAATGGGAAAGGTAGGGGAGGAGACGATGATCTTTTTTTGTCTTCCAAACCATTCCAACATGGGAAGGACTTGGTTTACTAAGAGGGAAAAAAAACCAATTCTTCCAAATCGTTGCCTATCCCTTACATTCCATTTCCACCAACTTCTCCTCTGAATTTCCATGATGCCTCTATGTTTTTATCTTTGAGAGGAATAACGCCTTTATCTTGAAAAGATTATAAAATTCAGATGGGAATTACTCGAGGCAAGGATATACACATCTTAATCTCCCCGAGATTAGGTTCTTAGTTTTATATGATGGACGAGACTCTCATGGAAAAATATTCTTTTATAATAAAACATGAACCTTTTCCATCTACCATCAAAACCACAGGGTTTCAGAGCACCACTGAGTATATTTTAAAGGTAAGTCTAAGTTTTACTTGAAAAAAGGAAAAGCTTTCTGCAAAGAAATGCTTGCATGAAGCCATGAACTACGGGGATCCACTAGATTATGGTCATTGTAAGCATATCGGCGGCATAAATCACACAAAGAACCAACATAGTATTAAACAAAACACAGAAAAGTACAATCATGTATTAAAAGCTCACCGGAACGGATAAGATGCTCCATTAAGATTGTGTAAGTGTGACCGGTAGGTTTCGGTCAAGATTGAAGCATTTCCTTGTAAATCTCAGTCTTCTCATCGACTCTGTTATTATCAAATAATACCTTCATATAGGTCTGTATAAGAAACAACGGTTGGATGACAACACTTAACTTTCATCTCCTTCCACATGTTCAACGCTCCATAGAATTCACCACTATTAGAAAGCCAATGGAGCATCGATGTATAAGTAATGGCATCAACTTTAATCCCTTTCTCCTACATAAGCTGGAAGACATACTTCATTGAATTTATCCTACTTGCCTCCCCAAATATATCCAAGCATTGTCGTGTATGTAAACCGGTCATGCTTAAAACCCTTCGAAACCCAACCGAAGAACAACCGGGCCTTCTCCATTGGAGGGTGGGTTTTCGGTACTTGAGTGCCCGTAAAGGAGTCCCATTTGATATGAAGCCTCTGCCCTGTTCTTAGGCGGACATCCACGGGGTACCTCAAAATATTTATATACTTTTTCATCTACATTTTTCTTATCCAAGTGGTTTGTACATGTTGTGCGCACCTTTTTATGAGGTGGGTGAGATGGATATCTATAGTTACATTGTGGAAGGGAGTGCACATTTCTAGTAAAATTCTCAGCTTCAAATTGCCAATCCCCATAAATAGGCTGACAAAACCTTAAACTTCTGGAAAACTCCTCCAAAGGCGTAATGCAGTGAATTTAATGACAATCAACCTTGCTAGAACAAAGGTTCATGTCTATTACAGTGCTAAACAAAACTAAGCTTAATATTAACCTTGCACAAAGAAACATACAATGAAACAAGGTCCAACAACAGAAGGGAAAAAAAAAAAAATGGATAAGTTATAGGGTGGAAGCCATTTCAAAAATCTTGAAAGAAAAGGCATTGTTCGTCCAGTAAAGAACACTAAATTTGAAAAATAATGAAAGCTTAAACTGTTTGCTTGGAATAGTTTGTGGTTGTTGCAAGTTTCGAGTTTTCAGTTTTCATGAAAACCAAAGAATAAGTTTTCAGAAACTATAAGTAGTTTCTGATTTTGTTGTCAGTTGCCATAGTTTGCATGTCTCATATAAGCAGTGTTCATTCTAAGTTGTTGTACAATTTATATCATACAACTTTTAATTCTCAGAACCAAACTCACATTGATACCTGTAAGGCCCTTATTCTTTGGTTTCCCATTTTTCGGAGATTAAAGAAAAAGAGGGGAAAAATACCTCATCAGCTAGTCTATCTGTTCTTCACTCATAAATCCCATTATGCGCACTTGACTTGATTTTCCAAGTATATAACAGCCCAAACACTTAATTTGACATAATATCCACTCCAGTTAAACAGGTTAATAGAATACTCAAGGAGTCTTTAACTTACACCATCACGGTGATCCCATTACAATACTGGAGTCCGAGTATCCCAGAGTTCAAACCGAACAAATTACATGTTTTCCGATGACCAAATAAAGCAGACCACAACCAGCCCTAGACAGAGATAGATACAGACACTTACACTGAACAACATTCAGTTTCTATAATTTAACAAATACACCTAAACAATAAAATTAACGTCCAAACTATAAAGCATAATCACAAGTGAGAGTCTCTTCCAATAACTTAAACACCATAAGAAGATTAGATAATATTTCAACCAACACACTAAAATATGAAACTCTTCACAAATTAACATCAAGCTCACCTGTAAATAATAAGTGACTGGGCTCAAAATCAATCACAACCTTCCCAAAGAAAAAAAAAGATGGAATATATAAAAGGGAGAAGGGGATCCTACCATAATGTTGAGTTGAATGCACTATTAATGAATTTTAACTCGAAAATCAACATAACCCTTCTATTCCTCGGCTCATTACTTTCAAATTTACAAATCACTCGGCATAATTACAAAACTTAGAAAAAGAACAACTATCTCACGCAAAGGTAAATCATTATATTTTACAAATTAAACCAAAGAACAAATTCTCGTTACTTACTGGCTCAAACTCAAATAGAATGTCGACACGCGACACTTGAGGTAAATGAAGGTGTTGTATTAACAGCGTGACGAACTAGGAAATTATTCTTTCCAAAAGCATTTCTATATACACACCTTCTTCGATATTGTGCATACTAGAGACTGAGTCCTCCATATTGGTTCCCTGTCTTGAAAGCCACCAAAAATATCTCTCTTTCCTCCACCACAACCTCATTCAGTGGCTTTGGCTTCAAAACAGCACCAAAATGCGGGTGCACAATTAGAATCGTTGTTGATGGTAGTAAATCTAGTGGTTCCCTCCCTCTGTGAGGTTTTACAAGGATTCCCTCCCTCTATCTAATCACTCCCTTTGCCACTTTATGTGCCTCTAATTTCCCCTACCACTTTATTTGCTTCTATTATTCTTCACCACTTTATATACCTCTATTTTTAAAGAACTAAAGTAAAGGCACAAAACTTTGGTCTATTCATCATTATTTCTCTTCCGCCTCTCTTCTACTTTTTGTTTAGTAGCCTATCATAAATTATCTCTCATCTTACACAGACATTTATTATCATCAACTAACTGATTAACATTGTATCCCATCTCTGATTTTGGGCAGATTTGGGTTGTTTCATGGTAGAGTAGCTTCTCTCGTATTTACTCCAAGAGTAACACCTAATTTTTTTTTCTAAAAAAACCCAAATTATTTTCTCTTTCCCTACTGATTCCCTCTTCAAACAAACCCCCAAGCACATATTAAACATGCCCTAAAAAGTCAAATTTAAAGCTACAAAGGCACGTTCTTTCTCTAAAGCCTGTAGAAATCAAAGGTGGGGTAGAGATATAAGGACAGATGGGCGAATTGATCGGCAAGACGAATATTTATTGTCAAATGTTACAATATTATAATCCCCCAAACATAGCAATATTCTCGTCTTTTTAGGAAGTTAAAATCAAATGAAAACCGGCTCATTAAACGTGGCCCAACCATAGATATGTGACATAAGGTCCCAGTTCGTCATGAATAGTTCGGTTTATGAAAAAGTGCAGAGAAGACACAAGATGAAAAATGAAGAGAGGCAAACGCTTACAACGAATGTTCGATACATCTGCTTGCCTACAATACAAGGCTTAAGACAATATAACATATACACATTATAAGAGTCTAGTCTACTCCTCTACAGTAGGTTCAGTCAGTTGAAACTCAATTTTTCTTCATACAATTGTAATTCAAATATTCAATACACATCGCACAATGACAAATGCTTATAACATAATTCTAATACATGAATGTTTGTTCAAATAATAACCGATAATGCTAGCAATTCCAAGGGCTCCCGAAACAAATAGAAGGTATTTTATTCATGGATCAATTAAAACCCTTGTGTTGTGCTCGAAAATCACGAGATCCAAACATCTTTCTATGATGTTCACGATGATGCAATGCAAGTGGAAAAGTTTAAATGAATCATTTCATAACATTAACACTGTGTTAAGAGAGAATAAAGAAACAAAGGTTTTTAAAAAAATCCCTCAGAAATGCCTAGTTTCCACATTGGATGGGAAGGAAACTAGCAGGAAAACACAGTTCCTCAAAAACCATTTGCAAATTGCAAAGGGAGCCCTATGTTTTCAAGACAATTACATTTATCATTCCTTTTTCGGATTACTAAAAAAAAAATTAGAGTTAATATGCTAGGACAGGTATTCAAAAGCTTTTAAATTTTAGCAATTTGGCATATATTCTTATCTTGACTGTTTGTTTGTGAAGTCATAGAAATGCTACAAACAATACTCAAGTATCAAGGTGAGCTAATCAAGTCTAGAGATGAAAAAGGATTAACACCTCTTTCTTATGCTGCATTCAATGGTTATGTTGACACAGTCTACTCTCTAGAAAAATTTAAGAAATCAATTAACTACCTCAACGAAAACACGTCCTAACTCCTACCCCATTCACAAGACATGTCAAGGAGGCCACGTTGATATCATAAAGATGTTCCACATCTAACTCCCTCAATCGTTGCTCTCTGTTGAACATCACGGCCAAAGACCTGCACCTAGGCTTGCTAAAGGAGATTCAAACCTTTAACGGCCGATTACATGGGCGGGATGAACCTCCTTTCTATCTACTTTTATTAATTGATAGAAGCGAAACTACTGCATTCTACTTTAATGTATCTTCTTTACTTAGAATACATTGTAGTATCTCTATTACTCATTTCGTTGGTTAATTAAAGTTAAAGTTTACCTTTAATTTTTATTAACCCAAATACTAATGGCTAATAGTCAAAGTTTACCTTCAAAAGGCTAGTGTACAATACTACAACCTTACAAATTAAAAAAAATCATCTTTCACCCTCCTTCTATCCGTCTCTCTTTTTTTGGCTTCCTAGTACTCATCCACATGATGACATCTACATCCTTCCACCACCACAACCACCACCTTCCACCACCACTATAAAACCCTAACACCACCACTATCTCTTTTCTACCACCTTCGGAAAAATTAAAAGCAAATAGAAAGTTTAGAATTTGAATGAAAATTGAAGAATTTAAATGTCCATTATTTGGCAACACTTTGACGGCAGGAATTGAAATTCGATTTCGTTGTTGAGTTGTAGCAATTTTTGAGTAACTCAGTATCACAGATTTCGATTATAATATGTGAGTTTGAAATCTTCTTTATTTTGTTTTGGAATGAGAAAATACCAAGTTTTTTGTTTTTTATTAATGTTGCGAGATTTTGTTTTTGATTCCCTGAAAATTTTGTATTATGATTCTTTCTATCACCCAGAAAACCCAATTGAAAGTGTAGAATGAAGCTGAAGAAGGATATCTCATTGTCAGATACCATAGGCAACAATAAAACTTATGTCCTCGTCAGATACCATATGCAACAATGAAAGAAAACAAAACTTTTCAAAATCCTAAAATTAGTTCAGTATGGATTTGCATAGCATCAAATTTTGACCACATTTTAAGGTTTATCTTGTTTCAATCAATTGAATTTTGGGTAATCATAATACAATCAAATTGAAAGAGTTAATCAAATTGAAAGAGTTAATTCTGAATATGATCAATTACGAAGTTCTAAAAAAAAAGAGTACCTTTTTTACTGTTTTGCTAGTTGAACTTGAAATGCCCTTTGGTAGTTGAACTTGGGACTGAACTTCCTGCTCTTCTTGGTAATTGAGTGGTTGGATTACTTATAGAATCAAACCAAAAAATATTTATGTTACTTATAAAATCTCCATTGTATAAGGATTGAGAAATTGAGAACAGCACACCACGTTTTCTGATTTGTAATTGCGTGATTTGGTCTCGTCTTCTCTTGCAGGTATTCAATGGGAGATTGTGCAGATAATGGACGGGTAATAGGAAGAAGTTAGAAGGCCATTGCCGAGATTTTCTGAAACTGCCGTTTGCACGTGTCATTTTGCATTGAAGCTTAGTTGTTTCTGCCGGGATATTCAATATTTTTTAAACATTGGTAGTTTTTTCAAGTTGAGGGTATAATTGGGTTTTTGATTTTTGGTGTCCTACCCCTCTTGACATATATAATAGAGATATTAGATTCAAATGCCCGTGCTTCCCGTTATAAACATGTACAATAGTCATAGTATGTTAACATTTAATTTTAAAAAGGTAAAAAAATATAAAGGGCATTTTACGTAGACACTAATATCTGCAAGTGTTGGCTAACTTATGTAATAGAGATACACACGCAACTGACATTAGTATATAGAAAACTCTGTTTTTTTGTTAAGAAATTTGTATTATCAACAAGATTTTACATCCCAAATCTTCTCCAGACACTTTTATTTTTTACAAAAGATTAATTTTTTTTTTGAGGGGAAAAGTTAGTACCATTATCATTCATCAATAGACAACATGTCCATAAGTACATACGGGATAACCTCTGCAGGACAATGGAAGTGATGGGCAACAACAAAAGATTATAAACTGGTACTTTTCCTGTGTTTTGCAAGAGTTTTATAAATGCAATAAAAGTCGAAGTTTCAAATTGTGCAAGAGTTCTCTGCTCTTATAACATTTTGCTACTCCAAATTGTGTCATGAATTCCAAATTAAGAAAAATACACGAGAAGAATAATCCAGATGAAGAACCATAATTCATAACATTAAACATCACCTGTTCTCCAATGAACATCGATAAGATATTTCCTCTTATGTTTCATTGAGTCTCGTGTGTTGTTCTTTTGTTCTACTTTTATCTTCATGTTCCTTAGTTTGTTCATTGAGGATGTTGTTTTGTTCATTGTATTATAATGCGAAACGACGCCGTATGGAATGGTGCGCACCATTCTCATGGTAGACTCGTGTCTACCATCTAATTTGCCAATAAAAATAATAAATAAATCGGGAACACTCAGAAAATAAGATGAAAAAATCATATAACTGACCTTGACACCTTGACCGTATAAATCTTCGCAAAATGATACTAAAACCCTTATAAGTATTCGTATAATGCTCATAAATCTTCGTATAACCAAATAAATCTTCGAAAAACACTATAAATATGGTAGATCTAGAAAACAAACTTCGGTTGAGATTTTGTGAAAATCTTTGAAGGTTCTATTTTTCTCGGATTTTTTGTGATTTTTTTTTTTGGCTTTTTGGCCGTTCAGTTCAAACAGAGAGAGAGATGGGGGCGGGGGGGGGGTTGAGTTCGGTTTCACTCCGGTGGAGGTCTTGGTTTTGGACGAGTCAGGAGAGAGAGAGAGGGAGAGGGAGAGGGAGAGGGAGAGTTGAGAGTTCTTTAGAGATTTAGGAATAGTATGGGCCGACCCATCTAGGTATTATTATTATCAGCGCATTTTCTGCACGGCCACGCGTGAGTCAGCTCTGTCGGCTCATTTTCAAAAGATCATATCTTACTCTTTTTTTTTCCGGAATTGAGCTTTTTCATAGGAATTTTCTCCTCCAACTTGAATCTTCCCCCAAAATATTCAATGTGCTGTGATAAATATCTATTTGAAGTTGACCCATGTGCACAAACCCTTCCATTATGCACAAACCCTTCCAAAACATCTTGTTTGACCCGGTTAACCATTCTATAGTCAGTGTGTGGGATGATGACTTTGGAAGCAATAACTAGAACATAAAAACACAAAAGGGTGCATTATGTTCTAAAAAGATAGCTAAAATACTAATGAATAAAAAGGGTTTCTCTTATTAACGAATGAAGTTACCGGTATGAATAAATGTGGTTACTCTGATGAATGAGATTACTCTCACACACAAATGGGGTTACTTATAAACAAAAGAGGATACGAATTCGTTTACTCTTTATGAACGACTGATCGAGGTTACTCATATGAGTAAATGAGGTTACTTTTTTGTGAACCATTGGGGTTACTCATATGATAAAATAAGGTTGTCGTATAATTAAATTAGTTATCCATATGATTAAATGTGGTTACACCTGACCGATGAGGTTACTGTTAACAATAAAAGGGGTTACTCTTATAAACAAATGGGGGTACTTTTATAACAAAAGAAACACTAATAACCTTACTCTTTTTCATTACTTTTATCTATGCATTCAATGAGAGAGAAAGAAGGGTGGAATTATGGGATGCATTGTTGAAGATAAATGTTACTGAGCCATGGTTACTTTGTGGTGACTTTAATTGTGTGATGTCTACTGAGGAGAGACTAGGAGCTCCAGTTAGCGATATTGAGATGAGAGACATCATTCATTGTATGATGAGATGTGGTGTGCAAGATATCAAGAGTTCAGGTAATTATTTTACCTGGAACAATAAGCAACAAGGCACTAGTGGAGTCTTTTCTAAGCTTGATAGAATGCTTGCAAATCAGGCTTGGATGGATATATTCCCATCTGCTGAGGTTTCTTTTCAGAATGAAGGGGATTTTGATCATTCTCCTGCATTGCTATCTGTATATCCTATGGTTTTTGGTGGTAAGAAACCATTTAAATACTTTACCATGTGGAAAACTTCTCCTAAATTTGAAGATATTGTGAGAAATGCTTGGAGATTGGTCATTCAAGGGACAAAGATGTTCAAGATAATGAAGAAGTTGAAGGTTATCAAATCTGGATTGAAAGAATTGAACAAGGAAGGATTCTTGGATATTCAAGCTGCAGAACTTGAACTTCGAGCTTATGATGTTATGATGGTGTTGGTGCAAAATCAGTTCGTTGACCTTGCAAACAAGTCAATGCACATCCAATAGTTTGATACTGAATGTCTTGGGAGGCTTAGTCCCTGGGGGTTACCGGTTTTAATTAGATAAAACCTTGCTAACGTACTTTGTTGCAATTTAATTAATGATTAAACTACAACGCCTATTAAATTCAGGCGAAATGCAATAAATAGAGCAAAAAATAATTAATCTTTTAATTAATTAAAGAATAACATTCCCATACATGCCACAAACTTTAAGAAAGATTTTACAACACATAAATGGATAAGTCAGGCTGGACAACTAAATGGAAGACACGAATGATGTTACCTCCATGGTTCCTTGCTTCAATTAGAGAATTAGAGATCTTGGCGCCAGAACATGTTCTACGTCTAACGAACTAAACTATAACCCCAAAAGGGGGTTGGCTAGGCTAAGGCTAGGCTACGCTAAGAAAAGAAGAAATGCAGTTTGATTGTGTTGTTTGTTGTTCTTTGCTTGATGATGGTTTCTCTATTTATAGAGAAACGTAATATGTAACTTCCATACGTGCTAAGGAGGGAAAATGTTTGAATCATATTTGATTCAAATCTCTTTCTGGCGCTGAATAACTGTCACCCTTTTATGCACGTTCCTCTTCATGTTGAACCGCTCATGATTGTTCTCTAACTGCTTGTCCTTTTACTGCTCTTGACTTTCATCTCCTGATGGTCTTGAAGTTCTTCCTTCGTTGACTTTGACTTTCGTTGACTTCGCTTAATGGACTTTATATTCATGTTGGACCTTTATATTAAAGTAAAATTAAACCTTTTGAGGTCCAATTCAATGTACCATAATAAATGTTACTTGACATCTAAAAATGGTGGTAACAAATTGCCCCCTTGATTTGTGGAGTGATGTACTCAGCACCACACAAATTATGAGCAGAGAAGGACTTTTAATGGTTGTAGCCAATATCATCCAGCAATATTCTGAATGTGACTTCTTCCATTGTTCTAAGATGGTCAATGAACATTCTTTTAGGATGACTAAACTTAGTTGAGAAGAATAATCTTTCATGTATTCCTTCACCTTGTTTTCTAGCCATTGTGAAATCCATTAAGAAAGTTTATTCAAGGTGCGTACTTGCAAGATAATTTGGTGATAACCAACAAGGACTAACATCATAGGTCATGAGATCGTACCAGATTTGACATGCAGATTTGTATTGTACCACATCTCTTGATGATGACCCATCCACCATTTTGTAGACTTTTACTTTCTTTGTAGTTCCTTTAACAAAAATCTTTTTTAGATATCTCCAAAGCATGTTAGGTTTCCATATCTCTTCTGTAATGACTTTGCCCCATGATTTGCAAACCAAAAGAAATGTAACCTGATCAGTCCTTTCGAGTTTAGGAAATATCAATTCTTTCATGAGATCTAGATTGGACCCTATTTGGAAGGCCTTAGACTCTCTTTTATTCTCTGGATACTGTGGCATGACAAGATTATTTCCAAAGTATTTTTGAATAGAAGAAATCCATTTAGTGGAATCGTTCTTACTAAATTCATCCTTATCTCTAGATATAACATTCAATGCCTTGTGATGATTTGGGCATTTTGATGGATATGGCATATTTTCTAGAGCAGATTGATGAAATATGGGAAGATTTGTGTAATCCATTTTGATTTTAGTTTAGAATCTTTTAGAGATCTCACACACACACACACACACACACACACACACACACACACACACACACACACACACACACACATATATATATACATATATATATATATACATATATATATACATATATATATATACATATATATATATACATATATATATATACATATATATATATACATATATATATATACATATATATATATACATATATATATATACATATATATATATACATATATATATATACATATATATATATATATATATATAAAGGCTTAACTGCCTCAACCGTCCAATAATTATTTCCTAACTGCCTCATTTAATGGAACACTAAAGACAGCTTTTTAGGGAGTATAATTAGTTAATGGACATATGATTGTTTTACTTCAATTTGATGAAACAAAACTTATGTTAGATAAAACAGGCGAATCATAATAAAACAAATATATTATTGATAAGATTACCATTTGAGGCAACTTGGTTACATTTGTTTTATGACTTATCTTTATGAAGATAGAGTCATTAACGACATTTTAATTAAACGGTTTTTTCACCATATACCCCTGACAATTTTTTTTTTGCACCGTATACCCTCGCAAGTTTCCAAATTCACCATATACCCACCACTTTTCAAAAAATACATCAACTTGCCCTTATGACTAACGGTTTTAGACTTCCGTTAGTCATTAGGCCCTAATCCCACCTTCTAACCCTCATTAGCTCCCATAAACCCTAACCCTCTTTAACACTAACCCTAACCCTAACCCCTAAACTAACCCTAACCCTAACCACCCAACCACCACCCCTCCACCACCCCACCCCCGCAGCCCAACCCCTTCCCCCCCCACCCCCCTCCCCCTCCCCACCGCCCCCAGCCCCCCTTCCCCACCCCCGCCCACGCAACCCCACCACCACCACCACCACCCACCCACGCAAACCCCCTCCCACCACCCCCGGCCCGCAGCCCCCTCCCCCCACCCCTTCGAATCCCGCAAACCCCCCTTCCACCACCCCAGCCGCGGCCCCTCCCCCCCACCCCTTCGAATCCATGAGCCCCCCCCCCACCCCTATCCGCGCAACCCCCCTCCCCACCCCTTCGAATCCCGCAGCCCTTCCCCACCCCCTTCGAATCTCGCAGCCCGACACCCCTCCCCCAACCCCATTCGAAAAGAGAAGAGCGGGGGAACGGAGAAGAGAAGGCGTACTCCGGCGTTCGGGAAAGCGGCAGGGCGAGGCGAGGAGAGAGACTGTTGGGCTACACGACCGCAGGGGAAGCGTGCGAGTGAGAGTGCGTGCTGGGTCTGGCTGGGTCGAAGGCGGTGGAGGGACGCGATGAGGGAAGGGTCTCTTGGCCGCGCGACTTCGGGGGAAGGGGAGGGGAGGTGGGGGTGGGAGGGGGCGGGAGGGGTGGTGGGGAAGGGGTTGTAGGGGTGGTGGGGGCGGTGGGGAAGGGGTAAGGGGGTGGGGGAGGGTTGGTGGTTGGGTGGTTAGGGTTAGGGTATAAGATTAGGGGGTTAGGGTTAGGGTTAGGGTTTAGCTTAGGTTTAGGTTAGTTAATTAGGGTTAGGGGGGATTAGGGCCTAATGACTAACGAAAGTCTAACACCGTTAGTCATAAGGGCAAGTCGATGTATTTTTTGAAAAGTGGAGGGTATATGGTGAATTTGGAAACTTGCGAGGGTATACGGTGTAAAAAAAAATTTGTTAGGGGTATATGGTGAAAAAACCGTTAATTAAAAGGACTAGCATCTAGAGATAACATTTGGAAATGTTCCCTACACACTATCTCTACCACAGCCTTATATTAGCTGGCTTCTAATTCACGCCCTGCACTACTCCTGGTAACCCCAAAGTAATGACCTCTTTCTGGGGAGTAGTCAAACTTGACCTTGAAGAGACTCATTTGGTAACTATTATCCCAAGCATATCTCCTATCGATTAATGCAATATACATCCAGGATAGGAAATGTTCTTGGGCCAATAGCTGCCACAGTCCGCACATACACTTAAAGTGTACTATTCTTCCTTGGTGCTCATCTTGACCTTCTTCCATTCTCACCACTTTGAGGGAGGATTGGGTACAAGAAAGAACTAGACTCTTGGCATATGCCCAGTTCATCCTCTTAGGTTTTGGAAAGTTGAAGATAGTGGAGACCTCCTTGCCCTATCTTTTGCAAACTGTTAGCAGTTTATCTTCTGACCCCTCTTCCAATTTAGGCCATATATGGGTAGACAAGACGTCTATATCAGAACCAATCTTAGCAGCGCTTGATCCTACTAGCTCCAGATCTCTTGGCTCCACTGAGGGTTCATCGCCAAACACCCTTGCCATTTTCTCTGTCCATCTGGCTTTCTCATTTGTGATGAAAGCTCCCTTATTTTCTTTTATGCTGTTGAGGGTAAAACAATGATTGAAACAATCATCAACAAACTCAGCTTCTATGTTTGCATATGCTTCGTTATTCATTTTGATTTTTTGAAATGAAAATGTGATGCTAGTATGCTATGGCTAGGTCCCTTTAAATAACCAGCCCATTTGTTCAACAGTTATTTTCGTAATAACATCTGGGATCAGTGAGTAATTGAGTACTTTGACCCCTTTTTGGAGAAGTTTGTTGACTTTCTGCTGATTATCATTTATTTTAAAGTTATCAATTTGTTGACAAACTTATATACCGTTTCTTAGGCATTTGTGCCTAAAGTTAATTTGTAACAGCCCGCCTAATTAAGGCATGATTTGTGGCTAATCTTAGCTAAACCGAATTAATTTCTTAATTATGGCGGTTGTTACCCCCAAGCTACCAAACCTTATTACAAAGAGTAGGTTTGGAAGTTTGGTCGTATCTAAGCAGAATTATAGTAAACATAAAAAAAAATTTAGTTATTACAACATAGGCTAAGTATGGAGATTTAAATACACATACACCATGGCTATCCTAATGATCCCTTATATTACATCTTTCAAACATTATACACACAAGTCCATTTAGTCTAAGCATAATTCAACTCCATAGGATTTATCTAGCTGTCCAAACGAAGCTACATGATAAGCACGAAAAGAAGCTAAGTGAATTTCCGACCTTCACTTAGCTTGGTCCTGCAAAACAGGTGAGCCTATCCCGTAGGGATAGGTTCATAATTTAAACACGTCAGCATAACTGGTACACAAGTCCACCACCCTGAACTAGGCAACTTAGTATGATTCTCTAGATATTATAAAAAAATAATAACTTTTAAGGGATTGACTACTATCCCCTTAGTTTTTTTAAAAAAAATTGATACTTTAGGAATATGTATAGATATACAAATATATATAATCTACAAATGCCTTTTTGTAATACAGACCATACATGTATAGGATATTCCTCTTGTGTTTCCTGTTTATTTATTTTTATGGGGAAGCGAACCAATATAGAATGGCCATCCAGGCGATTTCCTATATTTGTTTTTCCAAGGGACGTCTCCCTTTTTGTACTACTTGCAAGACTTTCGGGACATGTCCCCAGAATACAGAATACATAATACAGAATACAGAAGTGATAATTACCACTGCTTTTGCAGCTCTTTCCCCGAATTATTACATTAACAATCATATAGTTATACTGCTTATATGTTTCATAGGTTACTCCAATATTCATCAACTCATAATTACAAATAAGTAATTCATCATTCACAATTCCGAAACAACTTGTACTTAACTCAATACCTTGACGAGTCAAGTTCCCACAAAATGTAAATAAAGTTTACTTGTTCCGTTCTCGACTCGTCTTTAGTCATTACTAATTATCTTCAATCAGGAGTTTACTTATTCTAATAATTTATATTATTTCCATGAAGGGTGAAGCTCAAGTAATTGCCCTTGCAGGCACCATGATAATATAAATAATAAGTGTCATAGAAAGCATGTTTTTTAAAAAAACAACTTTTAATGCGAATGAAAGTTCGATGAATAAATTAAAAGATACGTATTTTTTTTAAATCAATACTTAATAAAAAATTAGTGATACATATCAATTTAGAAGATGGATATTTTATTTATAAATACAACCCACAGGTGAGATCAAGTTTGAAAACTTGTGTGTTTTAGGCTTAAAGTAATTAACCCTTTTTGTGAAAAACCCGCCTTTAATTAATATCATTGTGTATTAACTAATACATATCAAAAAGGTATTTAAAGTACTTGTATACATTCTGGAAATTTAGCATAACCACTACAAAAATCGGTTCATAAGACGAACTACAAAGATAATCATATTTCATTCATTTGAATCGAAGAACAAGGTTCGATTATCGATTTCTCAACTTCTTAATGGAATGTAGGGGCTTGCTTGCAACACCATCAGGATATAGCTCACACTAATATCAGATTTAAACAAGAATTTTACACATGCAAAATGGTATTCACAAGGTTCTAACTCATACATACAAGAAACATTCAACATGTACTAGACTTCGTCTCTAAATTGGTGGTGTTTGTGTACCTTAGATTAGGATCCAAAAAGCTCACGATTTTCTTCTTCTAAGCTCACTTCTCTTGCTCCCTAGCAACCTTGCATATTCATCAACATTTACACGAAAAAGAATCCCAGGAGAACTCTTTCATAATCACATAAAGATTTGAGTAACAAGCTGTTGTACTTACTGATTTCCCTAGCTCAGATGTTTGCCCAAATTCTCTTGCTTTCCTTGCTTGAAAACCCGAACTAACTCTTGCCCAGTGTGCACCTATATGTATAGAGTGAGTTTTAGCTTTTGCATGCAGAAAATTACAAGAATTTTTCGACAAAAGTTGGCTGAAGAACATAATACAGAAACCACGCTAGGGAGGGGCGTGTTCTGCCTCTTCTTGTTCTATTCTGGGTCAGCTCCTTCTGGGGGAGTTTGGCGATCAGATTTATGTGGTGTACTCCCCCACATGTCTACTTATACTGAGCATGATTTGGCTAGAGTTTTCTCCAATTTGTTGGGGTTATTTTTGTCTTTTCCATACTAAGGCTGAATCCAGAATTTTTCTTGCTCTACTTAAGGTATTCATTATATCTAATGACCCTATAATCTTTCTTAAACTTTTGTTACTTCCCAATATCATAACTTTCCTTCCTAATACTCCCAATATAGTGAATTATGCCCAATACTTTACACAAGCGGGATTTTTATTAATCATCATATAAAACTAGTTACTAAATCTTTACCACTTCTTACTTAAGAAATAATAATTACACAAATTCCTTGAAATACTTATCATGCCCCAGATACTTCTCTAGTACCCGTACACATATACGTCATACATATTCCTACACGGTATAATGTCAATCTAATTGTCTCACATAAATGGTTCATAATAGTGTTAATCAAACAAGTCATACTTCAGACACTTACATCTTAATTACCATATTATTAACCTAATGTTTATGGTGATCAAGCTTGTATTAGGACGCGGCTATTACATTCTACCCCCCATAGGATAGTTTCATCTCGAAACTTATAATATACCTGGAACAGCTGGGGGTATCGACTCTTCATGTCCGTTTCTTTTTCCCAGGTCGCCTCTTCTGTTCCATGATTGGTCCATAATACCTTAACCAGGAGTATCGTTTGATTCCTTAGTACCTTTTCTCGCTTATCCAAGATCTGCAAAGGTCTTTCTTCGTAACCCAGGGTTTCGTCTATTTGCAAGGGCTCATAGGACAGTATGTGGGAAGGGTCATGGATATATTTCCTTAACTGGGAGACGTGAAACACGTTGTGAATTTTGGAGAGCTCTATTGGTAATGCGAGTTCATATGCCACTTCTCCCACTCTCCTCAAGATCTCATATGGCCCTATGAACTTGGGGCTCAATTTTCCCCGGATTCCGAACCTTTTTACCCCTTTAGTTGGGGAGACTCGAAGGAACACTTTATCACCCACCTCAAACTCTAGCTTCCTCCTTCTAGTATCTGCATACTTTCTCTGCCTGTCTTGGGCGGCCTTCATAAACCGCCGAATTGTTCGGATCCGCTCCATGGTTTCATGTACTAACTCGGGTCCTCTTTGGGACTCCAGGGCTTACGTTATCCCAACAAATGGGTGTTCGACATTTTCGCCCATATAAAGCTTCATATGGAGCCATTCTAATGCTAGCCTGGTAGCTGTTGTTATAAGAGAATTCTACTAAGGCCAGCTTGTCTTCCCATGAACCCCAAAATTCCAGTACACAGGCCCATAGCATGTCTTCTAGGGTTTGAATAGTGCGCTCGGTTTGTCCATCCGTGGTTGGGATGGAAGGTCGTACTCAAATTTAGTCGAGTCCCAAATGCTTCCCGTAACCTTTCCCAAAAGTGGGACAAGAATCGAGGGTCCCGACCGGATATGATGGTACGAGGAACCCCATGGAGTCGAATTATTTCCTTGACGTACGCATCTGCTAACTGTTTCTTGCCCCATCTTTCTTTTATGGCTATGAATCGGGCTGTTTTGGTCAATCTATCTACGATTACCCATATAAAATCATTTCCCCTTCTGGTTTTTGGCAACCCCATTACAAAATCCATGGTGACTGCGTCCCATTTCCATTCGGGTGCTTGGTAGAGGTTGTAGCAATCCGGAAGCTTCCTTCGATCGAATTTTACTTTCTCGACAGATTAGGCACCCGGTTACAAACCTAGATACATCTCGCTTGAGCCCTTTCCACCAAAAAGAATTTCTTCATGTCTTGAATCATTTTATCCCTTCCAGGGTGTATGGTGTAGGAACTGCTATGCGCTTCTTTTAGGATTTTGCTCCTCAATTTAGCATCGTTGGGTACACACCATCTTGCCTTCATTATGATACTTCCATCTGCGTGCTCTTGGAAGTCTGGTGCTTCCCCTTTCTTGATCTTCTTTTGAATTTCCTTAAGGAACTCATCTTGTTTTTGCTTGACCCGAATTTCCTCATACAGTGTCGGTTGTACTGTTAGGGCATTTAATTCTCCTTGAATCTCCCCCTTCTTCACCACCTGTAAATCCAACTTAGCCAAGTCTTGATACAATTCATCTAGTACCGAAATGAGGGAGTTAATTTACCGACGAGGTCTCCGGCACATTGCATCAGCTACTTTGTTAGCCTTTCCTGGGTGGTATTGTATATCCAAATCGTAATCCTTCAACAGTTCTAGCCACCTCCTTTGCCTCATGTTTATTTCCTTCTGAGTAAAAATGTATTTTAGACTACTGTGGTCGGTATATACCTTACAATTAACTCCGCACAAATAGTGTCGCCATAATTTTAAGGCAAAGACAATTGCGGCTAGCTCCAAGTCATGGACCGGATAATTTTTCTCATGACTCTTCAATTGCATGGAAGCATATGCAATCACCCGACCATGTTGCATCAATACACATCCTAATCCTTCTTGCGATGCATCACTGTAAATTTCAAATCCTTCCGTCGCAGAAGGCAACACCAGAACTGGAGCACTTGTTAGTCTTTTCTTTAATTCCTGGAAAGCTTCCTCACACCTTTGAGTCCACTGGAACTTGGTACTTTTCTTCAGCAAGTGGGTAATTGGAAGCCCTATCCGAGAGAAATTCTCCACAAATCTCCTATAATAACCTGCCAAACCCTGAAAACTCCGAACCTCAGCAACGTTCGTAGGTGCGAGCAATCCTTAACCGTTGATCTTCTCTGGATCTACTGAAATGCCTTCCTTGGACACGACGTGTCCTAAAAACATCACCTTCACTAACCAGAATTCACACTTGCTCAATTTCGCATACAACTTTTCTCTTCTTAGAACTCCTAAAATTTCCCTTAAGTGCTGCTCGTGCGCTTCCCGATCTCTAGAATACACTAGGATGTCATCTATGAAAACTACCACAAACTGATCTAGGATTGGTTTAAAATATCTCTGCACAAATCCATGAAAGCGGCAGGGGCATTTGTTAGACCGAAAGGCATTACTACGAATTCGTAGTGCCCATACCTTGTTCGGAATGTCATTTTTGGAATGTCGGAGTCGGCGATGCGCATCTGATGATACCCTGATCGTAAATCTATTTTCGAGAATATTCCGGCATCCTTTAACTGATCGAATAAATCATCGATCCTCGGCAGTGGGTATCTATTCCGAACTGTAATCTTATTTATCTCCCGATAATCAATACATAACCTTAGAGTCCCATCTTTCTTCTTAGCAAATAGCACAGGCGCCCCCCACGGAGAGGTGCTGGGTCTAATATACCCCTTTTGGAGCAACTCATCCAGTTGCTTCTTTAGTTCTGCCATTTCAGCTGGAGCCATCCGATAGGGTGCTCTAGATATGGGGGTGGCTCCAGGAACCAGATCTATGTGGAAATCAATAACTCTGTGAGGTGGTAAACCCGGTAGATCATCTGGAAATACATCCGGAAATTCCTTGACTACATCAACTCCTTCAATCTTATGGGTAGATTCTTGCTTTTCGACTATTTGGCACACATACCCCGAGCACCTCATCGGCTCTTGATTCTGATTTACCATAGTAGATGTAACCTTCACTGTTGCTTTACTGGTTTCAGGCTGACAGGAAATACTTTTACCCAAGGGGGTCTCAACTCGAACTGATCTGGCATAATATTCAATGATGGCCCTATGTTGACCCAGCCAATCCATCCCTAGAATTACATCGTATGATCCTATATCAAAGGGTATAAGATCTACTTTCAACTCATTTTGCGCTATTATGATGGTGCACCCTTTTAGTACACACGTACAACCTACTAGCGCTTTCCCTGGGACACTTACTGCTAACTTCAAGGGTTGACTAGGCGGTTTATAGCTCAACTTGCTAATAAAGTCGTTAGACACAAATGAATGAGATGCCCCAGAATTAAATAATACATGGGCTAATGCATCACACATGATAAAATATCCTGAAATTACTTTACCTCCTGTTTCTTGTACTTCAGGATCACTAGTTTCTTCCGTCTTGATTGCAAACACCTTCCCTGATCCCCGGTTCTGCTGCCCTGGCGGTCCGGTCCTGTTGGTGTGCCCTGTATTTCCTTCTGCTGCTTGGAGTAATAGCATACCACCTGGTCTTTCGTTTCTTCTGGAATTGCCCTGTCCGTTCTTTACCGGACAATCTTTGAGTCGGTGCCCCACCTCTTTTACAACGAAAGCACACGACTTGGCCCATGCAGTTCCTGCCATAATGGCCCATATCGCACCTGTTGCACTTCCAATCCAGTCGTCCTCGCTTGCCGTCATTTCCCTGGATCCTTAATAGTGTCGCATTCGCCCCCACTTTCATCTTCTTAAACCCTGCCTCTTTTCCCTTGCCTTCATTCTTCTTCCTCTTATAGTCTTCGTCCTTCATTTCTATTCTTTCATGTTCCAGAGCGCGATTGTACAAATCCTCAAAAGAGGCATATGTACCTATTCTTTTCTGATACTTCAGATTTAGTCCCTCGAAGAATCTCATCATCTTTATTCTCTCACAGCTGACAATCTCAGCTGCAAATCGAGATAACTCCAGGAACTTGGCGGTATATTCGAGTACGGTTAACTTGCCTTGTCAAAAATAAAAAAATCATTTTCTTTCATTTTTCTTAGGGCTGGCGGAAAGAATTGCTCTCTCATCATTTCTGTGAATTTCGCCCATGTTAACTCCGAAATACTTGTCACTTTCTTGACAGTCGTCCACCACAAATCAGCGGGCCCTTCCCGGGTAAAAAGAGGCCGCCTTAACTTTCATATTTTCGGACAACTCACTACCTCCAGCAGTTTATCCATGTACGAAATCCAATCTTCAAATTTGACAGGGTCTGCTTCCCCATCGTACCCACGTGGCTTATGGGCGGCCAACCGCTTGTACAATTTTCCTTCATCATCCACTTTTGGTTGCCCTTGGGCTTCCAAGAGTGCTAGGAGCCTATTATTCATTTCTTTTAATTGCTGGAGTTGTTCATCCTTGCTTACTCCAGCTGAGCTAGATGCACCTGTTGGTGGGTTCTCCATTTCCTATATGTATGATAAACAATTAGTTTAGTTCACAATTATCACAACCTTGTTCTTATTCCTTCTTCCTTCATATCCGCACTTAATATCCATTGATGTTCAGAATTTGTAGGCATACATATATATACATATATCTCTTATTTTACACACATGAACATGCACCCCTGATATTTTAATAACATCAGCATATAGATATATTACAAAAGACCCTCATTTATTGGATACTTTATTTCTCCCCTTACATAACACAACAACATACTAGAACTACAGAATTTTCAACAACGATACATAGCAACTTATTCTTCTCTAGGTGACAACATGATTAGTCCAAGTTACAAGGGTCATGGTAATATCCGCTATCATCACTGCTGGTAGATGGTAAGTCTGGTACATAATCGGGGTCGCTACCTCTGGACGACTCTCCCCCTCGGGATGAGCTACTAGAGGTACCTCGGACCGAACTGGATCCCCTTGACCTGAAAATCCCGGACACCGACACACTAGAAAGTAGAAACAGATGTAGAGGGTGTGGGTCCATTCCTGACCCCGGCTCGCATCAACTCCCTCCGGGCCAATCTTTCATACATGTTTCTCCAATATGCAGCTTGTGGCCCCATGAGTACCTCTCCGATATGCTCCTTTTTCATTTCTACTCCTCCGGTGTACCTTCCCATCTTATTAGATTTTTATCCACATTCTCTATGGTCAAGAAGCATCATCTTGAAGGGCTGCTGTAGCCACGTACTGGACTACCAGCCTCCAGTAGGTCATTTTAAATGTTATCCATGGCTCATACGGGGGTAATGTCTTAATAAGGGTGTAAGCTTGGATTCCCGGACGACTATATGGGTTATGGTCCCCGGTTCCTTGATTTTCATTCCAAATATTCATTCTGAATCTTACACGGTGAATATGATATATAGGCTCGTCCCATGATCGACCTCTAAAGGTATCTGGTTCGGGCTCTCCCGGAGCCGGCATCGAGCGATGGTTAGCGTGGTTGGCAGGAGTTCCGTTGGAAGACATCTATTTGGGATGCACACATTATTTCATAGACATTTAATAGCTAATTCACATATTCAAATGATCACACATAACTAACACATATACTTATCCTATTTCCATTTCAACAAGCAATTTAGCACCAATCATCAATCAACTTCAATCATCTCTTCACATATAAGTTTTCGAAAATTCGTATATATGTTTAAAGCATAAGTATAGATGTAAATAATGTATAAATTTTGAAAACAGTAATTTGCAAATACTTATGTGAAGATAAGTATATTTGAAATTTTGAAAATTTGGTAAAAACCTTACCTCGGATACCATTTGGAACAGCCCGCCTAATTAAGGCATGATTTGTGGCTAATCTTAGCTAAACCGAATTAATTTCTTAATTATGGCGGTTGTTACCCCCAAGCTACCGAACCTTATTACAAAGAGTAGGTTTGGAAGTTTGGTCGTATCTAAGCATAATTATAGTAAACATAAAAAAAAAAATTTAGTTATTACAACATAGGCTAAGTATGGAGTTTTAAATACACATACACCATGGCTATCCTAATGATCCCTTCTATTACATCTTTCAAACATTATACACACAAGTCCATTTAGTCTGAGCATAATTTAACTCCATAGGATTTATCTAGCTGTCCAAACGAAGCTACATGATAAGCACGAAAAGAAGCTAAGTGAATTTCCGACCTTCACTTAGCTTGGTCCTGCAAAACAGGTGAGCCTGTCCCGTAGGGACAAATTTATAATTTAAACACGTCAGCATAACTGGTACACAAGTCCACCACCCTGAACTAGGCAACTTAGTATGATTCTCTAGATATTATAAAAAAATAATAACTTTTAAGGGATTGACTACTATCCCCTTAGTTTTAAAAAAAAAATTTGATACTTTAGGAATATGTATAGATATACAAATATATATAATCTACAAATACCTTTTTGTAATACAGACCATACATGTATAGGATATTCCTCTTGTGTTTCTTGTTTATTTATTTTTATGGGGAAGCGAACCAATACAGAATGGCCATCCAGGCGATTTCCTATATTTGTTTTTCCAAGGGACGTATCCCTGTTTGTACTACTTGCAAGACTTTCGGGACATGTCCCCAGAATACAGAATACAAAAGTGATAATTACCACTACTTTTGCAGCTCTTTCCCCGAATTATTACATTAACAATCATATAGTTATACTACTTATATGTTTCATAGGTTACTCCAATATTCATCAACTCATAATTCCAAATAAGTAATTCATCATTCACAATTCTGAAACAACTTGTACTTAACTCAATACCTTGACAAGTCAAGTTCCCACAAAATGTAAATAAAGTTTACTTGTTCTGTTCTCGACTCGTCTTTAGTCATTACTAATTATCCTCAATCAGGAGTTTACTTATTCTAATAATTTATATGATTTCCATGAAGGGTGAAGCTCAAGTAATTGCCCTTGCAGGCACCAAGATAATATAAGTAATAAATAAGTGTCATAGAAAGCATGTTTTAAAAAAAAAACAACTTTTAATGCGAATGAAAGTTCGATGAATAAATTAAAAGATACTTTTTTTTTAAATCAATACTTAATAAAACATTAGTGATACATATCAATTTAGAAGATGGATATTTTATTTATAAATACAACCCACAGGTGAGATCAAGTTTGAAAATTTGTGTGTTTTAGGCTTAAAGTAATCTTTTTGTGAAAAACCCGCCTTTAATTAATATCATTGTGTATTAACTAATACATATCAAAAAGGTGTTTAAAGTACTTGTATACATTCTGGAAATTTAGCATAACCACTACAAAAATCGGTTCATAAGACGAACTACAAAGATAATCATATTTCATTCATTTGAATCGAAGAACAAGGTCCGATTATCGATTTCTCAACTTCTTAATGGAATGTAGGGGCTTGCATGCAACACCATCAGCATATAGCTCACACTAATATCAGATTTAAACAAGCATTTTACACATGCAAAATGGTATTCACAAGGTTCTAACTCACACATACAAGAAACATTCAACAAGTACTAGACTTCGTCTCTAAATTGGTGGTGTTTGTGTACCTTAGATTAGGATCCAAAAAGCTCACGATTTTCTTCTTCTAAGCTCACTTCATATTCATCAACATTTACACGAAAAAGAATCCCATGAGAACTCTTTCATAATCACATAAAGATTTGATTAACAAGCTGTTGTACTTACTGATTTCCCTGGCTCAGATGTTTGCCCAAATTCTCTTGCTTTCCTTGCTTGAAAACCCGAACTAACTCTTGCCCAGTGAGCACCTATATGTATAGAGTGAGTTTTAGCTTTTGCATGCGGAAAATTACAAGAATTTTTGGACAGAAGTTGGCTGAAGAACAGAAGACAGAAACCACGCCAGGGAGGGGCGTGTTCTGCCTCTTCTTGTTCTTTTCTGGGTCAGCTCCTTCTGGGGGAGTTTGGCGATCATATTTATGTGGTGTACTCCCCCACATGTCTACTTATACTGAGCATGATTTGGCTGGAGTTTTCTCCAATTTGTTGGGGTTATTTTTGTCTTTTCCATACTAAGGCTGAATCCAGAATTTTTCTTGCTCTACTTAAGGTATTCATTATATCTAATGACCCTATAATCTTTCTTAAACTTTTGTTACTTCCCAAAATCATAGCTTTCCTTCCTAATACTCCCAATATAGTGAATTATGCCCAATAATTTACACAAGCGGGATTTTTATTAATCATCATATAAAACTAGTTACTAAATCTTTACCACTTCTTACTTAAGAAATAATAATTACACAAATTCCTTGAAATACTGATCATGCCCCAGATACTTCTCTAGTACCCGTACACATATACGTCATACGTATTCCTACACGGTATAATGTCAATCTAATTGTCTCACATAAATGGTTCACAGTAATGTTAATCAAACAAGTCATACTTAAGACACTTACATCTTAATTACCATATTATTAACCTAATGTTTGTGGTGATCAAGCTTGTATTAGGACGCGGCTATTACAAATTCCTTGGGTTCATTGCTTATTTTATGAACAATGATTTTTAAGTTCACAATTTTTACTGTGATATGGAGATAAGGAGAAACGACAAAACAAAAATTACTTCATTAGTGAAATAAAATTGCTTAACCACGAAACATCTTTAGAAAGATATTTATTTAATAAATTCAAATAGTTACATAATTTCCTAGGAAGGATCCAAAATATGCACTATTACTAAATTTAATGAAACATTTTAAATATCGTTTGATCTATCAAGCGCGGAGATGGGTGAAACTGATGGTGATTTGTGGTTCCTCATCTTCATCAACATCAGGGTCATCATCATCCGAGTAATCTTCTGGGAGCATGGGGATGCCTCCTTCCCCTAAGCGTTCTTGCCACAAGAGACAAGTGCACTTGTACTGTATGAGTTTTTTGAAACTCATATTCTCATCCACTTGGATTACTCTGTACTTCCTGTTGAATACACCATGGCTACCCTCACAGATTATAGACCTATTGTATTTCAAGGTGAGTTCCGGTGGAAAGTATTATTTTGCAATGCATTCTCCACATGCTTTGCAGATGCTTAGGAGTTTCAATAACTCTCCCTTGTCCATCTTTGGCCACAAGTTCAATGCTAGGAAATATATATCTCTCCCCATGATAGTAGCGCTGTGCCCTTGCTCCTTTAGATCTCCATATTGGACCTTTGGATCCCTTCCAAAGAGCTTTATAATTCTGGATTGCCATTTTTTCATCTCTTCTTCTTTGAATTCTTCCCAATCTTCTTGTGTGATGTCTCTATTGAATCGGTGCCTCCAACATTCTCCTGGAAAAAGTAATGGAGCGATTTGTTGATTAGCCATACTCAAGAATTTTTGTTTTTTGGATAATAAACAAAGTATTAGGAGTGAACAAACTTAGGAGTTAAAATAACGTATTTATAATACCATTATCATAACTGTCATCCCTATTTGTTAGGGATAAATGAAGCGTTTGATGTTATCTTCTTAGATAACTTTATCACGTATTTTTGTAACCAACCTTAACCACCTCAAGTTAAGGCCCTAGTGGGTAAGAATAGGTCTGCCCATTAACCCCTAATGTGTCATATCACTTCTGGAGTTTGCCATTAGTGGCGTGTGAAGTTGAACGGTAATTATTACTTTTTGAAGTAACTTTTTCCATCGTCATTAATACATTTTAAGAGTTTTAGTATCCCAAGAGACACCTCATTTTTTTTTCATTTAATTTTAGCCGTAGAGTTTGCATTGTTTGATTTGACAGTTTATTTTTTGAATAACATATTAATTTGCACAATTTTGATTGAGCAAAATAAATAAAAATGCAAACATAAGATAAAATAATGAAAATTTAGACCAGATATAGAAAACTAAATTTCATTAATTAAAAAAAAAATTACAACCTAGATTAGAAATTTTAATCTTAGGATAAATATTAACAATTTTTTGTTTAGAATTTTAGAATTCTAAACTCTAGGCCTAGGGTTCTACGGCGTCCCTTGGAGACCGCGGCTTGTAGGCGTCAGAATCCTCTATAGAGGCGCCATCATCGTCTCCAGTAGCATCATCACTGGAGCCATCTCTAGGAGGGTAAAAGTGGTATTCACCATTGGAGGTTTCCTTAGGGAAACGCTCCTCCCTAACTCTCCTCCTTTGGGCAGTAGGCTCATCGTCATCTTCATCCTCATCCTCATCATCATCATGAGATTTGTCTGATGGTGGAGGAGTACCCTCCTCATCTTCTTCTTTTTCATCTTCTTCCTCTTCATCTTCTTCCTCTTCATCTTCTTCCTCTTCTTCCTCTTCTCTCTCCTCTGGTATCTCTGGAGGAGGGAGGAAGGGCTGGTCAACCTCTTCAGGGTTGATCTCCTGAGTCCTAGTAATGCAGGACTCGGCGGAAGGTTGAGGGGCATCCATTTCTGGAGAAGAAGGTTTTTTAGAGAAGGTCTTTTGGGAGATGGAAGGTTTTGGGGTTTTTGTTTCAAGAGATGAGTAGTGTGTTAAGATTATTACACTTACCCCCTTTTATTAAGGAAATTTTTATTGTCTCTTGAAAATTGAAAAGTTACGTACCCTTTAAAATGGGTTTCTAAGTAACACACCCCTTGGAATGGGCTTTTAAGTCACGCGCCCTTTGGAAATGGACTTTTTTAATATGACTCCAGGACCTTACGTTTTAATTTGTTAAATCTAGGCCTTAACATGGCCCAATGAAACATGACCCAAATGAAACATACCACGCATTCTGCACGTGTTTTTTTCTTTGATTGTTCCATTTTAACTGTCTTCCCCATTAATGCCTTTTTTTCAAGGATTGTAGGAAAATTTAAGATCTTGCAGACTATTTTAATACATTTCTTTACGAATTCATAACCATCACCAAACTTCAATTCACCATGTGTACTGAAAGAGTTCGTGAAGATGAGATTCGTGAAGCGCTTGCTAAAAAATGTGATGCCATGCAATCTGAGGCAGCTCGCCAATTATGCAACGCCATTAGAGTGAACCTTGGGACTTATAAGTCTCAAGTAATCTGGTATGTAAACGAAAGCACTGACTCTAATACTCCTTTAGAGGATAAAATTGCCACTATTGGTCCTTGTTTTCCTTTCAAGATTCAAAAACCAAAGCGCCAAATTGTCTTAGAGCAACAGTGTTACCCATTCTTGGACCACATTATCTTAGAGGATAATAAATCCAGAACGCTTCCATTTGCCCCAAAATCCCACCAACATTTGCATTAGCCTTTAACCAACAAGCCTTTCAAGGGTTGGATTTCAGGAGTGGATGCAAGAGCATGGTTTCTGAGCATGAAACCTTTCCATGATAAATGGTCCAAGAACAAAATATTACGCTTCTTGAGACTAGCTTCTTATGAAACCATTCCCTTTGATGGAGCTATGTCCACTGCTTTATTAGCTTGTTGGGACCCTGCCATCAATTGCTTCTTATTTCGATGGGGACCAATGACTGTAACATTAGCTGATATTGCCTTCATTACTGGGACTTCTCCAACAGGTAAATATGGAATTGAACTTCCCATCTTTCACCATGTTAAAGAACATAATCAGCTGTACAGTCGATGTTTATCAACCTTTCGCCAAATTGCTAGTCCTTCTGCTAGTGCTAGCAAATGTGGCTTTCAGAAATTTGTTGATTTCTTCATCAATTAGGATGCTAGTGAGGAAGTTACTTCTGAAGTGGAAGCACTTTTTCTTACTTTTGCATTTTCCAAATTAATGATGTCTAGAGCTAGAGGAGTAGTAACATTATGGCTATCTCTAGCTGTTAACATCTCCTCTACTTCTGAAGAGGTAGCTTTGGCTCCTGTTCTATTGGGACAACTTTATAGATGTCTTTTTAGGAGTAGAGAATCCTTCAAAGGTTTTGGAATTCATACCTCCCGAGTCCCCCATATTCTCTACCTGACAAGGGATCCGGACCCCTATGGCTATTGACTTGTTGGGGCCATATGTATTTACCTTGTCTGATGGTTCTCAATCCCTCTTCTGCTTTTAAAGCATCTAAGGGTTCAGAGGAGGAAGATATTTCTTTTGATCCCCTTTTGTTGCTTTCTAGTCTTGATGATTGCAACTGTTATGGTGAGGTCAACTTCAATCTTGTATCTCCAGATGAGGTTTGGCATCCAAGCTTGATTTTCTTGTACTTCTTGGTTTTTAAGTCCAATCCTGGTAGCTGGAATATTTTCCCAGGTAAGATGGTTGTTTCTGTTGAAAGTGAAACTTGGCGCCATCAAGCAGTACCTGCTTGGCTACAATCCCTTAACATCCACTCTAGTTCCTTAGGGAGTGAGAACTTTTGGAGTAGTGTTCTTAGGTCTAGGGATTCAGTAGGCTCTTGAACCTGAGTATTTTGGCTTTGAGGCCTACAATCCACAGCTGGTAGCTAGACAATTTGGATTGGTCCAACCACTAGCTATACCTTACTTTTTGACCCGCAATGATCCTTGGACTTCAAGGGGTCGTTTTGAAGAAGGTAAAGCCCTTCAGAGTAAAACTCTCAGCCTTACTTCCATGTCCATTTCTCCTTGGAAGTGGATCACTAAAGCTGTTCGAGGCTTCCATCTGTGGTGGGATCATGTATTCCTAAACAACTCAACATGTTTTGAAGCTTTGGCGAATTTTGAGAATCAACTCTTCTTAGGCTGTAAGTAATTTCTTTCCTCAGTTATTTTATAACTTTCAGTAGGAATGAACATTACTAAATCTTCCTTGTGCCTTCCTTTGACTTTTAGCGAAAGCTGGCAAGAAGAGGCTAAGAGTGCTAGATGGTATGACAACATATTCTAGATATGACAAGCTCTATTGGAACACCATAGACAAAAGGGTTCAACCTCATACCTCTTCAGAGGATGAAGATGATGCTGCTTATGATCAGGGGGCTTCCTATGGAGATGTCCAAACTATGGAGAACATCCAATCCATGGGACCAATGGAGCAGATTAACCCTTTCAAGAGAGCTGCACGGAAGAGGGATTACAATTGTCTCTCTGCTTCCAAGGACATGCAGACCATGGCACCAGTGGATCAAACTGACCCTCTTAAGAAAGCTCCCAAAAAGAGAGACTATAGCTTCCTCTCTGCCTCCAAGTCTTTGCGACATTCCAGCAGGAAACGTCCTAAGTTGGAAGCTTCTCAGAGATACCGCTGTATATCATCTCCTCTGATGAAGATGATGATAAGACCATATCTCAAATTTTCAAAAGGAAACTCCCAGGAGTCAAAGGAAGTATGAACATCACCTTTACTCTTTTAATAAGGAGTTTCTCTTTTTATTTAAAATACTGATTATTTAATCCTAGGTCCTTCTGGTGCTGATGATATTGAGCCCAAGACTACTAGTGATCCTTCTTCTAAGAAGTTATCACCTCCTGGCTCTGTCATTCATCATTCAGGAGATACTTCCAAGGCAGCTGACCCAGAATTAAATTCAAAGGGTGATTCTGTTGATGAATCTGTCATCAATTATCCCACTTTTCCTTCAAGTGATGCTGCCCCCCCAATTAGAGAATGTGGCTACCTCCCTTTTGGACGGAAGTACTGCCCCCCAGTTGGAAGAAGCTGATCATCTCCATGTGGAATCTCCTGATGAGGACTTATTTCATCAGTTTAATGAAGATCCCTTGGAGCCAAATCCTTTAGATGTTGAAGTTCCAAGCTCAAATGCTGGTTCAACAAACGTTGAAGCAATGTCTTCTATTGCTGGAAGTGGAGCTCCAAAATATGTTATTCCTTTAGAGGTCACACCTTTACGGAGCAGTACTGAGCTTGTGATTACCTCTGTGTGCAAAGGTTCTTCATCAACTTCATCATCTACTTCTGAGACTGGTCTGCCTTTCTTTCCTCATGAATTCATTTTAGACTTCCTCTATATGAGTCCATGTCCTCCTGATACCAAACTTCACTCTCTTGCTAACTTGGCTTCTCTTCTTTATGATGCAGAGGGAAGCACTAAAGAAGCAAGTGTGATGAAAGAGTCTGATGGAGGGAAATAGGTTAATGTGCAAACAACCATCATTGTGAGGTATCAACCTGCCTCTGTTAACAGTGATCACTCTTCCAATAATGAGTCTCCTGAGCGCATAAAACAAGAAGACAAAATCTGGGATCTCTGCTTGACCCTAACAGACAACCCTTATGATCAGGCTTCTGCACAGACACTTAAGCAGATCTTGGAATCCGTGATTTCTCAAGGTTTTGAGTATTGGATACCTTACCTTGATTATATCAAATAAACTCTTCTTCTTCAACAATGTAATGCTGAATCAAGAGTTCAATCTCCCAAGTTCTCAGCTCAAAAACTTCAGTTTGAGGAAACTTCTTTCGAAGCTTAAGCCAAATCCTTCAAAAACTTCAGTAAACAGATCCAAGATTCTGTGAATTCTTTTGATCAGAAGCTGAAGCTCCTTTTGGAGGAAAGGCAATCTCTATAGAACCGTCTGGCTGAGATCAATAAAGAGGAGATCAACATTATCAATGAAAAGTCTTCACTCCAAAACTCCATTGATATTGAAGAGAAGAAGCTACACCAAGGGAGAACCAAGCTTGCCAATTTAAGGCAATAGATGTTCAAAGAAATGGCTGTACAGCAAAGCTCAATCCTTCAGAAGGAAAAGCTTCGTAATGCTTGACCAGCCATTAAAAACCTTAGTTTAGCTGTTAGACAATGTTGGAATGTCTAAGACGTAACATTATTATTAATGTTGTAATTTTAATGATCCCTTGCTGTTTGAAACAATTCTGCATGTTTTTGTTGAAACACAGGGTCATGTTGTTCCTATATAGACGAATAATACTTCTTTAGAAATTTGCCATTCAAGGCTCTATCTCTTATATTGCCATCTATATCCTTTAATGTATATGCATTTCCAGACATTTTCTTATGAATGATAAAGGGACCTTGCCACTTAGGTGATCATTTCCCTAATTGTGGATCTTTGTAAGCTGCTTCTGGCAGAAACATTTTCCAAACCTTATCATTCTCCTGGAATTTTTAGGCACTACCTTTTTGTTGTAGGCCCTAGCAACTTTTTCCTTCTGGATTCTCATTTTGGCTAAAGCTTCTTCCTTAGTCTCTAGAGCATCCATAATTTCAATGTTCATTGCTTGTGAATAATCATCTCCTGATAATCCCATTTATTGGGCTACCCTTGATGATCTTACATTCACTTCAGCTGGGATCACTGGAGTGTGTCCATAAACTAAGTTAAAAGGAGTAACTCCTGTTGCTTCCCTTTTAGAGGTCCTGTAGGCCCATAGGGCATATAGCAACAACTCATCCCATTTTCTTGGGTTATTGTCTATGAGTTTTGATATCTCTTTTACTATGATCTTATTGGTAGCTTCCGCTTGACCATTTGCTTGAGCATAGTAAGGTGTTGAATGCAACTAAGTAATCCCAAACTGATTAAGATAATCCAGTAGGTCAGAATTCCTAAAGACTGTGGCTTGATCAAAGGTGATAGTTTTTGGAATTCCAAATCTTGTAAAGATTTTTCTTCTTCCAAGAAATTAATTACAACATGGGTATTGATCTTGTTGAAAGTCGAGCCTCCACCCATTTGGTGAAGTAGTCAGTCACCACTAGGATGTATGAATGCTTCTTAGAGGATGCAGGATTGATTTCTCCTATGGCATCTACTGCCCATCCTCTGAAGGGCCTAGGTTTAAGAATGTACTTAAGTTCTGAAGCTGGTGCTCTACTGATAGGTCCAAACTTCTGACATCTTTTGCAACCTTTAGCATAATCTATACAATCCTTTCTCATAGTGGGCCAATAGAAACCATGTTCGTGCAATAGCCATCTCATTTTTAGGCCATTTTGATGAGCACTACATAGCCCTTGGTGAATTTCTGCCATGAGGGTTAGAGCTTCTCCAACATCCACACATTTTAGAAGTAATCCTTACGGATCCTTTCTATGCGATTCACCAAACCGTATACAAAACTTAGTTGCTTGCCATTTTGATTATATTTGGCACCTTTGTTCCGATTGGGTTACGGAGATAATGAATATTTTCATCCCTCCAATCCTTTTCCTCTCTTAATATTGAAATTACGTAGACTTCCAATATATTTTCGATATTTCCTTATCGGTTTCACCGAGAGGCTCTAAGATTTTCTCTTGGAGAATGATATCTTCATTTTGTGAAGGTACCTCCTCTCTAGCGAAGCTATTTTGGATGGTGATATGCTACTTTGTTTTCTTCTCTCGGGAATGTGTATGAAAGTAATTTCTTTAAATTGTTTAGACAACTTTTGTGCTTTCTTTCCACATTCTCGTGATACTGATGATATACTCTTGAATTCCTCATTCATTTGGTAAATGACCAATTGTGAATCTCCATATATATTTGCTCTCTTTGTCCCAATTCTACCAACATCTCCAATCCAATTGATAAAGCTTCATACTCAACTCTATTGTTGGTACATGGACCCTTGAGGGTTACTGCTAGCTTAGTTGGGATCCCACCAGGAGATAAAATATATATCACAGCTCCTGCTGTTTCTCTAGTGTTGGATCCATCGAAGAATAAGACCCATGGAAGGATGTCTTCATCAATGATTCCTGAGTCACAGCAAGTATGGGTTGCTAAGAAATCAGCTAGAGCCTGACCTTTGACTGCCTTTTGTGGCACATATATGAGGTCGAATTGTAGTAAATGTAAACTCCATTTGCTTAATCTTCTTTTTATGAAAGGTTGTGATATCATATATTTTATGACATCTGTTAGAGATACTACTTCCATTGTGAAAGCCATGAAATCTTTGTATAAGTTTAATTGATGCATCATATAAACACAAACACCATTTTTCCGCCATGGTATACCTTTTTTACGTATCATGTAAGATTCTACTTAGGTAGAATATGGCACGCTCATGCCCCTTCTCATTTTATTGAGTAAGAAGACTTTCAATGGAATCTTCACAAGCAGACAGATACAGTCTTAGTGGTTTTCCATTTTGCCTTGGAGAAATCAACACAGGGGGATTTGCCAAATCTTGCTTGATCTGGTCAAAAGCTTTTTGATGATCTTCCTCCCATTTGAATTCTGATTCATGTTTTAGTCTTAGCAAAGGTGAAAACTTTTTAGTTTTCCCAGCTAAATTAGCCATGAATCTCCTAACATAATTGACCTGTCCAAGGAATCTCTGCAATTATTTCTTATTAGAAGGTGGCTTGGCTGCCAATACTGCCTTTGCCTTGTTCTGGTCAATTTTCATTCCATTTTTATGAATGAGGAATCCTAAAAAGTTACTAGCTTTAACTCCAAATGCACATTTGAGTGGATTCATTTTTAGGTAATATTCTCTCATTCTGGTGAATGACTTAACCAAATGCTCTTTATGTCTTAAAAAGTCATTTGACTTTACAAGTATGTCATCCACATAGATTTCCATGATTTTACCAATCATGTCCTTAAAGATTGCGTCCATTGCTCGTTGGTATGTGGCTTCAGCATTTTTTAATCCAAATGGCATGGCCACATATTCAAACAAGACTAATGACTTTGGACATCTGAAGGTTGTTTTGTTACAGTCTTCATGTGCAATCCTTAACTGGTGATACCCTGCGTACCCATCCATAGAAGATATGTATTCATATCTTGATGCTGCATCTATTAGGAGATCAGCCACTAGCATGGGGTATTGATCTTTAGGTGTAGCTTTATTCTGATCCCTAAAGCCAATGCAGATTCGTATTTTACCATTTTTCTTAACTACTGGAACTATATTAGATATCCAATCAGCATATTGGCAAGGCCTTATGAACTTTGCCTTGAGGAGTTTGTCTATTTCCTCTTGTATAGGCTATGTCGGTTCGGGCGCTAGTCTTCTAGGACTTTGTGCCACAGGCTTAAATCCTTCCTTGATAGGTAGTTTATGTTCTACTATTTGCCTATCAATGCCGGGCATTTCATGATGTTCCCAAGCGAAATGAGTCCTTAAATTCTTTTAGAATTTCTATTATTTCTGTTTTTCTTGGTTAGTGAGGAGCTTACTTATGTAAGTGTCACGTGGATTTTCATCGTCCCCTAAATTTATTTCTTCTAGTGGATCATGAACTTCTGTTTAATATCCTCACTTTTAGCCCATACTTTCTCATCCTCTTCGTCGAAGGATTCAGTTTCATATAAAGTTGAGCAACATGCATTAGAGTTTATAAGAAAATCCTCTTGGTATTTTCTAAAAACTAAATCTTTCATAACTTGATCAACAATAGGGGTAAACCCCTTACATCATTCTTCTTGGTTTATAATCATAATAAACTTGTTGGTGCAAAATCGGTTCGTTGACCTTGCAAATAAGTCAATGCACATCCAATAGTTTGATACTTGAATGCCTTTGAAGGCTTAGTCCTCAGGGGGTTACCGATTTTAATTAGATAAAACCTTGCTAACGTACTTTATTGCAATTTAAATAATGATTAAACTACAACGCCTATTAAATTCGGGCGAAATGCAATAATAGAGCAAACAATAATTAATCTTTTAATTGATTAAAGAATAACATTCCCATACATGCCACAAACTTTAAGAAAGATTTTACAACACATAAAAGGATAAGCCAGTGGACAACTAAAGGGAAGGCACGAAGGTCATTACCTCCATGGTTCCTTGCTTCAATTAGAGAATTAGAGATCTTGGCGCCAGAACATGTTCTACGTCTAACGAACTAAACTATAACCTCAGAAGGGGGTTGGCTAGGCTAAGGCTAGGCTACGCTAAGAAAAGAAGAAATGCGGTTTGATTGTGTTGTTTGTTGTTCTTTGCTTGATGATGGTTTCTCTATTTCTAGAGAAACGTAATATGTAACTTCCATACGTGCTAAGGAGGGAAAATGTTTGAATCATATTTGATTCAAATCTCTTTCTGGCGCCGAATAAGCGTCACCCTTTTATGCACGTTCCTCTTCATGTTGAACCGCTCATGATTGTTCTCTAACTCGCTTGTCCTTTTCTTGCTCTTGACTTTCATCTCCGATGGTCTTGAAGTTCTTCCTTCGTTGACTTTGAATTTCGTTGACTTCGCTTAATGGACTTTATATTCATGTTGGGCCTTTATATTAAAGTAAAATTAAACCTTTTGAGGTCCAATTCAATGTACCATAATAAATGTTACTTGACATCTAAAAATGGTGGTAACAGATGGTCGCTCAACATCAAATGCATGATCATCCCGGGTAATGCACATTGTGCTGAAGCATAACTGCTAGCTGTACAGGAGTATAGAGCAAAACATCTAGCATATATTACATTCTTATCACAGAAATCCAAGGCTGATTGGATCAAAGATGGTGATGAAAATACATCTTTGTTTCATCAAAGCATAAAAGCAAGGAGGTTGCAATATCAAATTTATAGTATCTATGATGAGCATGGTGAATGGCATGATCATCCTGATTATGTTACTCATGCTTTCTTAGCATACTATGAGAAGCTCCTTGGTGGAAACTCTGCTACTAGGACATCTGTATTGCAACAATTGGTGCAAGAGGGTCCTGTCATCACAGAGATAATCACGGGTCATTCTTAATGCCCCATATACAGCCAGATTAGGTCAAGAAAGCACTATTCTCCATTCCAGGGTGTAAAGCCCTAGTACTGATGGTTTTGGAGCATTCTTCTACAGAGATGCATGGTCTGTTGTGGGATAAGATGTGGTAGATGCAATATTAGATGCTTTAAATGGAGGCAGAATTTTGGAGGTAAATACTACAATCATTACATTAATCCCTAAAACAAAATGCCCACAAAATGTTAGTGAATATAGACCCATATCATGCTGTAATACCATTTATAAATGTATTACTAAAGTATTGTGTGGCAGACTTAGACAAGTATTACCTGACTTAATTATGGAGAATCAAGGTGGCTTTGTGCATGGAAGATATATCATACATAACATCATGGTAATTCAAGATTTAGTTAAACACTATGGTAGAAAACATACTCAACCTAGTTGTTTACTAAAAATTAATTTACAAAAAGCTTATGATACCGTGAATTGGGATTTTATTAGGGAGATGCTTGATGCTTTGGGCTTTCCATCTCCTTTCACAACATTGATTATGGAATGTGTTTCTACACCCATGTTCTCATTAATGATAAATGGAGTTATGAAGGGATTTTTTAAATTTTCTTAAGGATTAAGATAGGGTGATCCTGTCTCTCCTTTACTTTTTGTGATGTGTATGGAGTATCTCTCAAGAATACTGACAAAGCTTGGAGAATTGGAACAATTTCAGTATCATCCCAGTGTGCAAAAGTTAAACTTACACACATGTGCTTTGCGAGATGATTTAATAATGTGTTGTAAGGGTGATTTTCCTTCATGTTATTTGATGCTAAGAGCTTTTAAACTCTTCTCCGATACTCTTGGTTTGCAAGCAAATGTGGGGAAATCGGTTGTATACAGATGTGGCATGGTTGATAGTGAAACAAAGAGAATTATTAATGCTTACGGTTTTGCTCATCAGTCATTACCCTTCAAGTATTTAGGTGTGTCAATTTGTGCCAAGAAAGTAACGGCAGCACAATGTGAAGCATTAGTTGAGAAGATGGTTGCAAGAATCAGAGTTTGGACCTCCATAAACTTGTCCTACACAGCTAGGACTCGGTTCATTAACTTAGTACTACTTAGCCTACATATCTATTGGGCTCAAGTATTTATCTTACCTAAGAAAGTGTTGTGTGAGATAATTAAGGTGTGCAAAGCATTCCTATGGAGTGGTCAATATTTCACTCAGAGACCTAGTTTAGTAGCTTGGGAGAAACTGTGTGCTCCTAAGAGTATGGGAGGATTAGGCTTTAGGGATGTGATTACTTGGAATATTGCCAGCCTAGGGAAGTATGTATGGGCTATCTCAACAAAACAAGATAGTGTTTGGTTGAAATAGATTAATGCAGTCTATCTCAAATGTGCAGATTGGTGGAGTTACATGCCTAACTCAGGGGCAAGTTGGTAATGGAAGAAGCTTTGCCAAGTTAAAGATCAGATGAAACAAGCTTACACTCAAGCAGAACTTAATTCCATGAGTCATTATTCAGTGACAACTGTTTATGACAAGTTAAAAGGAGATCAAACCAGGGTGTCGGGGGCGGATCCGGGATTTCAGTGAGGGGTAGTGTAATTGCACGTTACTAAATACGAAAAAAGTAAACAAACCATAACTACTAAATTCAAAATGTTACAAAATCCATATACATCTACTTCAATAAAAGAAAACTACAATTGTTCACGATGATTCTAAACTTTTGGAACCGACTTACAATTGTATGAAGATTTACTTTAATTAAATAATATTAACAATATTCACGAAATTTTAGAACCGATTTAGAATAGCATCAAGTTTTACATCTGAAAACAAAATCAACAACACTAAATTTATATCCAACAATAATAATTTGGTAATAATACACACAATTAAAATTCACTAACAGTTCCTTTAAAAAAATCACTAACAATTCAGAAAAATCATAATTCACTAACATGTTACACAATTAAAAATTCAGAAAACCATAATTTACTAGACCCTCACACAAATTACTCCTATAGTTCACTGACATTATATTCACACAAAATATAACTCTTCAAAAATTCACACAATTAACAATTTATTGACAAATTACCAACTCTAAATTCATAAATTCATAGAGCCAGAAACTTCCATTGGATTCCCAATCATAGAGCTAGAAACATCACAAATTGCCATACAATTATTTAACTTCCCTTTTCTAGATCATCCACCATTATCTTCCATTGAAGCTTGGCAACTTCACCACCATTTTCATCATCATTCAATGACGAGATTATCTCATGAGGAAGCAATGCTCCTGCTGCAATCTTCCACCAACGAGAGAGAGTGAAACAGAGAAAGTGAGAGGAGGCAAGGAGGAGAGAGAAAAGGGGACAACAGTTGAATTAGGGCTTGGTCACTGCTACATACTTTCCCTTTCTCTTTCTTTGCTCTTTCTCTTTCCTCTTTTTAAAAAAAAACTTAATTTTTTTTTAGAAAACAGGGGTAGCATCTGCTACCCCTTGTGACTTAGTGGCTCCGCCACTCCCGGGTGTATTGGGATACAACAATATGGAATAGGTTGAATTTGCCCAAGCACATATTCATTTTCCGGGCCGGCTATTCAAGGAAAACTTAAAACCACGACTAGGCGAGGCGATTGGTATTGCCAGTAATGACTTGTGTCTATTGTGTGCAAATCATGGGGAAACCCATCAGCACTTATTCTTCACATGTCATCTTAGTGCTGAGTGTCTTGTATATCTTAAAGCCTGGTTAGGCTGTTCTGCACTTACTGATAATTTACAACAGCTTGTAAGATATATTCAGAATAGTAGGAGATCTAAATTCAGGAAGCAGGTAATGATAGCTGGAATTGCAGCACTGGTATATTTGATTTGGCATAGTAGGAACACTGTATTTTGGGAGCAATGTGTTCCTAGTCTTCAGCTGATAAAGAAGCAATTGAAAAGCACAGTCAGAGCAAGAATTCAGGCTGTAATGCCTCAAAAGATTTCTAGAGTTGATTTTACATGGTTTCATAGCTTGTAAGTAGAGTACTTAAAGCAAGAATGTATTAGAAGCATTGGCTTTGTTCGGATCTAATGATGAGGGGGTCCAACCTAGTTGGTTTGCCTCTTGTTAGATTGTTTGGTTGTAAAATGATGGTTTATTAATATATCTCTCTTACTTGCTTAGCAAAAAAAAAAAATTACTCTTATGAACGAATGTGTTACTAGTATGAATAAATACAGTTACTTGTGTGAACATTTGGGGACCTTAGTATGAATAAATGAGGTTTCTTTTATGATTAAATAGAGTTACTCATAAGATTAAATGAGGTTACACGTATGATTAAACGAGGTTACTCATATAATATTTTTAAGATTACACATTACAATAGAAGGGAGTTACTCTTATAATTAAATAGGGTTACTTTTATAAACAAAAGGGGATACTAATGAACTTATTCTAATGAATAAATGGAGTTACTCGTATGATCAAATGTTGTTACCACTGAAGGATGAGGTTACTCTTAACAAGAAAAGGTACTCTTATAAACAACCGGGGTTACTTTTATAACAAAAGGAAAATAGTAATCATTTTACTTTTATGAAGAATTGGGTCGACCCTAAATGGACATTTCTCGCAGCACACTCAATATTTAGGGAAGATCCAAGTTGGAAAATTTGGCTCAATAGCTTTCCAACGCCTGGTCAGAAGCTAATTTCAATGAAAAACAAGTGAGATATAACCTTTTGAAAATGAGTTGAGATAGTTGACGTGCTTGCAGCCATACCGTGTGGCTGGGCACATATAATAATTTGTGTATTATTATTGAAAATAATAATAATAATAATAATAATAATAATAATAATAAAAATATTATTATTATTATTATTATTATTATTATTATTATTATTATTATTATTATTATTATTATTATTATTATTATTATTATTATTATTATTATTACTACTACTACTACTATTATAATTATTGCAATAATATAATTACAAACATATATAAGTATATAACCTATGTAAATCAGATTAGTTAAAATAATTTAGATAAGTTGTTTAGATAAACTCTGAACGAAGTGCATATTTTTGTAACTTGATGTATTAATTGTTAATAATTATTTTTAATATTATAAACGTCATTATTAATATTTGAACTTAGGGTTCACTTATTAAACTTATTGGGCACATGAATGTTTATTACTTACTGTTTTATTAGTTTATTACTTCCTCCGTAACAAAAAAAATGCAACATTTGCCATATTTGGATGTAACACAAAAAATGCAACAATTTACAACAATGCCATTACTTAAAAACCCAAAATTATCATTTTCACTCCCTAACCCACATTACATTACTAACCCAAAAAACCTACCCCTTAATGATTCCCACTAAAATTACACACCTAATTTATCCCAACCATCCCAAAATCAGAAATCAAACCCTTAACCTTCAACTACCCCCATTTATGAACTCAATCAATTCAACTACCCAAACATCAGAATCCTAAATTCATCCCCCCTTTAAATTCTTCCGATTTTCCCCAAAATGAAAACCCTAGATCTACTCTCCTCTTCTCTTCTCCCTCAATCGCCGAATTCTCTCTCTCCTTCTCCCTCTCCACCTCACATTCTCTTTTGTCTCCTCTGTTCATCTGAAAATGGTGAACCTTGAGCCCCTAAGAACAGTTCTTGCTTGCGAAAAAGATCTAGAGAGGAAAACCCTCCTTAATCTCTGTGTTTAACTTTTTGAATCCTCTCATTTCACTCACTTCACTCGTATGTATGAAACTGAGGAGGCTGCAAATCGTTTGAGTCCCGAAGCAGTTGCGGCCTTAGGGGTTGCCATTGACAGCATAAATGAGGCGAAGAAGTTTGAGTGGGCTGTGGTTTGTGGGTTGCCTGCGGTGGGTCATTTCGAGTTTGAGTTTAAGGAGCGTAGATCTGGGGGAAAAGGGAAAAACCAAAGCTTGAGTCCCCAAAAAACACGCCTAGTCGATTTTCTAAGTGCTCTTACTTGCGGAAAACTAGAGGGGTTAGAGTCAAAATTGTTGAGCCATCGTCACCGGAAAAGGAGAAGGAACAGGTAAAATGTTAGGAATCAAGTGACGATTCTTCAATTCAGATTTTGGCATCTATGCCTTGTTCTGATTATGTGGGTGGGTATGAGGGATCTGATTATGTTGGAGCGCATGTCCCATGTGTAATTCTCTCCTCCGATGAAGGGTCCTTGAACAAATCAGAGACCATCTGACTTCAATTAGCAGAGGAACCCAGATAAGTTTAAGGCTGATCTCTAACTTTTGCAATTTTTATGTTTTCCTTGTCAATTGTTGTTTCTGTTATTTGCATGTGGTTTTTCATGATGCTTTTGTATTGGTTGCTGTGGGATTATATTTTTAGTGTTGGATTGGTTGATGTGGGATAATAATTCATGTTGGATTTGTTTTTTTTGATTAGTTAGTGTTGGAATTACTTGAAACTGTTAAATTAGTTGTTGTTTGAATGGTCACTGTTGGATTTTTTTATTGGCTATTGGATTTTTTTGTGGCTGTTGGATTGGATTGGAGGATGGATTTTGTCGGTGGATATGGTGGTGTTGGATATGTTGTTGTTGAATATGCTGCTGTTGGATATTTTTATGTGTCATATGTTACTGTTGGTGTTGGATATGATTGAGGTTTGATATGTTGTTTTTTGTCGTGGATATGTTTGTGTTGGATATGTTGCTTTTGCTGTTAGATATGTTTGTGTTGGATATGTTGCTTTTGCTGTTGGATATGTTGGTGTTTGATATGTTGTTGTTTGTGCATATGAGTCCATGTCCTTTGAGTTGGAGAAGCCATTGTTGGATGATGTTGTGTGTGTGCATGTAGGATAAAACCTCAATGACCTTTGGGAGAGGTTTTGCACATGGGTGTCCCTGTCTTTTTTTTTATGAGTCCTTGATTGTTAAAGTCCAAGTGATGAAGGGACTCAACACAATTGTTTTGAATTGCTCCGTTTCAATAATGGACCTATGCTGGTGTTAATGCTTCTAAGCATGGTACACCATTGACATTAGTTCTTGTTGTGAACATTGAGGGAACAAACTTCATAAACTGATTTGTGAAAAACCCTAAACCTGATGGACCTAAGGCTGTAAAATGATGAGAGTTATGAAACTAAAAGTATGCATTCAATTGGATAATAGCAATACATTTTTTCCCACTAGTAGAATAAATGCTAATTGCTGCGGTCATTAAGTGGCCTATTGCGGTGGTTTTGGCCGCGCAACAATTAAGGGCGTAACAATAGGTAAATTATCTATTGCTGCCGTTTTTTACCGCAGCAATAGGACAACATGTTGCTGCGATTCCTACCTAAAACCGCAGCAATAGGGCAACCTGTTGCTGCAGTTCCTACCTAAAACCGCAGCAACATGTCCCTCAATAGCGTAAAAAATGTCAAGCTATTGCCGCGGTTGTTTCCCAAAACCGCAGCAATAGGTATTGTACAAGTGAATTTTTTTTTTTTTTTGCATTCTGCCATTAAAATTGAAATATAAAAATAAAAAACTATACAATAGGAAAACCAAGACTCAAAATCTAATATAAATGATGAAAAAAAAACCATCAAACAACTAAATATACAAAAAATTAAATATAAAAATATATATCACCACATACAAACAAATCGTAATTACAAATTAAAAAGTATAAAAGAAAAAATTAACCAGATCCAAAAAATAAAACCAAACTACCAACAAAAAATAAAAATGGAAATCATCTAAACATATCTGAAAAATCGAAAAACAAGATATGATTGTATACAAATGAAAAATCTGAAAAATCGAAAAATGGAAATAAATCGAAAAAAAAATCCAGATCTGAATCTCGAGCCATGAGCATCCGCCGCCGCCAAGATCTGAAACTCGAGCCAAGATCTGAAACTCGAACCAAGAGCCATCGTGCACCGACATCTCAGGCGAGGATTCGATGTTTGTTGTTGTCGACCAAGGCGGAGCGTCGACACTTGCTGTGCGAAGAAGAATGTCCGAAGAAGGAGAGGTGAAGAATGAGATCTGGTGCGCTGAAGGAGACGCGAAGTAGGAGATCCGGTGGTCGGTGTTGTGGTTGGCGTTGTGATCTGGTGCGGTGAAGGAAACGTCGAAAACATATCTGAAACTTACTGTGGTCGGCGTTGTGCGACGCTTGCTGTGTCGCTTTTTGCGAAGGAGGAGCAAAGAAGATGGTCGACGTTGAAGATGGCGATGGTCGACGTTGAAGATTGAAGGTGGCCGTGTGTGTGAGAGAGAGGTTGGGAGGATTTCAGATTTTGTTGGCTGAGAGAGGAAGAGAGATAGTGAGGGGGTTAAAGATTGAAGCGGCAAACAACAACATTAAAAACAAGAGAGGGACAAAGGGTGAAAACCCTAGCAGATTATTTGACGTGCCTTATTGCTGCGGGCTCAGACTGAACCGCAGCAATTGATTAAAAAAATTATTTTTTAAATTTATTGCTGCGGTTTTTAGTAGAAACCGCAGCAATAGGTTATTTTCGATATGTTTTTATTTTGTCAAGCGGTTCTATTGCTGCGTATAGCGAAAACCGCAGCAATTCAACCGCAGCAATAAATAATTATTCTACTAGTGTCCAACCATTGAGTCCCAATAAGCAGTGGTAAACATAGACATAAGAGAACTTCCATTAAATTGAACAAAATGTTAGAATTTGGATGACAAAAAGAAGTCTAACTTGTGACTGCCATCACATAACTACAAAAAGGACCTTCTAACCACTACAGTTAACCTAGCAAAAAGGAATGTTTAACTTGAAGGCTTAAAATCTTGGTAAGTGAACAAAAAAGGGCTTACACATTTTAGCTTTACCTTCATCAAAAGTGGTTAAAAGGGGCAGTCATCTTCATGCTTTTTCTAATCTGCATCAACTTCTATGTCTTCTTTCATGGCTTGTGAAAAATCAGTGGTCACTGCATTAAGATGTGCAACAGCCTTATTAATGATTTCTTGATCAACTTCAACATTCTCCTTTAGTAACCCCAACCTGTCCAACCTAGCCTTCCCCACATGTGGATTCTTGTAGTTGTTCCCTCCTTTGACCTTGAGAGCTTCTACCATTACATGTTGTAAGTGAATCCATGTGTACCTAATCAGATTGGGATCAAGGTTTGCATATGCTTGGTTGACTTTCTCAATCAACTCATCTAAATTTTTAGGAAATGATTGGTATTGTAAACTTTGAATAGCCCTAAATAGAGCTAAATCTAGGATGTTGAAATCAGGAGACTGTGGTGGTTGGAAAATTAGGTGAATGTTAAACCCATTACTGCTTGCTGCATTTCTAAATTCTACATCATCATCAGTTAGGTGTGGCCTTGCATTATCTTGTTGAATGAAGATGTCCTTGGACATCCCTTCTGGCCATTTTCTCATGATACTTGGTAGCATATTTCTCAGCAGCATATCTCTGATTACAGCCTTAGTCACATTATGTATTGCCTTGGTCTCAAGTGTCCCAGCTTCTCTGTTTTTGCTTCTCTTCTTTGCTCTTTGTCTGAACACAAATGGAAATATTCCAAATTTCCCATCATGTATCATGACCCCATGTTCATTAAATAAGGGTCTTGATGTAACACCCATGAACATTGCCTTGATCTTGTATCTTTTTGACATGCATACTCTATATGGATCCATTTCTGCTGGCAGGAGATAAAATCTTCTTTTGTCAGGGTTTAAGTAAAACCATTTTTCATCAATATGAACAATGTTGTTCATAGGGATGAAACATGGTTTGCTACCCTCTATTGCATACTGAATGTGTGAGAGTACTTGAGATGGCCATTGGTGCGGGCTGCCAGTCAAGTTACATCAAATTCTCTCCCGGAAGAAGGAAACAAGATCAACCTTGGACGAGATCTAGCCCGAAGGCCCTTATTCAAGAAGATCATATTTGTTCGTGAGCAACAACAAATCAACATCATATCCTTTTCGTAGAAGAAGAACAACAAGCATTCAGCGTGCCGTTCTACTCTAGAAGTTCTACCTTGGACAAGATCAAGCCTCGACGACCCTGATTCAAGAAAGTCAAGTCAACAGTTCGTGAACTCGTCAAATTAGTTCATGCATTAATCAAATTCAAGTGGAGATTGAATCAGAGGAGAAAATATTAGAGATTGTAATCACAAATTCAAAATCAATAAAATTGACTATTTTGTTACATTTATTTTGACTCTGTTTTGCATACCATTGTTAAAATTTGTGTTTACAAATTTGGCACGCTCGGTGGGACCATTTCTACCTATCATCTCTATCTCCATAAGCACTTTCATTCCTTCAAGGCGTAGAAGAATGACGATGAAGCAAGCACATCCAACCATGGTAGACAACAAGACATCCATGATGGGAATCCAATATTACTCATTGGAGCCAATCAATGGTTCATCAAGCGTTATCAACGTAAGTGTCATGACCATTGAAGCAAATACCATGGAGGAAGAATTAGCAAACATGAAGATGGTCATTCACAAACTCGCCAAAGAAAATGAGGAAAAAGAAGCACAAATCAAACTCCAAGGCAAACAACTTACTACTCTAACAAAGAAACTCAAGAAACGTCCAACTGATGAAAGTGAAGGCGATAGTGGTGAATCCGAATTTTGCATGAAGTCCAAGCCTAGTGCGAAAAGTGGAGATCTCCACAGCGATTCATTCAATTTCCAACAAATTAGTTCAAGATATGATAGCCACAACTGTCAAATGCCAACTTGATGGAGATCTTGACGGAAAACACCATTACACCAAGCCTTATACAAAGAGAATTGATGCCATAGATATGCTTATGGGATATCAACCTCCTAAATTCATGCAATTTGATGGCATGGGCAACCCCAAACAACATATGGCACACTTTGTTGAAACTTGTAATAACGCAGGTACCGAAGGGGACCTACTTGTGAACCAGTTCGTTCGATCTTTAAAAGGAGTGGTATTCGATTGGTACACCGACTTAGCCACTAGATTAATTGATAGTAGGGAACAGATGGAAGAAGCGTTTCTTAATCATTTCTTCATTGCTCGCCGTATTGTTAGCATGACTGAGTTGACACAAACCACCCAGTTAGAGGACAAACCTATCATTGATTACATTAATCGATGGCGAACGCGGTGTCTTCAGTGCGAAGATCACTTGTCTGAAGCATCTGCTGTAGAGTTGTGATAAGTGCATATTCTAACATCATTTAGTTGCATATTAGGGTGCATTTTCATGTAGTATTAGAGCATTTACTTGCATTTATGCATATTTAGGTCCATTTTCGTAAGCTACGATGCTTTCACGGGTTGTTTGGTCTTTTGATGTAATCTCAGGTACTTTGGACTCCTATTTGAGGACATGATGATTTAGGCGCGTAGATGACCTTCAAAACGATATATCATGTGCTCAAAACGGATTGAAAGTGAAGAAGATACACATGACTTTGTGTACTTGTGCGAAATATGACACCTCTTCACCATTTCACTCGTAAATTTTGACTCAAGAATGATAATGAGGGAATTCCAACTTTTTTGGAAACTAGACTTCAAGACCTTTCCAATGATATATTGCATGTATGAAACAAAGCTCTGGATCAAAAGTTATTGCTGTTCAAAGTTGAGCTGAAGCCACTGTCTCGACCGCACGCCCGTGCGGATATCTGCTCGGCCGTGCAACCTGCAATCAAAAATCACTGAAGCTTCTGCCTCGCTTGCACGACCGAGCGAGATTTCGCTCGACCGTGCATGACCCTGCATGCCCGTGCAATATGTTGCTTGCCCGTGCAACCTGCTGTAATGTCGTATCTCCCGCGTGACCTAACTTATGTCGGTTTATGTTAATCTTAGCATATAAATAGGACTTTAACCCTTATTTTCGAGGGGAGTTTTGGAGTTTGTAATTATATCATCATTATTAGTTTATACTTAGGGTTTTTAGAGAGAGAAGTTAGAGAGAGAAACTTGTAGATCTCCATTGTTCTTCAAGACTCCACCTTCCTTCCATTAATTCAAGTATCTCTTTTCTTCTTCTTTTCTCCTTGTTTTATATTATGATGTTTTATTATTCTTCTCTATTTTCTTTATTTATTTCAATTATGCTTACATAGTTTTGTAATCTATGGTTAAGTTGAACCCTAGTGTGAATTAATTCATGATTATTTCTTTAAATTCCCAAACTAATTGTTGAATTGTTCTTTCTTAATTGATTGTGCATATTCCAATACTAGATTAGGGATAACTAGTATTGTTATGATTCCTTTGTCTTGATCACAACGGGAGTTGGGTTTTGACGGATTTGAATATTTCAATTAAGGACATGAAGTTCTCCACGGGAGTAGGTAGAATGGATTGTTAGGAAGTTAGAGTGTCGCGTTTAATGTCTTTAATTTGCATGATTCCACGGGAGTAGGCTTGAGTGCATATTAGAGAAGCCATAGATACTCGGGAGAGGTTTATGGTATTTTATAGGGTGTACTTTTCCTTGTGAGCATTTAATTGACTAGTTTGGGGTAGAAATTATTGTTGTATTAATTCATGCTAGTGGGGATACTTAACTATAGAGTCTTTTATTTATAGATTGATTAGTATAGTTTATTCCACCATTATTCTTGATATTAAATCTCCTTTAGTCTTACCATTACTTAAGGGCTAATCATAGAACAACTTTCTCTCTGTGGGATCGACTCTAACTTACCCTACTACATAGTTAGGAGGATCAGTTAGGTTATTTATTTTTGTTAGGTGCGCGACACGCCTATCAAATTTTGGCGCCGTTGCCGGGAAGATAGTTTGTTTTATTTAATTTTTATTTTTTTGGTGAGACTAGACTGTATATATATTTTTTTTCCTTTTTTTTGTGAATAATTTTTTTTTCTTTTCTTTTTTTATTATTTTGATGGGGATAATTCTTCTGATAGGCACCATAGTCATAATTCTTGTGGTTCTCATGTTTATAGTTTTAATGCATCATATCAAAATTCTCCCAATTTTTGCATGAGTTCTCATGAATTAGCATACATGTTCCATGAACCCAATATTTTTGCTAGTAATTCTAGAGCAATTTTTTCTTTTCCTCAATATGAGAATGAATTGTTTTGGAAATACTATTATAGACTTGGCGATTTTGTTGGTCCTAACCATGGAATTGAAATTTGGGATATGTGCCTAGTGATTTATGAGGGTTTAAATGAAGAAACTAGGGAGGTGTTGGAGTCTATGTCTAATGGTCAATTTCTATCTCAATCACCTGATTATTGTTGGGATCAAATTGAGTGGTTGACTCAGAATAATTATGAGTGGGATATGTCTTTATCTTCTAGACCATCCTTTTCATCCGAGATGCATATTACAACACCTCCTTATTGCTCAAATTGTCAATCTACTTCACATGATTTTTCTTCGTGTGATGTGACGTTAGTGAATGATTTTAACCCCTCACCCCAATATGAATTTGATTATTACACTCAAAATTCTTATCCCCAACCGTATATTTATGATGTTGATGATGCCGGTTGTATAGAGAATGAGAGTTATGAGGATGATGATCAAATTATAGGAGAGAGCAATGTGATGGATATTTTAAAGGAGGAAGAGCCTTTTGTTGAAATTTCCTCTTTGGAGGAAAGTCAAGTCGAGAGTGAAGTGATTTATGAGTCTTTATCGGTACCACCTATAGTTTTTGAGTCTCATGTTCCTTTTTCTAAAAATCTTGATCTTATTCCTTCTTCCCCTATATTATATCCTCCATCGTTCCTTCTTCCTCCCTTCTTGAATGACTTTTATGATAATGTAAATAATGTCAATTTAGTTTCTTTTCCTTCTTTTGAGTCATGTAAAAAGACTAACAAATTTTCTTTTTCTTCTTCTTGTAAATATAATTTTTTCTTTTGATTTTTCTTTTTGTAGTTTTAGTAATTTTTTAGTACTAATTTTTTTCATTTTTCCTTTCCACTCATATCTAATATGCTCTGAGATGTTTGCAGGAACATATGATAAGCTTCTTAGAGCATTGAACTATTATGAGTGATCTACTAGTCTTAAACGGTCATGCAAGACCTTAAATTAGCGCTTATCGGGAGGCAACCCGACTTTGTTCAATTTTTTTTTATTTTGGTTTGACTAACTTTGCTAATGTGTGACGAAGTCTGTTGCTAGGTACAAGCATAGCCAATTTTTTTGGCTAAGTTCACTGCCTCATTACAACTATCGATTGTGGTGGAGGTGTCGATGCTTTTTGACACTCCCTTTGATTACCCACCCGTTTTGTAAGTTGTACCTCTCCCTCATTTAATTCCTCTTTGTTCACATTGAGGACAATGTGTCATTTAGCTTGGGGGAGGATGTTTGTCATCATTACTTAGCGCATGTTAGTTGCGTCTAGAGTAGTTTTTTTTTTCATTGCTTTCGTAGGATGTTGCACGGTTTGTACCGCTCACTAGGAGTGGGAGTTTACGTGTAACCAAAAACATTGTATTGCTTTCATAGTTGCATTGGCATATTTCATCTCATATTAGATTTCATGTCATTTTAGTTGCATCTATGGGACTATTGCTAGCACTTATTGAGAACCTTGCTGATATTTTACTACAATTCCTAAGCATAATTCATCTTGTTCATGATTCTTCATAGCACGATTGTTTCGCAATTGATTGTTTGTGGTAAGATTGATTGATCTCTCTCTGGCTCGATTTAACTTTATTGTGCTGACACCTTAAACTAAGTGAGCTTCTGTGCCTATAAACTGACGTATCTGTGTCAGTTATGTTCTTTCATGTGTGATTAGTTCCTTAGTTGTCGCATTGATCTTGATTTTGACTTAGTACTCCTTGATATTTGCTAGTGCATACATTTTGATATGATTGAGGCATTCTATTTCATGATCTCAGCTCCAGAGTTATTCTTGTTTTCATATTATCCTTCCTCTAACCCCGCTGAGCCTTTCTGACTATGTTTGATTGCTACCTACATTACAAGCCATTGGCCTCATTCGATATTTGTCTTAAGCCTAGCTTGGGAGAGCGAGTATTAGTTTTGGTTTGGTTTGTATTGAATTGAAGTGCTCTTTTTGTAGTTTAGAAGGATGGAAAAGTATGTTTAGTGAGCTTTGAAATTGAATTGAAAGTTCGAAAAAAAAAAGAAAAAAAAAGGTGAAAAATGAAATGAAAAAGAAGTAGGAAAAAAAATGGTTGTGAATAAAGTGAAATAAAAAGGGTTATTATTGAATTTCTTGAGTGAAAAGTGTTGTTGATTATATTTGGAGATTGTTGGTTGTTGCACGGAGTTGTTGTGACCTTTCTTGGTCATGTTTTCAGTTATATAATGCTCCCCCTTCTTGGTTTTTCCACCACAATTCCCAAATTATTTTCCATACCTTTAACCTCAACCCCATTACAACCCTTAAAAGTCCTCTTGATCATTGTGTATTGTATTGTTGAGTATTAAGTGAGTCAAAAAGTCAAAGTTAAAGAGTTTATGTTTCATCTGAGTCGACTTGTTTTAGGTTGAGTGTTATTATTTATCCTTTAAACACATGAGAGATTTGAGCGCACATGACTATAGTGAGGTCTGTCAGCTTTGGTTAAATCCAAATTGGGAGAGATGGTATCTGGTATGATTGGAGAGTCGATTGCGATACATGGCATGCTATGCGGCTTTGTTCGAGCTTGTATTGATGCTTGGTTTGTGTAGTGATTTTATCTCTTGTGTTTTCAGTTGAGTGTTTAGCCCTGTTGTAGTCCTATATTGTAGGTCGTCTTTCTTTTCCAATGTTTATGTCTTATTGCTTGGGGACAAGCAATGGTTTAGCTTGGGAGAGTTTGATAAGTGCATATTCTAACATCATTTAGTTGCATATTAGAGTGCATTTTCATGTAGTATTAGAGCATTTACTTGCATTTATGCATATTTAGGTCCATTTTCGTAAGCTACGATACTTTCACGGGTTGTTTGGTCTTTTGATGTAATCTCAGGTACTTTGGACTCCTATTTGAGGACATGATGATTTAGGCGTGTAGATGACCTTCAAAACGATATATCATGTGCTCAAAACGGATTGAAAGTGAAGAAGATACACATGACTTTGTGTACTTGTGCGAAATATGACACCTCTTCACCATTTCACTTGTAACTTTTGACTCAAGAATGATAATGAGGGAATTCCAACTGGTTTGGAAACTAGACTTCAAGAGCTTTCCAACGATATATTGCATGTGTGAAAAAAAGCTCTGGATCAAAAGTTATAGCTGTTCAAAGTTGAGCTGAAGCCACTGTCTCGACCGCACGCCCGTGCGGATATCTGCTCGGCCGTGCAACCTGCAATCAAAAGTCACTGAAGCTTCTGCCTCGCTTGCACGACCGAGCGAGATTTCGCTCGACCGTGCATGACCCTGCATGCCCGTGCAATATGTTGCTTGCCCGTGCAACCTGCTGTAATGTCGTATCTCCCACGTGACCTAACTTATGCCGGTTTATGTTAATCTTAGCATATAAATAGGACTTTAACCCTTATTTTCGAGGGGAGTTTTGGAGTTTGTAATTATATCATCATTATTAGTTTATACTTAGGGTTTTTAGAGAGAGAAGTTAGAGAGATAAACTTGTAGATCTCCATTGTTCTTCAAGACTCCACCTTCCTTCCGTTAATTCAAGTATCTCTTTTCTTCTTCTTTTCTCCTTGTTTTATATTATGATGTTTTATTATTCTTCTCTATTTTCTTTATTTATTTCAATTATGCTTACATAGTTTTGTAATCTATGGTTAAGTTGAACCCTAGTGTGAATTAATTCATGATTATTTCTTTAAATTCCCAAACTAATTGTTGAATTGTTCTTTCTTAATTGATTGTGCATATTCCAATACTAGATTATGGATAACTAGTATTGTTATGATTCCTTTGTCTTGATCACAACGGGAGTTGGGTTTTGACGGATTTGAATATTTCAATTAAGGACATGAAGTTCTCCACGGGAGTAGGTAGAATGGATTGTTAGGAAGTTAGAGTGTCGCGTTTAATGTCTTTAATTTGCATGATTCCACGGGAGTAGGCTTGAGTGCATATTAGAGAAGCCATAGATACTCGGGAGAGGTTTATGGTATTTTATAGGGTGTACTTTTCCTTGTGAGCATTTAATTGACTAGTTTGGGGTAGAAATTATTGTTGTATTAATTCATGCTAGTGGGGATACTTAACTATAGAGTCTTTTATTTATAGATTGATTAGTATAGTTTATTCCACCATTATTCTTGATATTAAATCTCCTTTAGTCTTACCATTACTTAAGGGCTAATCATAGAACAACTTTCTCTCTGTGGGATCGACTCTAACTTACCCTACTACATAGTTAGGAGGATCAGTTAGGTTATTTATTTTTGTTAGGTGCGCGACACGCCTATCAAGTTGTGCACGCAAGGCATGCACTGGGACATGGCTTACATATTGCAAGGAATAAAGCCAAACACATTCCAAGAACTGTTCACTCGGGTTCATGAAATGGAGATGACCATCGCCGACCATGAAAAGAATTCTAATTAGACATCTACGTCGATGGACAATCATGACTGCAACCTTGTAAAAAAAAAACAATTCACAAAGAGACAAAAATATCCGAAAAAGAAAATTACTCCTAAGCAAGAGTATAAACGGCACAAACCCACAAAAAAAAAACACTCCTAAGCAAGAGTATAAACTGCATATATACCCAAAAGAAAAAGAGCTCCTAAGCAAGAGGATAAACTGCATATTAGCAATAAACTACATACTAGTGAAAAAAATTGAACTACGTTCGGATTGATCCAATAAAAATGTATAATAACCATTTTATTTGGTACGTAGGCATCTTTGATAATTAAGTATTCAAGAGCAGCCACATCAACATAAAAAAATAATCTAGAGTGTAATTTGAAAATTGTACTCCATCAAGAAAAGTCAAAACATGCCTTTTACAGAAAATGAAGTACAAGCTTGGGGCATAGTTGTTGTTCCACTTAGTCTTCACTGATCCACATTGCCGAATGATGGGCATGAAACTTTGCGATTATCATTCACTCGAAGATTGGAGAAAGCTTTGAAGCACCAATACTTCATCAAATTTTTCCTCGATGTTCTGGAGAAAGCTTCCAAGCACCAGACATTTGCCAAAACTGCTAAGCATGGAGATTGGAGAAAGCTCACAAGCACCAATACTCCACCGAAATTTTTAAGATCCGGAGAAAGCTGTCAAGCACCGGAGATTACACCAGAAGGTTAGACAATGAGTTTGAAGAAAGCTCAAACGCACTAATTCATTCCTTGAGATATGGAGAAAGCATTGAAGCACCGGAGATATGAAGGAAATGAAAGTTGGAGTAAGCTTCATGCACCAACACCTTTGAAAAAAACAAAAAAAAAAAACAAACACAATATACAACAAGATTTGGAGAAAGCTTCCAAGCACCAAATCACATGATCAAACACCATCCCCATGGCCACAAAAAGTCATGTCAAACGTGAAAATAATGGAGTAATGACAATGTATGCACCACTGATCTTGTATCTAGTGAAAGCAAGAATTCATGATAATTCTTGTAATGACGTCGAAAATGACAACCTAGCAGCTCCTCCTCAACATTTAGAAGATGGCACGATAGCAAGAATGACAACTCCTGCGGCATCACAATAGCGACGAGGACAATATTTCCTCCTTCGTAACATCAATAAACAAAAACAAGGGTACGTCGTGGTGGTCTCCTCGGACATCAATCGCTTGGGTATGGCGTCAAATATCGCTGGAGTATGGTGTCATGCTCGTCTCCACTTTCTTCCTTTGGGGTTTGCAAGCGGGATACATGCATTGTTGGAGTTTTTAATAGAAACTTTAAGTTTGCTTCAAAAGAATATGAAGAGTCATTTTTTCCTATTGTCCCACATTGAAAGAATATGAGGGAAGAGTAAGGTTTATAACCATTACTCTTCCTCTACCCTTTGAGTTGAGTAGCAATGAGGCTTTTAGTGGGTAAGTGGTGATGTGTGATTGCCACACGCGCGCGCCGCCGCCGCCCGCCCAGACCGGGCCAGGGCCATGGGCTTTGGGCTTTGGGGAATAAACTTAACTTAACTATAGTTTTGGGTCAGAATTATGTTGGCATTTTTTGACCGTTTTTAATCAGTCTTAAGTTACCGTTTTTTCCCTTAATCTCTCTTTTAATGCCGTTTTCTCCCTTAATCACTCTCCTGATTTTCGGCCATGACTCTTCCCATGATGTGACCGTTTTTCCCACGATTTCAACCCACGTTCGATTTCGTGCGGGTTTCTTGGCTCTATAAATACCGGTGTTCCGGTATTCTCGAAACACACGAAACACCTTTACTTCTCCTCTCTTTCTTCCTCTATTATTCAGGCGTATTCAAGAACGTTCTTAATCTGTTTTTCTGTCAACACCGGAAAGGCAGAAACCGTGTATCCCTGGAGGTTGATTGCTGTGAGTCTGTGTGTTGTTGCGGGGCAAATTCAACTTTAGGTCAGTTAAGTGTGTCAATTTTGTTACCAGTTTTTGTTCCTACATTCTAAAGTTGAATTTGATAGTTTTTATCTGTTTTACGGAACTATGGCTGGTGAAAAATCTGATGAACCTATGCGTGTTAATGCTGTGCCTATTATCAATCCGTTTATAAAATGTGGTCTGATAAGATGGAATTCTTTTTGGGTCAAATTGGGGTAGATTATTGTTTGTCTGCTGATACTGATCCTGAGAATTCCAGTAGGGATTTTGTTAAAGATAATAAGACTTGTCGTGGGATGTTACTACATTATATGACTTCTGCCCTATACATGATTTATAGTAAGTCTAAAAATGCTAAGGATATTTGGGATGCTTTGAATACTAAGTATGGTATTGATGATTTTGGGACTAAAAAATATGCTTGTAGTCGTTGGTTGAAGTTTTCTATGTCTGATGATAAACCTGTATTAGATCAAGTTCATGAGTATGAACATTTGTGTGCTGATATTGTGGCTGAGGGTATGGCTATTCCTGATATGTTCCAAGCCAATTGTTTACTTGAGAAATTACCTCCGTCTTGGGAAAATTTTGTGCATTCCTTAAAACATAGGCAGAAAGACTTTACCCTTCAGGAATTAGTTTCCCACATTAAGATTGAGGAGCAGAATCGTATCCAAATCAAAGGGAAATCTGTTGATCATTCTTCCTCTTCTGCTAATCTTGTGGAAAACAAAGCTGCTGCAGGTAAAGGACCAAAAGGTAAGGGTCCTAATCAGTTTCATGGTACAAGGCAGAATTATAACAACTTCAAGGGAAAAGGTCAGTTTAAGGGAAATTGCTTCGTGTGTGGTAAGTATGGGCATGCTGCCAAGGATTGCCGTCTAAGAAAGGAAGCTCCAAACAAAGCAAAAGACAACAAAGCTCAAGCCAACCTTCTTTGAAGACGACATTATTGCTTTGTTGTGGTGTCCGAGGTCAACTGCGTAAGCAATGTTGCTTGAATGGATCGTTGATACTTGGTGCAACCCGTCACATCTGCGCCAATAAAGAAATGTTCCGAGGACTACATCAATGTTTCGAAGGAGAATGCGTCTTCATGGGCAATTCAAGCACCTTGTGAGTGTTCTAGGCAAAGGAAAGGTTTTCCCGAAATTAACTTCCGGAAAACCATTGCTTTGCGAATGTTTTGCATGTTCTCGACATCCGCGAAACCTCATTTCGGTTCCCTTTTAAACAAAGTCGGAATTAAGTTAGCTTTTGAATCGATAAACTTGTATTAACTAGAAATGGTGTTTTTGTGGGTAAAGGCTTTTGTAATGCTGGACTTTTTATTTTGGATGTTGTAATTGATAATAAGAACTCTCATGCTTCCGTTTATATTGCTGAGTCTGTTTCTTTATGGCATTCTAGACTAGGTCATGTGAATGTTGCATCCGTTAAAAGACTTAAACAACTTAGTCTTATTCTCGACTTTAGCAATACATCTTTTGAGAAATGTGAAGTATGTGTAGAAGCTAAGCACCCTAAGAAAGCATTCAATAAAAATGTATCTCGTTCCTCTACTTTATTAGAGTTAGTCCATAGTGACTTAGGTGACTTTAAGAATTCCATGAGTAGGGGAGGAAAAAAATATTATATTACATTTGTTGATGACTTTTCTCGTTATACTAAGGTTTATTTATTGAGTTCTAAGGATGAGGTCAAGAGAAATTTCTAATTTATAAAGCCGAAGTTGAGAACCGATTGGACCTTAAGATTAAGAGGGTGAGATCAGATAGGGGTGGGGAATATGATGGAGTTTCCCTTAAGAAATTTTGTGAGTCTAATGGGATTATTCATGAGGTTACATCTCCCTATACACCTGAGCAAAATGGAATAGGCGAGCGGAAAAATAGGACTCTTAAGGATATGATGAATGCAATGCTTATTAGTTCAAGTATGCCTACTAACATGTGGGGTGAGGCTATTTTATCTGCTTGCTATGTTCTTAATCGAGTTCCCCATAAGAAGTTAGATAAGACTCCCTATGAATTGTGGAAAGGCTTCAAGCCTAATTTGGGTTACCTCGAAAGTGTGGGGGTGTTTGGGTAAAATTGGACTTCCGACTTTCAAAGGAGTAAGATTGGACCTAAGACTCGTAGATGGTATCTTTATTGGTTATGCTTCTAACAAGTCTTGCATATAGACTCATTCTTAAGGATGCTTCTGGTTTTGGTCCTATTAGAGAATCAAGGGATGTTGAATTCTTTGAGCATGTTTTTCCTATGAAAGTTAGTATATCATCATACTTGCCTGCTGCATCTTCTTCTACTTTGCATCATGACATTGCATCATCTAGTGAGACTTTAGAACCTAGAAGGAGTAAGAGAGCTAGAATTGAGTCTAGTTTCGGACCCGATTTTATTACTACCTTTCTAGCCGAAAAAGAGTGTTTAGATGAGCAAGATGTCAATGTGCTTGTATTGGAAGAGAACCCGAGAACCTATGCTGAGGCCATGAGATCTGTAGACTCAAGTTTTTGGTTAGAGGCTATTAACGGTGAAATCGAGTCTATTATGAGTAATAATACTTGGATTTTGTCGGACCTTCCTAGAGGTTGTAAGGCCCTAAGTAGTAGATGGATCTTTACAAAGAAATGTAAGCTTTGATGGGTCTTTAGACAAATATAAGGCTAGACTTGTTGTTGGAGGGCATCGCCAAAAACACGGTTTAGACTTCTTTGATACTTATTCTCCTGTGACTAAGGTAGCCACCATTAGAGCGTTAATTGCACTTGCATCTATTCATGATTTGATTGTGCATCAAATGGATGTGAAAACTGCATTTTTGAATGGTGAGTTAAATGAGGAGATCTATATGAAGCAACCCGAAGGATGTGAGGTTCCCGGTCAAGAGGACAAGGTATGCAAGCTTATTAGATCTTTGTATGGTTTAAAACAAGCACCAAAACAATAGTATGATAAATTTCATCAAACTATTACTTCAAATGATTTTTTGGTAAATGATTCGATGCTTGTGTTTATTCCAAAGTTGATGAGCTTGGTTGTGTTTTCATATGTCTATATGTGGATGATATGTTAATCTTTGGGACCAATATAGACGTAGTAAATGCAACTAAGAGTTTCCTAAATTCTTGTTTTGAGATGAAGGATTTAGGAGAGACTGATGTTATTCTTGGAATAAAGATTACTAGAACGTCATATGGGATATCTTTAAATCAATCTCATTATGTTGAGAAAATATTAAAGAAGTTTGATCAATTTGATTGCATTCCCGTGAAAACCCCATATGATTCTAGTATTCATTTGAAAAAGAATAAGGGTGATAGTATATCCCAAGAACAATATGCAAAAATAATTGGTAGTGTAATGTTCTTGATGAATTATACTAGACTCGATATAGCTTATCTTTGTTAGTAGATTGAGCGGTATACTCATAGTCCTAATCGAGAGCATTGGGTTGCCTTGATTAGATTGTTGAAGTATCTAAAAGGCACTATCAATTGGGGTCTACATTATCAAAGGACACCTTGTGTCCTTGAAGGATTTTGTGATGCCAATTGGGTGTCAGATAATGATGAAATTCAATCTACTAGCGGTTATGTTTTTACTCTTCTTTGGTGGAGCTATATCATGGAAATCATCAAAGCAAACATGTATTGCCAAATCTACCATGGAATCTGAATTTATTGCTTTAGAATTGGCATGTCAAGAAGCTGAATGGATAAGGAGTTTGCTTGCTGATATTCCATTGTGGGGGAAGCCAGCTCCATCAGTTTCTATGCGGTGTGACTCGCAAGCAGCAATTGGGGTGGGCGGGTAGCGAATAATCAAGCCTATAATGGCAAGAGAAGGCATATTCGCTTAAGGCATGCTGTAGTTAGAAATTTAGTTAAAAATAATGTGTTGTCACTCGAGTATGTAAAGTCATAGAGGAATATTGCTGATCCTCTTACCAAAGGCCTTTGTAGAAAAATGGTCTTGGAGTCGCACAAGGAATGGGTTTAAAGCCTATTGTGGAGTGAATTGTGGTGGATACCCTTCTTAGGAATTCCTAAGTTCAAAGGGTCAAACGAAATCACAAAAGAACTCAAGTTGTTGATACTACTACCATTCCTAGTAATAAAAGTGATGTAGTATTTTATTTCATTATACTGTTATATGCGTGAGGTTGAGCTTATAGCTCTTAATAAGTTCATAGCCTTACTTAAGGTGGTTTGTGACAAGACAAACTTGATGAACTTACCTATGTGAATGTGGGGGTTACGCCCAATCCCCTATGAGAGTCAAAAGGCTTAGACTCTCTAGAGCATTCATGAGAATCCAGGTTAATTGTGGGGCACTGATATTACAATTGCGAGAACGTTTCTTGTTTTGAAAAAGGTTGAGTGCGCATCTATGGTTTGCTAACCTCATGATAGGTTCAAAGAGAAATCTACCTTTTATGACAGTAAGACATATTTGTATGCACTAAGTGTCAATTCAAGTCCATAAGACATTGATACTTCAAAACCTAGTATCTATTGCCCAGATCATCTTTTTCAGCCCCGTTTCTTTCTGCTTTCTTCTTTTGAATCATGTGGGGGATTGTTGGAGTTTTTAATAGAAACTTTAAGTTTGCTTCAAAAGAATATGAAGAGTCATTTTTTCCTATTGTCCCACATTGAAAGAATATGAGGGAAGAGTAAGGTTTATAACCATTACTCTTCCTCTACCCTTTGAGTTGAGTAGCAATGAGGCTTTTAGTGGGTAAGTGGTGATGTGTGATTGCCACACGCGCGCGCCGCCGCCGCCCGCCCGGACCGGGCCAGGGCCATGGGCCTTGGGCTTGGGCTTGGGCTTGGGCTTTGGGCTTTGGGCTTTGGGCTTTGGGGAATAAACTTAACTTAACTATAGTTTTGGGTCAGAATTATGTTGGCATTTTTTGACCGTTTTTAATCAGTCTTAAGTTACCGTTTTTTCCCTTAATCTCTCTTTTAATGCCGTTTTCTCCCTTAATCACTCTCCTGATTTTCGGCCATGACTCTTCCCATGATGTGACCGTTTTTCCCACGAAACACCTTTACTTCTCCTCTCTTTCTTCCTCTATTATTCTGGGCAGCATTCAAGAACGTTCTTAATCTGTTTTTCTGTCAACACCGGAAAGGCAGAAACCGTGTATCCCTGGAGGTTGATTGCTGTGAGTCCGTGTGTTGTTGCGGGGTAAATTCAACTTTAGGGCAGTGATCTTCTCACGCCACGGTGGTCAGTTAAGTGTGTCAATTTTGTTACCAGTTTTTGTTCCTACATGCATCACGCTCCATGGCTTGAGTATGGTATCGGTTTCATGGCACAAAAATGGCAAGCACGACATTCACTCCTCTATGGCATCGAAACGTTGAATGATGGCATCATGTCAGCTCGACTTCGGGTTCCAGCGATGGAAATTTTAGGGCGTCCTGCTCGGATTTGGCGTCAAGATTAGCGCTCCTTAATCTTCGGCACCTTGGGTATACATCACAACATAGCAATAATGACATCTCCTCCTTCATGGTGTTCGGGATAATAAGGAAATCTTCCCACCTCCATGGTAGATTGCATGCTGCCAAAGAAAAAATATATATAAAGAAATAAAAAAATGAAAATGAAAATGGAGTAAGAGGCCACGTTAGATGCTATGATGGGTATATGTGTGAATTGATGTTGGCATACCATGTCCTATTATCACAAGTAAATTCCAAAGAAAAAAGGATCAAGGAAGCTACGTAAGATCATGATGTTATGCATGATGTTTCAACAGCAAAAGTCTTTAATCTTTTTCTCAAAATAAAAGAAAGAGCATAGCAGGGCAAAATAAAGCAAAGAACTTTTTGTTGAGAAAGACCTGTTATAATAGTCATTTTGTTGGGAAAGACCTAATAAAAACTTTTTTGTTGAAAAAGACCTATTATAATGTTTCCCTTTCTTAAGCCCCCCTCAACATTTTCCCCAAGCTTTGGGCTTTTCTTCCCCTCCCTTTCTCATTAAATGGGGACCAACCTATTTTTTTTCCTATCCTAATCCCTTAACCCTCCCGAATCCTTTCCTCTTGCTTTCCATATTAAGGGATTAGGGTAGAAAAAAAAAGGTTGGTCTCATTTAATAAGAAAGGGAGGGGAAGAAAATCAATGTCGGAAAGTTGACTTTTTGGTCGGAAAACGTTGAGGTGGTCTTAAGTAACAAATGGAAGTATTATAATAGGTCTTTTTCAACAAAAAAGTTTTAATTAGGTCTTTCTCAACAAAATAGCTATTTTAATAGGTCTTTCCCAACAAAAAGTTCTAAAATAAAACAAAAAGTCCACCTTCTTCAACCATCTATTTTGTCTCTCCTGTCTTCTTGGTTTATCTCCTCCCAATGTACCAGACAATTTAACAATAAAAGGAGAATATATGGGGCTGTCAAGAAACACTGGGGTGGAAATAAACCAAGATGCGTCGGGGTGGCTCGGTTATGGCGGCGAGAAAGGGTTCCGTCAAGACCACCATGACTTCGAAAACACCAAGGCCTGGGGGAAGTGCGGTGATGGTTGTGCAAGTATGGCGTCAATCTGGATTGAGCGGTATGATGTTTGCTAGTGTCTTCTTTCTCCTTGCTTCGGGTCCACCACGTCGGTCTTCGGCGGAAGGCGTCATGGCTTGGGGCTCCAATGTTGGAGTAGGCAACTACGGAAATTGCTCCATCAATGTGTCAAGGCATGGGCACATGGCTCGGCTTCAAGAGTTGGGTAGGTCAGTCATCATGCCAGGAGATTACAAACCTGCAAACTAAAACAAAAATGGAGAACAAAGAAAATAAATGAAGAGATAAGTGCATCTTCCATGTTCTGTTGCTTCAAAACCATGGATGGCTCTTTCTCCGTCATCTCGAGACGTCAAAGGCGGATCGTCTCAGCTCTTTGGTGATATCTCCTTCTTCATGGCGTCACCCCCGTCGAGCAAGAACGACGTCTCCTTCATCTCCATGGTGTTAAGGGCTCTCATCCATGGTGCATGTTAAGTAAGTGGCTTGGCAGCTCCTTGAACAATGGTCATGTATGGCACTATGTCAAGGCTTGGCTTGAAGAGCTCTGAAGACTGTTGAAAACTAATTTAGAAAAATCAAGTAAAGAAAAGTGATCTAGAAAAATCTAAATAGAAAATCCTAGATATGTCTAGCCTAGTATTATCTAGAGTGTTATAGAAAAAATGGAGCACGTATGTCGGTCATTCACCGACTCCAAACATGTATAAATATGCATGTGTTGTTCGTTGAAGTTGAATGAAATACAACAATTTGTAAACCAATCCCAAGTGTTCCACTAATCCTCTCTCCTCCTTTTCAAATAAAGCATTCCACTCTTATTATCTAAATACATCAAAATCTTTCGCCCAAAATTTCCATCAGTGGTATTAGAGCCATACTAATCCTAAAACCTCCATTACATTATCATAATCCCATAAAACTAATACACCAAACATTAAATAAACCAATTCCCTTAAATAAAACCAAACACCACAGAAATTAAAATGACTTCCCCAAACACTTCAACCTCAAACACATTTAACTATCCCCTGTAAATTGGTACCTACATTTTAGGGAGAAAAATATCAACAATGGTCTATTTAAATGAAGTCCATATTTATCTCACAAGATTTGTTGGAGTTAGTGCAAAATGGTTATGAACAACCAAATGATTTGATCCAAGAAGCTACTTGGGATGAAACACGACGAAAGCAATATAAACAAAATCGGATAAGGGACAATTATGCCCTAACATTAATATATAGGGGAGTAGATGAAACAATTCTCCCTATTATTATGGCTGCAACAACGGCCAAGGAGGCTTGGAGTATCCTGGAGACAAAATATGGGGGCTCCGAAAAGGTAATACTTTTACCACTCCAATCCTTATGGAGAGACTTTGATAATTTATTAATGACGAAAAATGAAACAACTCAAGAGTTTTTTAGTCGGGTAACAAATATTATAAATCAAATTCGAACTAATAGAGATAAAGTTGAAGATGTTCAAGTAATCCGAAAAATATTAAGAAGTCTCCCCAAAAATTATGAACACATAGTGGCTGCTATACAGAAGTCTAATAAAGACTTATCTAAATTAAGTTTAACTGAATTAATGGGCTCCCTTCTAGCACATGAAGATAAAATGCGTAGATTTACGGAGCAGCTACTAGAACAAGCATTTCATGCTAAATTAAGATTCTCAAATAATGGAGAAAATAAAAATAAAAATGGCTACGGTAAAAATTTCCAAAAAGAAAGGACATCATATAACCGTGGCCGGGGGAGAGGAAGTTATAAAAAAAAAGGAACCCGAGAAAATAATCAATCTGGCTCATTGTGTAATTTATGTAAGAAAAATGGCCATAATACACAAGATTGCTAGTATAAATGTAAAAGATGCAAAAAGCACACCCATTTTGAAAAAGATTGTTGGTTCCGGCAAAAGGAAGAGGCCAATTTTACGGAAAATAAGGAGCCTAGAGATCAATTATTTTATACCTGTTTAAATGCTCACCAAGAGTCAAATGATATATGGTATATTGATAGTGGTTGTTCTAACCACATGACTGGCAACAAAAATTCATTTGCCAGTCTAGATGAAAACATAAAAAATCAAATTACTCTTGGTGACGGAAGCAATCAAGAGGTTGCTGGATAGGGGACAATTGTCGTTAAAGCGAGAAACGACTCCTCTAAACTTATTTACGATGTTTTCTATATCTCCGGGCTTGCACAAAATTTATTAAGTGTAGGCCAACTTATCAAAAGAGGCTATAAGGTGAAATTTCATGCTAATAAATGCCTCATATTTAATAAGAAAAAAGGACAATTAATTACTACTACTACTCAAATGGCTCCTAATAAAATATTTCCATTGAGAATGCAATTGGAGCATAATGTTGCCCTAAGTTCTATGGTGGATGAGTCCACATTGTGGCATTTAAGATTTGGGCATATACACTTTAACAGTTTAAAATTGTTAAAACAAAAAGAAATGGTGATTGGGCTTCCACCTATTACTAATGAAAGAAAAATATGTGAGGGCTGTATTTATGGAAAAATGCATAGATTGTCATTCCCTACTTCATCTTGGAGGGTCAAAGCTCCATTAGAGCTCGTTCACGCTGATATATGGGGCCCATCTAAAAATCCGTCTCTTGACGGAAAAAGATATTTTCTATTATTTGTCGATGATTTCACTCGCATGGTGTGGGTTTATATCTTGGAGAAAAATCAGAAGCATTTTCCCATTTAATGCAATTTAAAGCCCTCACCGAAAAACAAAGTGGGTATCCAATAAAAATTCTTAGAACATATCGTGGGGGAGAATTTGAGTAAAGAATTCAACAGCTTCTGTAAGGACTTAAGGAGCACTGGATTAGAAGAGAATTTACATTAAGTCGCACACCTCAACAAAATGGTGTTGCGGAAAGGAAAAATAAAATGATTGCTGAAATGGCTCGTAGTATGATGCAAGCTAAGAATTTGCCAAACTATTTTTGGGCCGAAGCTCTCCATACAACAGTGTATATTCTCAATAGGTCTCCCACGAAAGCAGTAAAGGGTAGGACAACCTATGAAGCTTGGAACAAGAGAAAGCCAAGAGTGGAGCACCTCACAGTATTCGGGTGCATTGCATATGCCCACATCCCGAAAGAAAATCGGGAAAAACTTGATGGAAAAGGAGAAAAATGCATCTTCATTGGATACAGTGACGAATCTAAAGGATATTGTCTCTATCATCCTGAACCCAAGAAGTTAATCATCTCAAGAGATGTCATATTCGATGAAGGGGCACAATGGACGTGGACGGAGAAGGAATCTCAACCACATAAAGGAGATTTTCTTCAACCAAGTCCAAGTGAAGATGAAGGCCTGATTCATCCAGCAATGCAGCCATCATCCAGCCCATCATCACCGAGATCTCCAACTACATCCTCGAGATCGGTGAGTCCAACAACACAGTCTAGCTCTCACAGTCCAACTCCAGTAGCGTGACGTGCCCAACGAGATCGGCGACCACCAAGCTTCTTGAAGATTTTCAGTGCAATCAAGCTATCATGGCTCTCTTCACCAGCGAACCACAAAGCTTTCAAGAAGTAGCACGAGAAGATGAATGGGTCGAAGCCATGAATGAAGAGATCAAAATGATCGAGAAGAACAACACATGGGAACTAGTTGACAAACCTGAAGAAGAGGATATTATCGGCCTCAAATGGGTCTACAAAGTCAAGTACAATGAAGATGGCTCCATCCAAAAATACAAAGCACGTCTCGTTGCAAAAGGCTACTCTCAGCAACCAGGAATTGACTTCAACGAGACATATGCTCCAGTAGTTCGCATGGGGACAATCAGGTCAGTCCTTGCACTTACTGCACAACTCAAGTTACCAATTTTTCAATTAGATGTCAAGTCAGCATTTCTTAACGGAGAGCTCGAAGAAGAAGTATATGTCGAGCAACCTCAAGGTTATATCATCGAAGGCCAAGAAGATAAAGTATATCGCCTTCGAAAAGCTCTTTACGGGCTAAAACAAGCTCCCCAAGCTTGGAATAGCAAAATTGATGGCTATCTTGTCCAAAATGACTTCACAAAAAGCCCAAGTGAGCCATCACTATATATCAAGCCCAAGGAGCTCAAGATTTTCTCATATTATGCCTCTATGTAGATGATTTCTCATATTATGCCTCTATGTAGATGATCTAATCTACACAGGCACTAATTTGAAAATGATTAAAGAATTTAAGAAGGCAATGATGTCGGAGTACGAGATGATCGACCTTGGAGCCATGAAATACTTCCTTGGCATGCAAGTCAAGCAAAGCCCAGGAAGAATATTTCTCTCACAAGAGAAATATGCAGACAACCTATTCAAGAAGTTCAACATGAGCGAATGCAAGCCATTGGCTACACCAATGGCACTTAATGAAAGGCTATCTAAGCATGATGGCAAAGAGAAGGTAGATGGCTCTATATATCAAAGTTTGGTCGACTCTCTCATCTATCTCACACACACGGCCCCGACATAGTTCATGATGTAAGCATTGTATCAAGGTTCATGAGTGAGCCAAGTAAAGCTCACTTGGCAGCAGCAAAAAGGATTCTCAGGTATGTCAAGGGAACAAAAAGTTATGGAATCCTGTTGTACGAGACACAGGAGAATCACAAGCTTACAAGATACACAGACAGCGATTGGGCCGGAAGTATTGACGACCAGAAAAGTACGAGCGACTACGTGTTTCAACTGGGAACCAAGGCCATATCTTGGTCATCAAAAAGACAAGCAACAGTAGCTCTGTCATCAGCAGAAGCAGAGTACGTAGCAGCAACAAGTGCAGCATGTGAAGCGGTATGGCTTAAAAGAATTCTCGAAGATCTACAACAGCTTACAGAAGAACCAACAACTATCTACTGTAACAACATGTCTACAATAGCCATGACAAAGAATCCAGTCTTTCACAGTCGCACGAAGCACATCGAGATAAGACACCGTTTCATCCGAGAGCTGGTCGATAAACAAGAGATCGAGCTACAATTCTGCAAAACGGGGGAGCAACTCGCGGACATATTCACTAAAGCAATTCCAACAGAGAAGTTCATCCTGTTCAGAAGACAACTCGGAGTACAAGATTTTTCAAATTAGGGGGAGTATTAAAAACTAATCTAGAAAAATCTAGTAAAGAAAAGTGATCTAGAAAAATCTAAATAGAAAATCCTAGATATGTCTAGCCTAGTATTATCTAGAGTGTTATAGAAAAAATGGAGCATGTATGTCGGTCATTCACCGACTCCAAACATGTATAAATATGCATGTGTTGTTCGTTGAAGTTGAATGAAATACAACAATTTGTAAACCAATCCCAAGTGTTCCACTAATCCTCTCTCCTCCTTTTCCAATAAAGCATTCCACTCTTATTATCTAAATACACCAAAATCTTTCGCCCAAAATTTCCATCAAAAATAAGAAAAAAAAATCACCCATGATGTATTTATAGCCTTGAGATAATGAGCTAGCAAGGACTTTTCATCCATCAAGGACTCATTAAAGAAAAGAAAGAAAAACAGAAGTTATTTGAGCATTCTGTGGGTTTCGACTTTCGACCAAGTTCTAGTTTATCCCAAAACAAGAATATAAAAAAGATAAGTTTAGCATTTTGGTGGCTTATCTCAAGCAAGCTATTAAGGTATTATCATCTTATCATAAAAAGAAAAAAAAAGAATGCCTAGCCCAGCCAAATACTCATGAGTCGTGATTTGTGAAGTTTGTTTAAAGCAAGTTGTTAAGTGGTGACAACAAGTCCATGTTGACGCTAAGTGCTGGCAACAAGTTTTAAGCCAAAACAATTCCTCATTATTGCCAAAAAAATCTAGACTTTATCACAATTTAAACACTCAAAATCGTGTATGTAATCAAGTTTTGAGGGGGCAATTTGTAAGCATGAAAATTTTATTAAATGCCACATCATCATTTTGACTCATGAAAGTCAGATATTGACTTTTAGAAAAAAACATAGATGATAAGTAAAATTAAACAATTTGGACCTATGATTAAATTTGGTCTATTTTAATTTATTATTATTTATATAATGGGTCAAAGTCCAATAATAAGAATGAGGCCATTTAAATGATGATGGCCATGAGGCCTGGGGGGACTAGTCAGAAACCCTAAACCCTAGAAAGCTCTATAAATAGAGCTCTCCACATCATTTTCCGGAAGGAGAAGAAATCAGACTACACCCAAAGAAGGAGAAAAACAGATGGCACAACCTAAACCTCTCAAGTACTCGGCTCGCTAGTCAAGTTACATCAAAATCTCTCCCTAAGAAGGAAACAAGATCAAACTTAGACGAGATCAAGCCCGAAGACCCTTATTCAAGAAGATCATATTTGTTCGTGAGCAACAACAAATCAACATCATATCCTTTTCGTAGAAGAAGAACAACAAGCATTCGACGTGCCGTTCTACTCTAGAAGTTCTACCTTGGACAAGATCAAGCCTCGATGGCCCTCATTCAAGAAATCAAGTCAACAGTTCGTGAATTCACCAAATTAGTTCATGAATTAATCAAATTCAAGTGGAGATTGAATCAGAGGAGAAAATATTAGAGATTGTACTCACAAATTCAAAATCAATAAAATTAACTATTTTGTTACATTTATTTTGACTATGTTTTGCAGACCATTGTTAAAATTTGTGTTTACAGATTCCATCTAATTATGAATAGTGTCAAGATTCTAAGTGAGAAAAAAAAATACGGAGGGAATAAGAAATTCCAAGAGGTGAAAAAGTGCAAACCAACATAAGAATATATATAATGATAAAAATTGAAAAATTATTACTCAAAAAAGGTTAAGAGAAAACACATATCAACAGTTGTACTAGAAAAGGTTTTAAAAAATGGGATAATGTTCCTAATTCTGCAATTTGAAAATAGCATAACATGCATGGAAATATATTACGATAGTTAATCGAATCATATGTTTCATATAGGTAAAAAGATATTCATGTAGTCAGATAATTCACTAATTATAAATTTTCTAAGGGTAAATTCATGTATCCAATTCAGGATATCCCAACCGTTTGTTCATAAATATTGATATTCCTGGGATTAATAACTTTTAAACAAGGTTGATTATCTACTAACTGCATTTCAAAATATAAGGCATGCATGTCCGAGATATGCAGAAGAAATTAAGAAATGTTCGAGAGATAAATTTTTTTGAAGACATTTCTTTGAAAAGGCAAACTGAGAATGAAAGTGCCAAGGATGTGGAGTGAGAAAAAAATGTATGTGCATCATTTTATATATTTTTATTTTATTTTTTATTATTTTGTTTGGATTATGCTTAAATTTATCATAATTGTTATTAGAATAAAAGAAATTCAAATACGTATTAAATTACTATTATCATAATTGTCATTAGACTAAAATGAATTTCAACTTTTCTTTGATTAGATGAGCCAAACTATATATTATTGTAGTCTAAGAGGATAATTTGATGTAATTTTTAATCTCTTTATTTACAATGCTACCTATACTAATTTGTGTGGATAGTTTACACCTTTCTTATATTCTTTTAGTAGTTACCCTAGAAACAATTTTTTTAATATTTTGATTTTGTATTTTCACATAATTATTCTAATTTATATATAACAACAATTTAATTTTTGTGAAATATTATTTTATTGCTTTTAGACTTGATAGAATCAAGTAATACAAACAACCAATAGAATTAAGTGTATCTTAGATAGTTTTTAAAATTGAAATATTGAGAAAAGTAAACTTCGCGTGCAACTTGCACGGGTGTAAAGTCTTATAATAATTATACTTAACTAAAAAGACTTAAATATGTATTTACATCTCTAACATTCTTATTACGGTATTAGCAAGAGACTATTGATGACATATTCTATTACCCCAATTCCTTTTAAGCTATTATTTTTAAACTCACACCTTTAAGGTTATTTTTACTTATCACGTCATGACGTTAATTTTTCAATTTCTCACTGGACGAAAAATATGAAAAGTAGCAAAATGAATTATGAAATTTATAAATAATAACATATTTGTTTATTGTAATTGACCCGAGGTATCGCCCAGACAAAAATACTAGTTAAATCACTAGAGCCATATTACATAGTGTAGACACATAATCATGTCTCCCCATCTAGTACCAAATGATGAAACATACCGTCGTCTTAATTGGTCCACTCCAAAGAAAGAGTAATCTGAAAAGCTAAGCCCAAAATCGTTTTAAAAAACTAAAGTCTATTTATTTGTTTAAAATGATTCCAAGCCTAATTTTAAAAGCCTAATTAAATATTCATGACAATTAATTGCATTTTTAAAGCCAATTTTTGCAAAGCCCAATTAATTATTCCTCATAATTAATTGTAATTTAGTAAATATTAATTATTCTTGATAATTATTTTCTAAAAGATATTATGAAAATCAGATTTTAATCTTTAAGAAAATCGATTTCAGACTTCAAAAGACAATATTTAATAAAGGATAAAAGGAATCATTTAATTTCGGAAAATGGTTTCAGATTCGCTTGTGTCCCGCGCACCGGAATGTGCGCGTGCAACACGAGGCGAACCTACAAGACACTAGAACGCAACCAGGGGCTGCGTCTGACGTAGCAGCCTGCGTGGCTCGGAGCCTTGCTGCGCCAGGCGCACGCCAGTTGTTGTCTCCTTCACGTGATTTTTGGACTTGCTTTCCCCTATAAATAGGCCTATTGTAACACCCCGTAATTTTCATCCTTTATTCTTGGCGTTTGTTTACATTAAAATGATATTTTTCGTAAAAATGAATATTTTATTATTTAAATTATTTTGGAACATGTTGTGAAAATGTGTATATATTTTTATATGTTGTGTATATTTATATATATTTATTTTAAGCTGTTAGTTAATTATTTTAAAGGTTATATTAGTTTCGTGATTTATTTAGGCGTTTAGGATGCGGTGTTGTCGCGTAGCGTTTTTGTAACGTTGATGGACCGACTTGGGTGATGAAATGTTGCATCACGTGTGGCGTGTCATGCTGGTCGAAAATCAGCAATTATGGTATGGAGGATGAAGAGTTTTGGTGCTCATTAAGCTAACCTTTGGATCTCTTGTAACCCCTCATTTAATTCCCCATTAACCCACCTTAATGCACCCTTAAACCTTTGCTTAATGATGTGAATAATCTCATTCTTTTACTGCACTTTAACCCCTCCATAATGCTGAAAACAAGTCAGGAAATTCGTGCATAACAACTCCTCTTCTTCTCTCTTCCGCATTTTCGGCTATTTCTGCACACCTATTTTGTTTGCATCATATCTTCTTCGTTTCGTATCCGAATTGGACGTGTGAGTAGTCAAAATCCATCTACTCGGAAAGATCTTGCTTGTGGTGCAACTTGTTTTTGAAGAAAGGGAAATACGCGACAGCAGTTTTCGTTTCAATCAGACGAGTCATCCGGTTTTTGTTTTCTGTCACACCTTCACGAAATTAGCCATATCCGGAGATCTAACCGTTGGATAGTTCTCAAATTTGGACAGCACGTTTATAACATCTTGATCTTCACTTTTACCGGAGAGATTTAGAATCTGATCTATTAATAGCTGGAAATCATGGTCGGAACAGAACAGCACGAAATGAGATTTGTCAACGTTCAAGAAGAAAACGCCTGGTGACTTATTGCTACAATTATCGTTCGTGGAGGACTTGGATTGCACATATTTTTCGTATCTCTTTAGACTCGCTCTCCTCCCGACGTTCCAGGTAACTAGTAGTTATCTTAGAACGCTAGAGATTAGAGTATATTTCGGTATTAGATTATTACGTTAGGAATTATTTTAGTTACTTTTTATATGAAATTATTGATGAAATTTTACGTGAGTGTTCGTGAGGTTTTCTGTGTGTATATTATGTACAGTAAAATAATTTTCATTTGAGTTTTCTTATTTATTGGAATTATTTGATAATTCGTGTATTTATGGCATATTTATAATATAATTAGTGAATGAATTTTATAATTGCTGAAAATATTTTTATTGAATCATACTATGTGTGTAATAAGTTTTTCATGTCTTATAATAATTTTTATTTACTTTTTATGATTTTATTTAATTGAATTCTCTATTTTTGCATTTTCGGGTTTGTTAGTATTTAAATCGTGAATATTATATTTTAGGCCAAAAAATATATTTCTTTGTATAATATGTATTACCGTGGGTTTATGCATGTTTTGTGAGTTTTTGGTAATTTTTAGGCGTTTATTTCTATTTTTAGTTATTTTATTGGCTTTATTGAGTATTTTGTAAATTAACTTTTAAAATTACTTTTAGAGTCCAAAAATTAGAAATAAAATTTGTAATATGTCAGTAGAGTTATAATGGTCGTATGATAATATTTGTGGTATTTTAATGATTGTTTTTATTAGTTTAATAATTTTTATTGTGTTCTTGTTAAGAGTTTGAGGATATTCTTTTAAATTATTAAAGGGTTTAATAATCAGAAATAAATTGATACCTTTTATGTTCTTGGAAGTTGATGATTTGTAGGTTATTGTGGTTATAATTGAGTATCGTTATATTTACGTTTAGTCTTTGTAAAAATGATTAGTCGTGTACGTTTTGCTGAATTAATTAGCTTTGGAGTTAGGGTCTGTTCTGTTCAACTTATTTTGTCTTATCTTATCTTATCTTATCTTATCTTATAATATCTTATAAAATCTTATCTTATCTTATCTTATCTTATAATATCTTATAAAATCTTATCTTATCTGATCTGATCTTATCTTATCTTATCTTATCTTATCTTATAAGATAGTTTATTGTGTGTGTCTAACATCTTATTTATCTTATCTTATCTGATCTTATCTTATCTTATCTTATCTTATAAAATCTTATATAAGTTAAAATAAGTTGAACAGAACGGACCCTTAATTGATGGTGCCGTCAGACGCACGCTGATGCGTCAAACGCAGGTTGGTCAGTGTGCCAGACGCACAGGGTGGCGCTGAGCGCAGGCTCACGCGCCGAGCGCACAGTCTTGTGTTGTGTAATTTTTCGCATGATCTTGTACGTATGTTCTACATGTAGTTGGTGATCTTATATGATGTGATGTATTTCTTGTTGATACTGTTAGTGCTGTAAACTCTTTTTATTATCATTGTTTGTGCTTAGTGATGTTCAAAGTATTTGTTGTAAATTTGTAAGTTTACTTTTTTTGAGGAATTTTGAAGAGATATCTAGTGATGAATGGTGGGTATAAGGCCGGGTGGCATCCCTTTTGATGAATATTATTGAGATGAATGTTACTTTTATGATATTGACAAATTGTGGGTATAAGGTCGGGTGACATCCCTTTGATGAATATTTTTGAGATGAATGATACTTATATGATATTTATGATTTTATTTTGAGATAAGAAAATCTGGTGGGATAGATGTAATCCCCGGTGAAGAACATGCCAACCACCTAGTTTGCAAACTAGGGGTAAACCTGGGTTAATTGTTGTCGTCCAAGAGGTCAGGGAGTTCTGCGTGTTCTACCCTGCATCGGGAGTTTGGCCATTCTTAGACACAGGCAGTGGGGAACGTAAGCCCATAAACTGACCTGGAGATTGCGATCTGACAAACCTTAGGAAGTGAATTGCGATTCACTGGCGTTCGGTTTCTGACTCAATAACTTGTTGTACCTTTACTTTTATCATTATTTAAGTACTCTTGAGATGATTGATTCATTTTATCTTATTTACTTGATATTTACTTTCACTTGTATCACTTGTGAGCTTTATGGATATGAATGCATGTTGTAGTTGTCTTGGCTTTATTATTTTCCTTTCTTACTAATCTATGTCTGGAATAGACTTTGATTTCTTTTGTTCTGGGAGAACTGCTAGTTACTCCCCACTGATTGTGATTGTTGTTATATATTTTGCAGGTTATGTTGATGGGAATATTCTTTGGTTTTGGGCTCGGGTTGAGTTGCGAGAATGAAATGATAGTTGTTTTAGGCCTAGACTTCTAGTTAGACTTTTCTCATTTGGAATACTCTGAATTAGTTATTTATTTATATTATTTATTTAAGTTGGTCTCTTCACATAGTTATTTAAATACCTTTGTATTAGTAGCGGCATTCCAAGAAGACGATGTTTCAGCCATCGTCCTATAATACTATTATTATTTCTTTCTTTTCCGCTTTGAAATTCTGGGGTGTTACAGTTGGTATCAGAGCAAAACGCTCCTAAACTCTGAAAAAGAGTTGCTAATGATTCTTTAGAATTATTAGTTAGCCATAGGAGATAAAATTTGTTTAGAATTAAGTTTAGTAGTTTCACTATAATGAGAGTCTGATGGGTAGAGTAAGTAAATGGAAGGCTTATGTGAATGTGGTGTGCTCTCATGCTTATGGAGCATATGTTATATGTATAGTTACTTGTATTATTGGTGGAATTATTCTACCAAGTTTGCTAATCTTATTTGCAGGGCCTCTTACATGTAATTTATTTTCTCTTTTATCAGAGTGCGCTGCAAAAGCGAAGTAATTTATAGCCTTCTTCGTTTAGTTGTGTGTTTAATTTGTTTTGTATTTTGCAATTTTAAAAATAAACTTTTATTTTAATTTTAATATAGTCATGTGTGTTGCATTGCATTTATTTTATTTGCTGGTTGCTTGATAGTATATGTTATTATGTGCGACGGTATATATTTTCTGTTCTTTTCCAATTAAATGTTGTTTTTATGTGAGTACTACATATATGTTTTATTATTTATAAAACTTTCTAGTTTGAGTTTATATTCCAAATTATATTTTAGATCTTTGATCTTAATAAATTTCATACTTATATAAGAGTTATATTTTGGTATTTAAATTTTGTTATTGTTAATATTTTGACATACTCTTTTGAAAAAACGTTTAATTTCAATTGTTTTGTAATGGTTTGGAAAAAGAAAGGGGTTTTGAAATTGTCTTTCAAGATATTCTTCAAAATTCTTTTACCGTCTTTTGACGATATATGTTTATATATATATATATATATATATATATATATATATATATATATATATATATATATTTCTCTTTTAATATTTGTATTTTCGTGTTAATCCTTATTCATCCTTTAATTATGGTAATAAGTTTTGTAGTCTTTGAAAATAAAAGTACCCTGATGATTTGTTTTGGTGTTATAGGTTGAAAGGTAGATGTAAACTATTTTGTTTTAAAGGTTAGCATTCACCAACTTTTATTTTACTTGCTAATTTACTTTCATTATTAATTTTATTTTCAAACGCAAATGCGTGAAAGGATCTCATTTACTATTTGTTGTTTCTTGTTTAAATATTTAGTGTTTTCTCATTTCATAGCAAAATTTTGGTTGTTTTCATTACTTCTTATTTAATTATCTGACTTTAATACTTTATTTATATTCTTTGAAAAGGAAATTTATATACTCAGTCTAAATTTTAAACTTGTTTGAGTTGATATTAAGTCATAATGGGTGATTTCTTTGACTTGTATGTCAATTTGATAAGTCTAAATTTTAAACTTGTTTGAGTTGATATTAAGTCATAACGGGTGATTCCTTTGACTTGTATGTCATTTTGATAAATTGACACATTTTGACTATTTTGATTTAACTTCCTTTTTGAGTTGACATTAAGTTTGTATTGGGTGATTCCGCTATACTTTAATGTTGATTTTATAAGAAGGCTTTCAAATATTGTTTTGTTGATACTAGGTTGCAATGGGTGGTTCCATACACATTTGTGTCGACTTGGCAAATTCTATAATTGTTGTTTATAATTTATTACTTTATTGCCTATTTATTATTAGTGTTTAAAGTTATCAATTTCTTTTACGAACTTTTGCTTCTTCGTTTCTTTTCTAAAAACATTTATGTATGTTCGGATTTATCCTTTTATAATTTTACGTAAATATTTATTCCTGCTTCTTTTGCAAAATTACCTATAGTTTAATTTATTGTGCAAACGTTTTACCTTAAACTTTCTTCTTGTCTTTGTTTCTTTTCCATTTTATAAATGATGGTTGTTACCATGCTTCCTTACTATACAACTCGTTTGGTCTTCCAAAAAAAATGTTTATTATTTGAGTAATCAAATTTTATACCCGCAAAGTTGTTTGGTTTTTTAACTAAAATCCATCAATTTCTATTTTCTTAATGTTCTTTATATAGAGTATTTTCTTTTATTTCTTGGTTGTTTTTAAGTTTCGAGGACGAAACTCTTTTAAGGGGGAGTGATTGTAACACCACGTAATTTTCATCCTTTATTCTTGGCGTTTGATTACATTAAAATGATATTTTTCGTAAAAATAAATAATTTATTATTTAAATTATTTTGGAACCTGTTGTGAAAATGTGTATATAGTTTTATATGTTGTGTATATTTATATATATTTATTTTAAGTTGTTTGTTAATTATTTTAAAGGTTATATTAGTTTCGTTATTTATTTAGGCGTTTAGGATGTGGTGTTGTCGCGTAGCGTTTTTGTAACGTTGATGGACCAACTTGGGTGATGAAATGTTGCATCACGTGTGGCGTGTCATGCTGGTCGAAAATCAGCAATTATGGTATGGAGGATGAAGAGTTTTGGTGCTCATTAAGCTAACCTTTGGATCTCTTATAACCCCTCATTTAATTCCCCATTAACCCACCTTAATATACCCTTAAACCTTTGCTTAATGAGGTGAATAATCTCATTCTTTTACTGCACTTTAACCCCTCCATAATGCTAAAAACAAGTCAGGAAATTCGTGCATAACAACTCCTTTTCTTCTCTCTTCCGCATTTTCGGCTATTTCTGCACCCCTATTTTGTTTGCATCATATCTCCTTCGTTTCTTATCCGAATTGGACGTGTGAGTAGTTAAAATATATCTACTCGGAAATATTTTTCTTGTGATGCAATTTGTTTTTGAAGAAAGGGAAAGACGCGACAGCAGTTTTCGTTTCAATCAGACGAGTCATCCGATTTTTGTTTTCTGTCACACCTTCACAAAATTAGCCATATTCGGAGATCTAACCGTTGGATAGTTCTCAAATTTTGACAGCACGTTTATAACATCTTGATCTTCACTTTTACCGGAGCGATTTATAATCTGACCTTTAAATAGCTGGGAATCAAGGTCGAGACAGAATAGCACGAAATAAGATTTGTCAACGTTCAAGAAGAAAACGCCTAGTGACTTATTGCTACAATTATCGTTCGTGGAGGACTTGGATTGCACATATTTTTCGTATCTCTTTAGACTCGCTCTCCTCCCAACGTTCCAGGAAACTAGTAGTTATCTTAGAACACTAGACGTGTCATTCTAGAACGTCCAGGTAACTCATACATTCTAGTCTTGCATAACCCTGACCTTGCATGACGTGTCATTCCTTAGCTTTGCATAACCTAAATCCTTGCATAGCGTCTCATGCATCCTTAGGGAGTCTAAGTTTGTATTTTTGCATCATTATGTGCTTATCTGAGTTGTTTGCACCTATCTGCTAACATCTTCTCCTGCATGTAATCAGATTGCTTGTAGTTGTTGTCCTGCATACTAACTTTGTTTTGCAGAGACCGGCGATTCTGGATCGGTTCTAAACTACGCAGCGTTTAGAATCGTTCTCCGTCCCGACACCGTATACTTTGACTATCGGTTTCCTGAACCTCAGTCAAAGTGGGGGCTTCTGTAGACTAAATATTTTTAGGGTGTTTAAAACATTATTTGATTATTCTTTAGCATAAAATCTGTAATGAATCGATATTTAGTAGAGGCCAACTTTGGGCGAATGTGATTCATTAGGACTATATTCGTACCCTCACCCCCGAACTCAATCTTTGGTTCTTTTTTATCATCTATGAAGTCAGGTTGGGGAAATCTACGTTGGATAATTTATCCCTACGGTTTTCCTATATCCAATTAGGTTTATGATTCTTCCTAAAAAGAATTGTTGGCGACTTCTTTCAAAACAATTTTCAATAAAACCTTAATAGTGGGGTAGTCAAATCTAATACGCGCTCATCCCGCGTAGGCGAAATAAAAGCACGCCTACACCTACAAACAACCAGGGACTAAACTTCTACCCAACTCCGCCAATACCCTTCTACTGCTACTATGATGAAAATATCAAATGTAATTAATCTTGATTTTTATGGGCCTTGGGCGGGCGCCCCACCTGCCCTGGCCCAGGGTCGGCCCTAGATGAAAATTGAAGTCATGATTGTCTTTCAATTCTCCCAAGCATCTACTAAGGTACTCGATGCTTAAGGCAAAAATGAAGGGAGATAAAGGACCTCCTTCCCTAAGACCTTTCTTAGCCCGAAAAGGCTTGCAAGGGATGTCATTCAACAGAACTGAGTAGAACACACTCCAGCACAAGCCATGATCCACTGCATCCAAGTAGTAGGGAAGCCAAATTCAAGCATCATTGTTTCTAAAAATGGCCATTCAACTGAATCATAAGCTTTTTTAATATCAACCTTGATAACACATCTAGGAGAGATATTGGCTCTTGAATAACCTCTTATCAACTCAGCAGCAAGCAGAATATTATCTGCTATAAATCTGTCTGGTATGAAGCCTGCTTGAGAATTACTACTACAAAAATGGCCAAAGAGACTATCTATTAGAAACCGGTTGGGTTCACTAACATGTTTCTTAAATATATGAAACCAGTAATTCTCCGAAACCGGTTTCTTAAGTTTAACTAGTTAACTTATTAAAATAGTTGTTGAGAGATAGGAAACTACTTTTAAGTAAAACCGATTTCCTTGATTATTTTTTTTAATAATTCTTTTTCCAATATAGTACTGCTGCTACATAAGGTAGATTTATGTTTTTTTCCCTCTTTATTTTTTTGTGTGGAAACAAGTACATGCTTAATAAATTCTAGATGCACTAGGAAATTCCATGAATGACAGGTTCACAATAGAGAAACTATAAAGAGTGAGAAAACTCCTCAACCGCCCAACGTGGGTCCCCTTCAACGCCATCCTATCCACCGATTCAAAATCCGATGACGTCGACGCCGGCGGAGAAGGCCGCAGCTGCATTCCCAACGCACTTCTCCTCTCTGAATTTGACTCCTCCGCTAATTCTCTTTCTTCTGAACTCGTAAGTTTCCTATCTCAATGATTCATGATTTTTTATAGAATCGATTTCTTATTTTTTTCATTTTTTTTGAATCATGTAATTACAATTTGGAATTTGATATAGTGAAATTGTTGTGTGTTTTTTATCAAATAATTGAATGAGATCTTAGTTTGAAGTCAGTATTAATGTGAATGAGTAATTGAGCTTTGATTTGCGGATTATTTTTGGTATCTTTTCAGGTTTTTAGATCTTAGTTTGAAGTCAGGGTTTTTTTCAAATAATAGTTCCTCCTTAGGGTGACGGTCTTATCTGCTCCTTACCTAAAGATTGCAGATATTATTTTTTGCCGTTATTGTGGTATAATTTTCAATTCCAATTACTTGCTTAAACAATGGATATCTGGGCTTGTATATTGAATTGTGTCGTTGATATTGTGGTATAGTTTTTTTTGCCGTTATTGTGGTATAATTTTCATTTCCAATTACTTGCTTAAACAATGGATCTCTGGGCTTGTATATTGAATTGTGTCGTTGATATTAGTCTTTCAGTAACCGTAGAAATGGGGCATCATAAAACAGTCTGCATGTATTGAACCACTATGACCCGGTATACAAAGTTGGTAGGCTGTGCTACTTTCTTATTGTTGCATGTCATCTTGCATTGTGTTTGAACTAGTTAAATTTGATAGAATATAAATATAGTTAGGATATATTTTATTCCTAGAGATATACTTTGTATAGGTTTCCTAATCATAATAGGACTATCCTAGGATGTAACACTATAAATATTGATCAACGGTAATCACTCCAGTTGAGGAGTTTTTCCTAGATCTAGCATGGTATCAGAGCATTAGGTATTATTCACAAAATATTTTTCTTTGGGACGGGTATTCCCACCACTTCCGCCATTATTTTTTTAGCTTCTGCGCCACTTTCCTCCATTGTTTCCATAACAGTGGTTGAATTTTATTTTTTGTCCTATTCTTGCTACCTCCCATAACCCACGTGACTTGTTGCCTCTTTCAACACAACAATAAAAATTCCAACTTTTCTTCCATATTGTTGCAGTGCATCATGACTCACGATAACCCAGAACAGTCAACTCCCAAAACTCCTACTGCAACCCACACCGAATATCATCCCGCTCTCTCCGTTAATAATATTAAAAATTGCATTCCCTTAATTCTTGATCGTGAGAGAGTCCAATAGTCAAATTGGGCTGAGTTATTTGAGTGCCATGCTCATGCGTTTAGTGTTTTAGATCACATTAATTCTGATGCCCAACGCCCCTCTGACATCACTGATGCATTGTGGGCCCGTCTCGATTCCATTGTTAAACAATGGATATATGGCACTATTTCCCCAGATTCATTACAAACCGTGCTTTGCCGTGGCGATTCTGCGCGTGAACTTTGGGACAAATTGAAGGTAACTTTTCAGGATAATAAACATACCCGGGCTGTATATCTTGAAAATCAGTTTAATTCCCTTCACTTGACCAATTTTCCTGATGTTTCTTCCTATTGCACGCAATTGAAGAAAATTAAAGACCAACTTGCCAATCTAGATCAACCAGTTTCCGAGCAAAAATTGGTACTTCGGCTTGTTTTTGGTCTCATCAATACTGATTTTGATGTTGTGGCTACGATGATACAACAAACGGAGCCTCTCCCTTTGTTTGAATCTGCAAGATCACGCCTTTTGCTTGAAGAGTCACGTCGTGCTCAAGACTCGGCACCACAAAATTCCTCCTTTGTGGCTCAAGGCTCGCAGGCCCCACAACCACCCACCACTGCCCCACCACAGCAGCAACCACCATCCGGTCAACGTTGGGGTGGTGGTCGTGGGCGCGGCAGAGGGGGACGACGAGGCCGAGGCCGAGGCCGTGGCCGCGGCGCACAAAAGACGCCCAATCGCCGCTCAGCAGACCACGCCCAAAGAAGACACGCTTCTTGGTTGGCCCACTCGAATGCTTTGCCTCCCGGCCCACATGGAGTTGGGTTCCTGGCCCAACGCCTTACCTGCAGCATTTTCGGACCCCTGCCCCGGCCTAGTATGCCCCAGCCCAGCGGTATACGAGCCCAGCACCGTTCGCCCCTCATGCCTCCTATGGGCCACCGACCCACTATGCCACTCCTTCGTCCTATCCGGACTACGGGCCTCTCATGACTCCCACGTAATTGGGGAACACGTTCTCCACTATGACTCTTCCACAAGACAATTCGTGGTACATGGATTCAGGCGCGACCTCTCATATGACTCACTCATCAGGTACTCTTATGCCCTTATTTAATTTAAGCACTCAAAATTATATTTTAGTTGGTAATGGTCATCGCATTCCTGTTCTTGGTTATGGTCAATCATCCCTCCCCACTCCTCATCCTCCTTTAGCCCTCCGTGATGTCTTATTTGCTCCCCAAATTATCAAGAATCTTATTTCCGTCCGCAAATTCACAACGGATAACAATGCCTCTATTGAGTTTGATCCTTATGGTTTTTCTGTGAAGGACCTTCGCACGGGGAGTATAATAGCGAGGTGCAATAGTTCGGCATCCAGGATCTACATGTCTAGCATCCGCCCTCACGGCCACATCACCAACAACCTAGCATAGTCGCCTTGGACATCCAGGATCCCAAGTTTTCAGCTTTCTTAGGTCTAGAGATTTAATAAATTGTAATCAGGAGCCTTACTCCGATTTTTACAATTCTTGTCAAGTAGGCAAACATCTTCGTTTACCGTTTCATCCATCTAATAGTACTACTATTTCTGCTTTTGATATTATTCATGTTGATCTATGGACCTCCCCTATTCGCAGTTCTCAAGGTCATAAAATATTATTTAGTGCTATTAGATGATTTTACTCATTATGTGTGGACTATACCGCTCAAATTTAAATATGAGGTCTATCAAAACTTCCTTAATTTTTGCCAATATGTCCAAACTCAATTTGAGCGCCCCATAAAAGCTTTCCAATGTGATCATGGTCGGGAATTTGATAATACACCGTTTAAATTATTTTGTGTCAAACATGGAATAATATTTCGTTTCTCGTGCCCTCATACATCTTCACAAAATGGTAAAGCTGAACGCATGATCAAAACATTAAATAACATGTCTTGCACCCTCTTGTGTCATGCTTCCGTTCCTCCTCAATATTGGGTAGAATCTCTAGAAACGACCACATACCTTGTCAATCTCTTGCCTACTAAGACTCTAAAAAATCTCCCTCCTGCTGAAATCTTATTTCGCATAACCCCCTCCTATGATCATATTCGGGTATTTGGGTGTCTTTGCTTCCCCAATCTAACGACTATTGCTCCTCATAAATTAGCTCCTCGCTCTACTCCGTGTGTTTTTCTTGGCTATCCCTCACATCATCGGGGGTATCGCTGTTTAGATCTTGCCACAAATAAAATAATCATCTCTCGTCATGTCACATTTGATGAGTCTTCTTTTCCGTTTAGGAATTTGGATCCTTATAGGCCTCCTGATTACTCCTTCCTTGAAGATTCGGGGCCTAGCCCACTTGTCTCCCCATTATGGCAGCCCCCTAATCTCCTCACCAACAATCCAGGCCCGGCCCTCCCGGTCCAGTTCCTCACCCAGTCCACGCACCCCCCCTTACTCCGGCGCTCCGGACTCCGCGAGATCCAGGTCCAGCGCCCAGCTCCCCTTTGTTTTCTACCCCCGCGCCAAATCCCCGGCCCGGCTCACAACTCTCCCCGCCTCCCCTTATCCAAACCCGGAGCCCAACGCCTCTCACAAACTCGGTATAGCCCCCTCCCATGCGTGGGCTCCATCCTCTCGAGCCCACACGCCCCCCCTCCTTCCCCCACCATATGGCCACTCGGTCCAAGTCGGGCATATCTAAACCCAATCCCAAATATGCTTTACACTCTATTTCTCTATCTTCTCCTCTCTCCCGCTCACCAATTCCAAAATCTCACAAAATAGCCTTGGCTGACCTGAATTGGAATGCGGCGATGCATGATGAATATAGTGCTTTAATTAATACAGGGACATGGGAATTAGTACCTAGGCCTATGGGGGGTGAATATTGTTAATTGCATGTGGTTTTATACTCATAAAGAAAATGATAAAGGCACAAAGCTCGTCTTGTTTGTGATGGCAGGTCTTAGGAGGTTGGTGTGGATTGTGATGAAACTTTTAGTCCAGTTGTTCGTCCTGCTACTATTCGTACAGTATTGGGGTTAGCTATGGCTCGAAACTGGTCTATTCATCAGCTTGATGTAAAAAATGCTTTTTTACATGGTGACTTACAGGAAACAGTTTATATGCATCAACCCCCCGGTTTTGTTGATAAGAGGTTTCCTCATTATGTTTGTCGCCTGCGCAAGGCTCTCTATGGCCTCAAACAAGCTCCCCGGGCTTGGTATCACCGTTTTGCGCATTTTCTTCTTCAGATGGGATTCGTTGTTGCTCAGAGTGACAACTCTTTATTCACATTTCGTCAGGGTAATGATATAGCATATATTATTCTTTATGTTGATGATATTATTTTATGCACCTCTTCTGATGCTTTGCGGGACTGTATCATTGCTCACTTGAAATCTGAATTTCCTATGTCTAATTTGGCGCCGCTCAGTTATTTTTTGGGTATTTCGATTACTCGTACACCTTCCTACATGCTTCTTTCTCAGAAAAAGTGTGCACAGGAAATATTGGAGCGTGTAGGTATGGGCACATGTAAACCTGCAGCGACTCCTGTTGACACTAACTCGAAGCTTAGTGCAGATTCGGGTCCTCCTGTGGCCGATCCGACTCATAATCGTAGTTTAGCAGGTGCTTTGCAGTACCTCACTTTTACTCGTCCTGATATTGCTTATGCAGTTCAGCAGGTATGCCTTTTTATGCATGATCCCCGGGAGACTCATTACAATGCATTAAAGCGCATCCTGCGTTATATTCAGGGTACCATTGATCATGGATTACATTTATATCCTACTACTCAGTTGCGCTTGATCACTTATACTGATGCTGATTGGGGCGGGTGTCTTGACACTCGTCGTTCTACTTCCGGTTATTGTTGTTTTCTCGGTGATAACCTTATTTCTTGGCAGTCTAAGCGTCAGCCCACTCTTTCTAGATCAAGTGCTGAGGCAGAATATCGAGACGTCGCAAATGTTGTCGCGGAAGCTTGTTGGTTACGTAATCATCTTTTGGAGTTACATTGTCCTCTCCGACAGGCTACTATTGTTTATTGTGATAATGTCAGTGCTATTTATTTATCTCGCAACCCAGTACAACACCAACGCACCAAACATGTTGAGATGTATATTCATTTTTTTCGGGAAAAGGTTGCGTTGGGTCAAGTCCGCGTGTTGCATGTTCCTACTAGATATCAGTTTGCAGACATTTTCACTAAAGGTCTTCCGCGGCAATTATTCTTGGAGTTTAAGTCCAGTCTCAGCGTTCGCCCTCCTCCCGCTCCGATTGTGGGGGTGTGATAGAATATAAATATAGTTAGGATATATTTTGTTCCTAGAGATATACTTTGTATAGGTTTTCTAATCATAATAGGACTATCCTAGGATGTAACACTATAAATATTAATCAATGGTAATCACTCTAGTTGAGGAGTTTTTCCTAAATCTAGCAAAATTTATCTACAGATCTCTTTTGCAAGCTCTGTGGCTATTATGTTTGTCGTTACATGATTACAACTATCGCAAGTAGATGACCATTTATTCCCGATGAGGTAACTTTGTAACTCATTAACGACGTATAATAATATTTTGGAACGAGAAGAATGTTACTATGGATGTGACATATGCCACATTTACAACCGGAGTGGGATGTGTAGCTTGACTATGAGTGTAAGTCTGTCACATAATCAGAAATGTAGTTGGCAGGTGTGTCTTCCCTAGTTGATCATCTAAGTGCATGTGAACCTGGGTGGTGGCTGAATCAAGTGTCTGTGATGGGGGTCAACTGCATTATCATCTGAGTCCATTTATGTGTTCAATTTAGTGGAGGTTGGGGTTGCAGGCATTTGGATTCACTAAGGTTATAAGTATGGTTGAGGTGAAGTAAGAGGGTCGAATAAGATGGTTTCATGAAACCTTACATCTGTAGATGTGAAACACTTCTCAGTGGACTAATTAAGGAGTTTGAAACCTAAGAGTCAGAGAGATGATAATTCTAATGGAAGATTGACTATTCCTTTTGGAAAGGAAATGGAATATTGACTATAGAGCTTAATTGAATATAATCGATTTGTTATTTGTGAGTTTGTGCAAAATAAATTTATAAAATATATATTGTATATCCTAGTTCTAATTATAATTATCTGGAATTATTCCTAGCACTTATTCGCAAGAGATGATTGACGAGCTAAGAGATATGTGGGTGAAGTATTTAAACAAACAAACACTAGATGACAATGGAGATTGAAGGCGACAGTCAAGTTTGAATTGTACATATTATTTGATTATTTTAAAATTTTAGTTTTAGTAGATAGTATTAGATTATAGAAACTTGATTTTTAAGACTTTATTGGAAGAAATTGATGCTTTCAGTGAAATTGGTTTTGTATATATATTAATGTAGCAAACATTATTTTTGACATGATGAATAAAGCAAATCTGTTTAATAATATTATTGTAGCTATTTATAAATTTTTTAATAAAAAAAGCGTATATACAATGAGCGTATGTATGTATACTGTAACATTCTAATTTAGAAAAAAACGTGTAATAAACCTAAGAAACCGGTTGTGGTCAATAACTGGTTTCAAAGGGTAAGGCAAGGAGACTGGTTTTAAATGTTAATTGGTCTCCTAACCTCTATACGTATTATATGTACACTTATCTATGAGATTGGTTTTACCTGTCAACTGGTCTCCCAAAGAAATAAAGAAACCAGGCATTATAACCGGTCTCCTAACCTAGGAAACCTGTGAGATGGAGACCTGTTTTAGTCCGGTTTCCTAGGCCGTTTTCAACCGGTTTCCTATCCCTTTTTTGTAGTAGATCATGAATAATTGGTTGCATCCTGTGAGTGAGGATCTTGGTGGTGGGACGCGGTCGTACGCGCCACCAAAGATAAAAGTTTATTTTCCTTCTTTCCAATACAAATAAATGTAAGTGGCAAGTAGGGTCGAATCCACAGAGACTTGGGGACTAACTCGTGCTTATAATAGATCAAATGGGGGTTTTGCGTAGTTTTGTGATTAATTAAATGAATAACTAAATACGAAGAACTAAAGTATAATAAAGAAGTGATGTAATCAAGAAGAGAAGAATCTTGAGTTCGGTTAATGGCCACTTCGATTCATACTATTGATCATTGGTTTCTCAAACATGTAACTTTACTCTTAATTACTCAAAGTTGGAAATCAAATTCCTTTCCCTCAAAAGTACCGTTAAACAATCACAATCAGATGATCATAAAACTTGAACTAATGATTAATCTAATCTAATCAGAGATTAAATTCAAATCAAAAGAACTTCAACGAACTAGGAAACAATGAGCCAATTAACAAATTGCTAGCACAACATATTCAAATTGGAACTTGTGATTTCTCTAGTGATTAATCAAGAATAATCAGATTCATTAATCAAACCCTAGATTGCTACTCATGAAAGAAGAACAGATGAATCGGCATCAATTCTAAATCCTAGCAAATGATAAATCGAATGTATAAACTAGTAGTACTCCTAGCAATACATACCACAATCATAGATTTAAATCAAGAAATCACAATTATAATTAAGAACAAGTTAACAAAGAGAAACCTCACAATAGTAGATCGAAGCTTGATTAACCGTTCTCAAGACTAGATTTAGGCTACCATTGACATAGCATCCATCGAAGAAATCTTCAAACTCATTAGAAACTCAAAAAGGGAGAAAAAGGGATTAGGGTTCTTCTCTCTCTCCTCTCTAATTTAGTTCAGAAATTACAAGATATAAAAAACAAAACGTTTTTCTCATTAATAAAACCTAAGGAAAGCTGAAAATTGCCGAAGAATCGCAGCCGCGTCGAAGTGCGCGAGTCGGGCATCCATGGCGCGCGACTCGGGCTTTGGCTGCTGCCCAAAACTTCAGCTTCGCTCGAAGTGAATCTCATGCTGCTGCTCGAAATGCGCGACTCGGGCTTCTATAGCGCGCGGGTCGCGCGTCTGCGTCTGCCAAGCACCTGCTCCGCTCGAAATGCGCGAGTCGTGTGTAATTGACGCCCATGGTGCGCACTAGCCACTGCTTGAGATTTAGTCTCTAACCACGCCCGAGGTGGGCTCTTCAACGCCCATGGTGGGAAACAATGCCATGGAGCCACAGATAGGATGAACTTGGATGACAACCATCAACATCTAGACTTCAAGGAACTTTGTGAGCTTAATCCACCTGTAAATGATCAAAAGCATATGGAACCACAAAATATCCTTAAATCTCCTCTAATATTGTCAATTCATCATAACTCCCTCTTCTCCACACTAAGGTATAGATGAGTAAAACTCTCCTTCTTAAACCTTAAACCTTAGTAAAATGGACTTCTCAACACTCTATAATCGCACATAACTTGGTCCCATCAAATACCCCCACACTTGAACTTTACTCGACCTCGAGTAAACTCAAAATAAAGGTCAATGAGGCACCCCTTCCAAGTCATTGCTCACCTTTCATTACTCCCCTTATCTCTCCATCCTAGTGTATGATAAAAGTTTGCTATTTCCCCCGATTCGCTCAAAGCTAAGTCTAAGGGTGAGAGTCACCCCCACACTTGAACTAAAAGCTCTCCTGAAATAATATAAATAGCACTCTCATACTATGCTCAACACCAAGATAATAAAAACACATGACTTTGAACCCCGAAAGATCTCAAAGGATTCAAAGTCATTCCAATCTGCACAACACCACAACCATCCTCATGTCATGAAATGACAAAAGCAAATTCGAGTCCTGACAAATCTCAATGGACTCGAACTTGGACCATCTAAACACAATCACAACACCAAACTCCTTATTCCTCCAATGATGAGCGAGCTCTAACCTATTCGCCTCTAACTCCGAACATCAAGATGAAAAACCTACCCGAGACACTCCTTATATCACCAATCCTCCTTATGACACCAACTCCGGCAAATGATTTCAAATTTATCTCTTTTATCTCTCATTTTGCCTAGGAGCCCTTTCGGGTTTTCATCCTAGCTTCACACACATTTTTTTCATTTATGAGCTCACCATCTCACCCGCTCCAATTAGCCACTTTTTTGCATAGATTGCCCTTTCGGGTTTTCAACCTATCCGGGCCCCCATTATTGCCTGAGTCGCCCGCCCTTGCGGGTTTTCAACTCAGCGGGTTTCAAATCATCACTTTTGTTCTTTCTTTTTTTTTTTTTTTTTTTTTTAAAAATAAGCATCAAATAGAACAATGAGAATTTCCTCCCCCGACTTAATCAAGACATTGTCCTCAATGTGAGAACAAGTACAAGAAAACACAAGAAACGAGAAGGGAACACTCAAAACCGACTCTCACAAAAATTCTCACCTCTTCAACAATACCAAACTAAAACACTTCACACCTCAACAACATAAGAGAACACATGGACGACAAACACACACACCATCTCACAACCCGACTCCCTATAACACCCAAGTAAATGACTAATCCAAAATTAAATTCATGAGGAGAATATAATTTCAGAACTTTGCACCTTACAGTAGAACCAAATCCAGTATGCAAATGCGCATCATTGCTCGTAAGCATTGCTCATGCACTCCTTCATCAATCTCGACCTTCCAATTTCACCAACGTCTCTCAAATGGACACTTCTCAAAGGTCTTTTGATGTATTTGGCTTAAGTTGGATTATGATTGACTAAAAGTGTTTTGAATTATAGTTCGGGAAACAAGAGGGGGAATGGTGGGTGAAGGATAATTTGTTGTGGTGGAGTATAAAAATGGTGAGGTTTAAGAGTAAGAATAAAAAGAAAAGGAAGAAAAATAGAAAAGAAAAAGAAAGAAGAAAAGAAAAAGGGGCTCGGGTTGCCTCCCGAGTAGCGCTAGTTTAAAGTCGTTAGCTCGACCTTATACCTCCCAAAATCAGTCCGGGGGTGGTTCAACTCCTTGTTCCAACACTTGTACCTGTAAGCTTGATGAGACATTTTCCTGCACAGCTAGCGTTAGTGATAACGGTGTAAAATTATGCAGTAAATCAGGTGGTCTCTCATGTTTTTGCAACCTCACTACATCCAATGACTCATGTCCTCATTGGTATCATATGTATCACACACTATGGATGAATAGTACCCACAAAGCATGAGGGATGTTCGGTCGCTAGGGAATTTTTAGACTCATGAATACCAAATGTTCTATATGTCCCCCAAACTCCATAGTTAATGACCCCTTTTGACATCAATTTTTGTCTTGGATGTTTTCAAAAACGGTCTCCCTAGAAAAACAGGGAGAAACATGACAATCGGACTCCATGTCCAGAGACATAAAAGTCGAGTAGGAAACCGAAGTTTACCAACATGAACTAACACATCCTCGACTTTACCCTTGGGATAAGAGTGGGATCCGTCAGCTAATTGCACTATGACGTTTGTTGCATGCAAAGGACCAAGTGCTAAAGACTCATATAGTGAAAATGGAATCACATTAATTGAAGCACCTAAGTCTAACATAGCTTTAGGAACACCAATGTCATTAATAGTGCAAGGGATGGTAAACATGCCGGGTCATCATGTTTGGGAGGAAGTGCATTATGAGAAATAGCGAAAACATGCTCACTAGTTTTCTCTACTTACGTTAAAATAGGAGAACTTACCTCACTTTCGCATATGGGCTCGTATATACCTTTGTTGCGTTCATACCTTCTATCGGCCCGCAAAGCTTCGGGAAAAGGTGGGGGGAGGTCGATGCTTTGGAAGTAAAGTAACTTCCTTCTTTCTTGCAACCATGCTCTCTCCTCGTGTCACTGTGTATCACCCCTTATCATGATAGAACTCACATTCTTCTTTGGGTTCACTTTAGTTTGGGAGGGTAATTTTCCCAATTCACGAGCCTCTAGCCTGCTCACTGCACTCGAAACCCGGCTCATCTCGTGTTTCCAAATTCCTTATACTAGAGCGGGTTTCCTCTTGAAACGTACCATATTCCCTTGCATGGTGGTCACATTCTTGGTTAAGGCATTAATCATATCTTCAGTAGACATTGTAGAACTTTGCCTCACATATGAATTCTGACCCTGATGATGACTCTGAACTGGAGCTTGGGGTCTCATGAACTGTTGTTGCGGTTGATGATATTGTGTGGGTTGTTGGTTACCTTGCTCATTCCCGTATCTCAACCTCGGATTATCTCTCCAACCAGGATTGTATGTATTGGAATAAGGATCATATCTCCTTTGATTCCGGAGCCTTGAAAACCAAGAGCGTTGACTTCCGCACTAGACCCCTCTTGAAGTTGTGGGCGATAATCGGTGGGGTGATCGAAACACATATCCCACACGCCTTAACTTGTTGTGTGTGTCCCTTAACAATGAGCTCTCTTACTAGTGAGGTAAGAGCTTGAACTCGTTCTTCAAGTTTGGGATGTTGCGTGTTTGAGCTACCCACATTCACCTTCTCGTGGGTGGATCGCCTACTAAAATGTCTGGAGCCTTCGAAGCTCCTCTATCAAAGCTCTAGCGTTCGCTGGAGTCTTATTTATGATCGATCCACCACTAGCTGCATTAATCATCCGCACATCATCATTAGAAAGTCCATTATAGAAGTATAAGATTAGATCTTCCTCACTATATCCATGATACGGGCAGCTTGCACATAACCTCTTAAAACGCTCCCAATATTCATACAAAGGTTCATCATATCTCTGCTCTATGTTGCTTATCTCTTTCTTGAGTGTGGATGACTTTGAAGCGGGAAAATATTTATCAAGGAACCGCTTCTTCATCTCAGACCAACTGGAGATACACCCCGGAGGAAGATAATATAGCCAATCTTTGGCCGTATCCTTAAGAGAAAAAGGAAATGCCCTCATCTTAACTTGCTCTTCCGTGGCATTACTCGGTTTCATGCTTGAGCACACAACATGGAACTCGGATAGGAACTTGTTAGGGTCTTCACCACTGAGCCCATGAGCTCGAAGGTCGTGCCTGCCTCCGGTGTTGGGAAAGTGATACACAATGGTTGTTGATCAATATTAGGAGCAGTGAGCTCCCTCAGAGTACGAGTCTCCACCCTAGGTGGCATTTCTTCTTCTAAATTCAATAAAAATGGAAGTTCTTGAAAATTTCTTCTCAATTCCCTTCGCAACCTGAAAAGATTCAATTCTAACTCGGGATCGTAATCCACACAATCTTGGTTAGTAGCACGGGTGCCAACCATATACTAATCAAAAAGTGAAGGGTGTTTCTACGTAGTGCCCAGGTGTTTTTCGAAATTCTACGTTGTACCCAACTTTTTTAAATTCTCCACATTGTATCCCTAAACTTTCTAAACGTCACACAAAATACCCTTATTAATAGAAAATCCAACTCCAAACCTCACTTAATCTTCAATTTATCAGATCATATCCCAAACCTCAGTCAACTAACAAGGCTAAAAAATCCTACTCTATGCCCACAAGGTAAGAAAGTCCCAAAATCTACTGTTTGATATTGTGTATAAGGGTATTTTGTGTAACGTTAAGAAATCTTAGGGGTACAACTTGGAAATTTCAAAAACGTCGGGTACAACATAGAATTTCGTAAAACACAGGGGTACTATGTAGAAAAACCCAAAAGTGAAATTCCAAAACACAATCTACAATAAACACGTTTTAATAATTGCCAAGTCCCCGGCAACGGTGCCAAAATTTGGTGGGACGCGGTCGTACGCGCCACCAAAGATAAAAGTTTATTTTCCTTCTTTCCAATACAAATAAATGTAAGTGGCAAGTAGGGTCGAATCCACAGAGACTTGGGGACTAACTCGTGCTTATAATAGATCAAATGGGGGTTTTGCGTAGTTTTGTGATTAATTAAATGAATAACTAAATACGAAGAACTAAAGTATAATAAAGAAGTGATGTAATCAAGAAGAGAAGAATCTTGAGTTCGGTTAATGGCCACTTCGATTCATACTATTGATCATTGGTTTCTCAAACATGTAACTTTACTCTTAATTACTCAAAGTTGGAAATCAAATTCCTTTCCCTCAAAAGTACCGTTAAACAATCACAATCAGATGATCATAAAACTTGAACTAATGATTAATCTAATCTAATCAGAGATTAAATTCAAATCAAAAGAACTTCAACGAACTAGGAAACAATGAGCCAATTAACAAATTGCTAGCACAACATATTCAAATTGGAACTTGTGATTTCTCTAGTGATTAATCAAGAATAATCAGATTCATTAATCAAACCCTAGATTGCTACTCATGAAAGAAGAACAGATGAATCGGCATCAATTCTAAATCCTAGCAAATGATAAATCGAATGTATAAACTAGTAGTACTCCTAGCAATACATACCACAATCATAGATTTAAATCAAGAAATCACAATTATAATTAAGAACAAGTTAACAAAGAGAAACCTCACAATAGTAGATCGAAGCTTGATTAACCGTTCTCAAGACTAGATTTAGGCTACCATTGACATAGCATCCATCGAAGAAATCTTCAAACTCATTAGAAACTCAAAAAGGGAGAAAAAGGGATTAGGGTTCTTCTCTCTCTCTACTCTAATTTAGTTCAGAAATTACAAGATATAAAAAACAAAACGTTTTTCTCATTAATAAAACCTAAGGAAAGCTGAAAATTGCCGAAGAATCGCAGCCGCGTCGAAGTGCGCGAGTCGGGCATCCATGGCGCGCGACTCGGGCTTTGGCTGCTGCCCAAAACTTCAGCTTCGCTCGAAGTGAATCTCATGCTGCTGCTCGAAATGCGCGACTCGGGCTTCTATAGCGCGCGGGTCGCGCGTCTGCGTCTGCCAAGCACCTGCTCCGCTCGAAATGCGCGAGTCGTGTGTAATTGACGCCCATGGTGCGCACTAGCCACTGCTTGAGATTTAGTCTCTAACCACGCCCGAGGTGGGCTCTTCAACGCCCATGGTGGGAAACAATGCCATGGAGCCACAGATAGGATGAACTTGGATGACAACCATCAACATCTAGACTTCAAGGAACTTTGTGAGCTTAATCCACCTGTAAATGATCAAAAGCATATGGAACCACAAAATATCCTTAAATCTCCTCTAATATTGTCAATTCATCATAACTCCCTCTTCTCCACACTAAGGTATAGATGAGTAAAACTCTCCTTCTTAAACCTTAAACCTTAGTAAAATGGACTTCTCAACACTCTATAATCGCACATAACTTGGTCCCATCACTTGGCTATGATCTTGTACATAATAGTACAACAAGCTATGGGTCCAAAGTCCTTTACAAACAAAGTTTGAGTTATCTTTGGCACCAGAGTAATAACAATGGTATTGTTAGGTTTATGAATGAAATACTTTTGGAAGAATTCCAACACTCGTTCATATATATATCTTGTTTAATCACATTCCAGCCTTTCTTAAAGAAAATAAACTGCATTGAAGCCATCAATTCCGGGTGCTTTAGAATCATCAATAGCAAAGAGAGCTTTATCAATTTCATCATGAGTGATAGGTTTAACAAGAAAGATTCTGGCATCAACACTCAAGATATTACCAGATCTAGCAATAAAGAGGTCCATTGTAGGAAGCATATCTGTACAAGAACCAAGGAGACATTTATAAAAACCCACAATTTCCTCCTGAATTCCCTCTCTTGAAGTAATAACAGTACCCCAAGCATTCTGGATCATGGCAATGTTCTTTCTAGCCTTCCTAACCTTCATTGCAGTAAAGAAGAACTTGGAGTTTGAATCTCCCAAAGATAACCAGTTGATCTTGGACTTCAGTTTAAGGATGCTCTCCTCCACTCTAGACCAGTGTCTCACCTTTTCAATAAGATCTTTCTCATTTTGTTGCAATGAAGCATCAGAGATCAACTCAGCTGAGTATTAGCCAATTGCACTCTATACTCCTCCACTTTGAGATGAGCCTGAGAGTAATGTTTAGTACGCAGGATTTTAAGAGCTCTTTTTACGTCCATCAATTTACTCCATATATTCTTCAGTTTAAAATGTTCATTAACAAAAGACCATGCTTCATGAACAATCTCTACAAAGTTAGAATCTTCAGCAAGAATATTATTAAATTTAAAAAGGTTGTCTCTCTCCTGAATTTGAGCATGAAACCTTACAACAAGAGGAGTGTGATCAAAGACTCCTCCTGGTAGGTAATTCACCATAATATCAGGACACAAAGTAAGCATAACATCATTAATAAAAGGTTTATCAATTCTGCTAGAAATTCTCATATCTCCAGAGCCTTTATTAGTCCAAGAGCAGTATATACCACAATTAGGAGCTTCCATGACCTGAGCATCCATAATGAAGTTAGCAAGATCTTGAGTGTCTGCTTCACTTACATCAACACCATTAATTATATCAGATTCCCACTGAACAACATTGAAATCACCTATAATGATCAAAGGATCATTATAAGTATCTGTTATTCTGATTAACTCTCTCCAAAGACTTTTCCTATCAGTAATTGCGTGCAGCCCATAAACATCTATAATGATGAAAGCATAAGTTCTAGCTTTGATTTTGCTGTCATACATTGCTCTGTGATACTATCAATCTCCACACCGAAAACTTCTCTAGGTCTCCATCCAAACCATATTCTACCTCATGGAGAATAATCATAATTACTACTCCAGTTCCACAAATCACCAAACTTGCTTTGAAACTTAGCAACTTTAGGATTTCTAACTCTAGTATCAAATAAAGCACAAACACTGACATTTTGGTGCTGTAAGAAAAGCTCGACTTCTTTTAGGCCCCTCACATTCCATGCTGTAAAAAAACATCAGGATAAATAGGGGTTTGGTCACCTAGCACCCCCAGGCCTCCCTGAGTCATAACCAGCACTGTGAAGACTATAGCTCGCCATCCTAGCTGATTGAAAAGCAACTTGCTTACCTTTAGATTTCCTAGTAACTAATTTCCAAGGCTCTTCCTCTGTTTCTATAGACTGTTGCACAGGAGTAGCTACTGGAGTAATGTCAGTGTTAGATTCTACTACCAAAGTAGGACCACCAGCTAAGCGAGGATCTACAACCAAAGCAGGAGCACCAACAGCAGAGGGAATCACAATAGCTACCTCTTCATCAGCCTTATCTTCAGGATTGGAAACAGTAGGAATTACAGCTTCTCTAGTTTGAATAACATGCTCAGCCTCTTTAGCTTGATTAACTAAAGATTTAGGAACTGGCTGGAAATAATTTGACAGTCATTCAATATGTCAAAGATAAACTCCATCAGGCTCTCACTATCAAGGACCTTGGTTCTCTTAGATACTTCCTTGGTATTGAAGTATCCAGGGACTCATCTGGTATCCTTCTCAATTAAAAGAAATATATCCTTGATTTGTTCAAAAATTGCTCTCTTGAAAATTGTTCTCCAGCTACATTCCTCTTCCTAAGGGCTTGAAGCTTAGCATTTATGATGGTGAAAAACTTTCAGATCCAAACTCTTATAGAAGGATTATTGCTAAACTTCTTTATCTGAACATGACCAGACCTGATATTAGCTATGTTGTTCAACAGCTTAGTCAGTTTATCTCAGATCCTAGGGTGCCTCATTTTTTAGCTGCTCAGCATGTTCTGAAGTATCTCAAAGGCAGTCTTCATCATGGCCTATTTTATTCTTCTTCAAATGATTTGCAATTAGCTGCATACTGTGATGCAGATTGGGGTACTTGTCATTACTCTGGCAGATCGTTGACTGGTTATTGTATAGTTATTGGCTCTTATTTCTTGGAAAACGAAGAAACAAAAAGTAGTTTCTAACAGTTCTACTGAAGCTGAGTACATAAGCATGGGCCATACTACAAGTGAGTTGGTTTGGTTGGTTGGTCTTCTCGGTGATTTGCAAGTTTTCCTACTCTTCCTATTACACCTTGTATTGTGTCAATGTTCTTTGCTCAACACATTGCTTGCTAATTTAGTAGTCGCAATCGACGTTGTATTTTTGTAGGGTACCCTCATGACAAGAAAGGTTGGAAATTATTTGATATTGACACAGGTGATTATTTTTTTTCTCGTGACGTTAAATTTTACGAGCAAGAGTTTCCTTATGCTACTGTGTCATGTATGCGTGATAATGACAAGCTGGTTATTAGTCCCTTGGTTGGAGTTGTTGATGATGATTTGGCATATGGAATTTATGGGGTCCGATCACTTGACTCAAGGTGATCCCAAAATTAATGAGCATATTAGTGATGAACATGTGCTTGTTGACCATCATACTAGTGAGCGGGTGCCTTTTGTCAATGATGAGCCAATTCATGATGCAAGTGCACATGATAATGTAGGTGATATTAATGCATAGGTGGCATCTCATATTAATGAAGGTGATGGTGTGGATGTTGGTAGTAATGCTTCGGTGGTAGTAGGTCGTGGTGGAAGTGTGGTACCAAAAATAAGTAATGCCGGGGTGGAAAGGACGACGGAAGTGATGTCAAAGGGTGACCTTGGTCGTGGTTTACGTTCTAAATTGCCGTCGGTGAAGTTACGTGATTATGTTACTAATAATGTGAGAAAGTTGAGTCCATCCCCATCAACTAGTTCATCTACTCCACGTCAGTCCTGATCAGGTATGCCTTATCCTATAGCACATTTTTGTGAATTGTGACCGATTTTCTTTGGGACACGAAATTTTCTTGCAGCTTTGACAATAGTGCGAGCCCCGTTCTTACAAGGAAGCTATGAAAGACCCAGGTTGGCTAGACTCGATGCAAAAGGAGATACAAGCTCTAGAGAAAAATGGGACATGGAGTATGGAGACTCTTCCTCCCAGGATGCGTGCTTTAGGTAGCAGATGGGTTTACAAGGTGAAATATCACTCAGATGGGCGTATTGAGCGCCTTAAGTCACGCTTGGTAGTGTTTGGTAATCATCAAGTTGCAGGTATTGATTATACTGATACTTTTGCTCATGTGGCTAAAATTGTTACTGTTTGTGCTTTTCTCGATGTTGCTGCAGCGAAAAATTGGGAGTTGCATCAGATGGACGTTCACAATGCCTTTTTGCATGGGAACCTCTCAGAAGAAGTATATATGAAATTGCCTCCTGGTTTTAGTGGTGGTAAACCAAACTAAGTGTGTAGATTGCGAAAATCCTTATATGGACTGAAACAGGCACCTCGATATTGGTTCTCAAAATTGGCAACATCTTTGAAAAAATATGGTTTTAGTCAGTCATACTCTGATTATTCTTTATTTACTCTACATCAGGGTAAGGTTCAGATTAATGTTCTTATTTACGTTGACGACTTGATCATTTCTGGTAATGATTCTGCTGCTCTTACTGACTTTAAGATACATTTGAGTACCTGTTTTCATATGAAAGATCTTGGTGTGTTGAAGTATTTTTGGGTATAGAGGTGGCGCGTAATCCGGAGGGTATTTTCCTTTGCCAACGAAAATACACTCTTGATATTATTTGGAACCGGGTTCCTTGGAGCTAAACCAGTGCGTTTTCCGATGGAACAAAATCATCAGTTGGGTCGTTCTACAAGTCCATTGTTGGAGGATGTTGAGAAATATAGGCGTTTGGTGGGAAGACTTATTTATCTCGCCTTTACACGTCCGGATTTGGCTTTTTCTGTGCATATTTTGTCTCAGTTTTTGCATGAGCCTCGTCTTGATCATTGGGATGCCGCTTTGCGTGTCGTACGATATTTGAAGGGGAATCCTGGCCAAGGTATCCTACTTCGCTCTGATTGTGATATGCATTTATCTGGTTGGTGTGATTCAAATTGGGCAAGTTGTCTCCTTACTCGCCGCTCTGTTTCTGGTTGGTTGGTTTTTCTTGGTCGTTCCCGTATTTCATGGAAGACAAAGAAACAAGTGACTATTTCTCACTCTTCGGCTAAGGCCGAATATCGATCCATGGTTGCTGTCACTTGCGAGCTTAAGTGGCTAAAAGGTTTGTTGGTTGGTCTTGGTATACGCCATCCCCGTGCTATGTCACTATATTGTGATAGCCGATCTGCTCTTTATCTTGCTCGGAATCCCGTTTTTCATGAAATAACAAAGCACATTGAAGTTGACTGTCATTTTTGGCGGGATGCTATTTTGGATGGAACTATTAACCCCTCTCATGTGCCTGCAAATTTACAGTTGGCAGATATTTTTACTAAGGCCTTGGTAAAACACCAATTTGAGTTTCTCCTTAGCAAGTTGGGCATTTGCCGTCTACATGCTCCAACTTAAGGGGGGCGTATTGGGCTTTAGGTTAATATTGTATTTAGTAATAGTTTATTTAGTGTATGGGTTGACTTTTGTTAGGTTTATGCGTGTAATTAGAAGACCATGTACAGCTTCTTAGGTTGTATATAAGTACTGTTATGTTGTGAATACAAAAAACTAGAGTTATCTCTCTACAGTTACCACTCCTATTTGTGCCTATTTTTTTTTAGAAAGCGAGGCAACTTAACATTTTAAAGTAAAAAGGGTTGTGAAAACCCAATGAGCCCAATAAATCATAAAAGCAGAATGGAAGTCCAAAAAAATACATAGCCAATGAGATATCAACAAGAGTCTAGACAAGTTCCCATAATAAGCAGATTAGGCATAAGTCTACTTCAGTCCAATGGTGTTCTTTCCTTTAGCATTGCAGAGGTCATTGTTGAAAGCCTCCTATACCCATATCGAAATTCCAACATGCACCAGCACCACCCTTGAGTCCTCCATGCATCGTCCATAACTAGCCAGTTCATGAGCGACCATATTAGCTTCACGCTTCACATAATCACATTTAGTAAGATCACAGTCCAATCTCCTATTTGTCCCTTTACTTGGAATGAAAGTGGAGACCATTTCCAATTTTTTCTCTCCTCTATCTTAAAATGACATGCATTGCACGTGGTTGCAAGTAATTTGCAACGGAGAAAGTGTATATAAACAATTCGTATATGGTGCACTATACCTTACCCTCTTAAGTGTGCCATTCTCCCTCACACTCTCAAATAATAATAATTGAAAAAAAATCATCATGATCTTAATGAATACAAAATTTCATACATTAGCAAACAATCTATATGATTTGGCATCAAGAATGATTTGCCTTACAGCAGCCACAGACCCAATAATGCCAAATATAGAGAAAACAACAGCAATGCTGAGATTCAACCAAAAAGTGAAAGTACGTTTTGAAGGCTTGAAAGTAAGGTTGAATAACACGACCGGTAGAACAAAGTCTAAGGGAAGGAAACCAAAAGCTCCAATAAGTCCATTTATATCTCCAAAAAATGGAATCATTGCTGCTATCGTTGTTGCAATGGCAACTGAGACTGATCGCGATACGACTCTTGGTATCACATTTCGGAGAGAGAATTGTGCACTCTTTGGATCTGCAAATACTCCTTCTAGCACTTCATTTGTAGGTTGCAAGTATATCTACAAGTATAAGCTTTAAATGTTAGATAATCGTGACAATCAACTTTTTAGAAGGCAAAAAATCTTATACTTCCGTTAAAATCAAACAAAAAACTTCTCTTAGAAACCTCGATATAATAATGAAAAACGTTTCATTTATTTGAAACGGAGGAACTATGAGACAATCGATAATTTTTAAGGAATGTATATCAAGCTATGCAAATAATGCATATATCAAGGACATTTTTGTCATTTATATAGAAAAGGTAAAACTTTCCGAAACACTCGTTATTTTTTATGTGGAAATTTCAAAATACCTATAAAATTTTCAGACTTTACATATAATCTCAATGTAATATGCATTTGCGTATGAAGTATATCTTAGTGATAATTTAGGAAGCTCTCCAATTTTTAGTTTAGATGGTCTAACATAAAATCGGAATTGGTTTGAGAGCATAGATGAAGTTTAAAGTATTAGTTGCTACATGTGCTTTTTCAAAGTTAAAGCTCATCAACCGTGATCGTAATTTTTTATCTGGATTTTGTTAGATTTGAATCTACATTTATTTTTAATATATCAATCTTTATAATTTATCTTAACGCGTAATAAAAGATATAAATGATCATGCTTGTGTCTTAAAGACTATGAAATTTCAAATGTAACAACTAATAAAAGTAATTTCTCAGGAGAAAAAAAGTTAAAATTACCACGCCAACCGCTGCGATTTGAAGGATGACAAAGGCATTGGTCATAAAAATAAACCACTTAGGGAGCAAAGGGGATCCATTTACAACAAAGTTGCTCAATATCTGGCCTTCAGCTAGGTTTCCAAATGCCCAATAACCTGAGATTGCCACACTTAAGAATGTCACTGAAACTACGGCGTAACACACACATAGTCCCTTGAACATCTTCCCCTTCACTGGTGGTGCTATTGTTGCCTAACATTATAATTTTAAACATAAGAATACCATATATTAGTAAGGTTTTTATTTCATGGAGTATTGACTAATTAAAGATACGTAACAAGATAGTGATGGAGTATCAGCCTATCAGGTCTCAAAGATCACCTGAATTTCAGGAATGATTCCGTTTCCGAAAGTTGTTGCAATGATGGCTATTCCATTAAAAATACCAAAAACACGATCTTGTGAGTCGCCGTTTAATGAGTAATCTTTCTCTGGTCCCTTCGATGTATGCCCTGCATCAAACAACTCATTTATCATGTCAGTGCTATAATATTATTTTTTTATTATTTATTTTAAATGATTTTTATATAAAATTATTGCCATTAACGAGACAAGGGTCCTAGTAATGCTAAATTGCTAAGTGAGGAGTAGTAACTTAGTAAGTGTTACACATAATTCAAGATAAAAGTAAAGCCCTCTTCTTTTGGACTAGGAGACGTTGAAATGAATTGAAATGCGAAAACGGCGAAGCTGAGAAAATTTGAATATGAGAGAGTGTTTGAACCCGAATTGAGCTACTGAACGAGGCGAAATGAAAATAAGTTAAAAGAACGCCTAAGTATCACACATACTTTAAAAAAACCGATAAGTATTCATTACCTATGACTTGTTTGGTAACGATAATGATGATTAATTTGAATGTAAATTTGAAAACCAAAGTTTTATACGAATGTTCGTAATAATGGAACTGCACGCTCAAATATGTAATTTTTTTCTTTCCAATTTCTCATTATGTATGTAGTTATTAACATAAAAATCGCAGATATGTGGAAGACATATAAAGTGTAACATCTATGCAAACTATATTAAAAAGGTGTTACGGAAAGCCTTACACCGCCACGTGCTGACATTATCCGCTTTAGTTGTTTCGTTTCAGTATCGTGAACATACATCACAAAATTAGAAATATGTTTCGAGATAAGATTCCACGTGACGCCGAGTTAATATAGTAAAGTTAACCAATTAACTATGCGACGTTAGATCTTTCTCTTTTGACATAAAAATATTAGGAAAAATGGGTTATAATAATCCCACCTTTATCGGTCTTCAACTAATAGTCTCACCTTTTATTAATTTAAGAATAATCCCACCTTTTATTAATTTAAGAATAATCCCACCTCAGATAAGATTATTCTTAAAGTTCTAACCAATCCCACCCCAAATTGATTCCAATTCTCATCATTGTAAATACGAAGAACAAGCAAAAAAAATTAAATGAAAAAGACCAAACCACTATACAGAGCATAAGGAAAAGCCATCCACAAAATTTGACATTAAAAAATGGAGGACAAATACCTTTGCAAATAGCCCCACTGTTAAAGCTTCTTTGAATGAGAAGTTAGCAGTAGTAGTACACCGTAATATTTTTTCGGAGAAGTAATATATTTTAGATTAGTAATTAGCATTATTTTTGGGAGGTAAATAATAGTCAACCTGGACAATAGGTTACAAGTTAAAGGGACTACTAATTGCAAATGACAATAAAAGGTGGGATTATTTTTAAATTAATAAAAGGTGGGACTATTAGTTGGAGACCGATAAAAAGTGGGATTATTATAACCCATTTTCCACGTAAATAACAAGGCGTCCAGGCCTAAACTTAATTATATTTTCTATAAGTAGGCAGTGAACTCGTTTCACTCAATCAAACCTAATTTATCATATTAGCTAGACTAACATTAAAAGATCAGGAAATAAAATATTAAAAGGTTTTACCTATATAAATGGAGCCAGCCGTAGCAGCGGCACTATATCCCAGGCATAGGAGTAGAGAAATCATGTTAATATGGCGAAGAGAGTGAAACGATGGCATTTGAGCTAGGATTAGCATTAACCCTCCGAACATGATGATGAATTCATACAGCTTTATCGATCCATTTGGATCAAACAACAGGTAAATAGCCTGACCAGTTGCATTATCACTGAGTTAGCACCACAATATAATCTAGATGTCACATTTTTAGTTAAATATACATATATATTCAACGTGCCTACTAACCACTAATATAATTTTTGAAAAATCGTAGAATAGGATAATTTATTGTAATTAGACACTTTATGCAAGCCTGTTGTTAATTAACAAGTGCTGACTTACATACCCAAAATTTTAACTTGGAATCAACATTTGACCAATTTTGATTTGACACAAGGTTTTAGAAAATGCATGTTATGAAAAATGTTGACGATCGAATCTTTATCAATAGATGACATAAGAAAAAAGATGAATGACCAAAAAAAGAATAGAATATGTAGAACTAATATAGAAACTACATGTAATAAAAATAAATAATATGGAATATTTATTTATGATAGATGTAGAAATTAGAATTATAAAAAAAAGGGAAAGTAATGTAAAAGAAAAAAAAAAAAGCACTCGCCTTGATACACTGGCCACCCAGAAGACAAGCGCCAACAACTGCGCCATAGCAGACCTCAAATTGAACTGGCCCTATTACATATTTTCCCCATCTTGGTCCTACCGAAGTTCACATTTGATTAGAAAATAACACTATTGGGCAAGTTGCCAAAAACAAAATATAAATAAAGAGTTGGTATTTTATATTATAGCACCTTATCTTTAGAAATATATATACAACTTTTAGGACTGATAACAAGAATCAAAAGTGAAAATATTAAGTAACAAAGAATCAATTAATAACACCTCAAAAGATTCAATTATTAAAATCAATTGACTTGTTATAGATTCTTAAACTGATATTTGAGGAAATATATTTAATGGTTATTGACTTATTGTAAACCTTAAGGGCCGAAGATATAAAAAAAAAAATTCTCCCAGAAGATTTAATTGAAATTGTCAATTAAATAATCAAGGGCCTGGCCCGGCCCGTTCGGTACCAGTGCCAGTTTTTGGTTTTTTAAATGTAAAGTCATATGTTATAAGGGGTATAATAAATTAAAGATTAGTCATACTTATACTAAACATGTCAATTTTGAAAACTAACAACAGAAAACTGGAAATTATTTTTTCAAATTTTCAAATTTTTGTTTTTTTTAAAGAAAAACTAAAAATTGGAAACATAAAATGATAACAGAGCCCTAATATATTCTACTATTTTTTTTCTCAATCCTTTTGATGACTAATCCTCATTTAATATTGGTATCAATCCAAAGTGTTAAAATTCAGTTTGAAAAAGGGAATTAAGTTAATTAGGACTCCAAAAGAGATATATAAATTCACCTTGTAGATTGACGAGGTTTGTAAAGAAAAAAGCTAAATGGAGAATTCAATCTCAATCATCTAGATAATAGGAATTAGTATAGGATCCATATCAAGTGAATATACTAAAATATCTTTTGATTATGCTCGTTCATTAACATTTTTCCAAATAACATCACCCGTTGAGATAGGATTGGTAAAATATCTAAAAAAAACAATAATATATTAAGGGTTTTTGTAAATTATGTACCAAGTGCATATTCGTCTTTCCAACTATATGTAGACAGTTTTTTTTCCAAATAAACAAATAAATACATGTATAAGAGCTATAATTGATAGTAGGTAAGATATGGCCATTGGTCAATGCGTGCGTAGGATCCGAATCTGAAAGCATATTGTTATAGTATGACCTTTGAGATCAAGTTACAACTATTTGGGCTGGACACCATTTAAATCAAGTTGGTGATAGACTTTTCTTATTGCATGTATGAATACTTCTATATATGATAGTGCTACCAAGTTAGAGAAGAAACGTGGTCAAGTCGTGCCCACACGAATACAATAAGATTTCGTTATTTTGAACTGTGAGAAACCAACCGAATCGCGAGAAAATGTCTTCAAGCGAATCGTGAGAAAATGTCTTGGCGAACTGTGAGAAAATGTCTTGAATCGAATCACTGAGAAAGTTGAGCATGAAAGAAGTGTATGAACCGAATTGAGCATGGAACCCCGATTGCATTGAATTGAAAATAAGTCCAAAAGAACTTGGTCTAATTGTCTCTTTCTAATTAACAATGATAAACTTTGCATACCAAAAAAAATAGAACTCCATTTAATTGTTGCAATTAATACTCTGATTTTTGTATCATTCACATGATAGCTTTGTTCTTATAATTTGTTATTGTTTTGTTTTATGTGATATACCATTTCTTTTTAAAATGTGAGATGATATATATTCAATTTATTTCAATATATTCCCTCGGTTATTAGATGCTCCATTTTGACTTGCATACTTATTGATGCATAAGTTTGACCGTTATTATCTCTAATTATTCATTATTAAAAAATTATAAAAATTGATATTTTGAAAATATACGTCGAAACAAATTCAACAAAATCTTGTATGCTAATATTAGCTTTTATACATATGTAGAAAAATATAGTCAAAATAGAATTTGTAAATAGTGTAAAAGTCAAAATAAAGCATCTATTTTAAAACAGAGACAATACACTTTTCAAAAATATCAGCAGTTTCAAATGTGTATTTTTTTTTTAATTTTTTGATGGAAACCTACTTTGAAATCAAGTTGATGATTAAATTGAATTCTCTTAGTGCATGTTTGTTAGTGGTAGCTGACTAGCTGTGACATTAGAGTTAGAGAAGAAAAGTCATCGAGTCATGCCAACACAATAATCATTGGAACCTTCTAATAATTACTCTCTCCGTCTGAAAATAGTCTGAACGCTTTCCTTTTATATTTGTCACCAAATTGGTTTGAACAACTTTCATTTTTGGCGTAGTCACTACTTATTAATATATTATTTCTTTTATCTTCTTTGTGCACACTCTACCTTTTATCAATAAAAAGTTGTCAACTTTCTCTCTTCCGATAAAATATACCCCCACCAACTTCTATTACATCTACTTTTTAAATAAAATAACATTTAATAACCACGCACACTACAACTTATCACCATAAAATACGTGTCCCAACAAGTGTTCAGTTCTTTCTGTGACGGAGGGAGCAATAAGTAAGTACTTATTAATTATTAGAAGGTTATCACCAATTAAACAAATTAATGTTATCTGACTTATCTCTTCTTTTTAGGGTCAACACTTTAACTTTAGCAAAATTAATCTGACCATATTTTTAATAAGATGGAGTATTGATTCGTCTTAATATTATTGTATGTTTTAAGAATCATTTTTTTTTTAATTTTAATTTTTTTTTAAATTGAAAATCATTATTGATCTAATTTATACGTTGAAAAATGTAAAAATCAAAGTATTATAGCTATTAAAAAGTGATAAATTATAACATGAGTTCCTCTTTTTCGAGACTGAATTAGAAGGTGACTTGAGGCCAGGGTGCATCATTTTCTTTTTGATACATTATATAGGTCCCGCCTTAGTTACCTATCTCATGATTATTTATATGGGGAGAGGGGAGGTGAGACTCGAACATGGTTAGCGTGTGAAAAATGTCATAATGATGTAAAATCAGGCCCGTCCCTGAGCCTGGGCAGGAGGGGCGCCCGCCCAGGGCCCAGGGAGAAAAGGTCCAAATTGCTGCTTTTGCAATCTGCTACTTTAGATAAATAAATCTGCATTGTATTAGAATCATCTACTATGGTGGTAGCTCTGTGGTTTGCTGTCAGTGATTGTTTTCTTTGCATTGCGTCCGTCCCAGGTTCGAAACCCCCACGTATAGTTTTGTGTCTCTTACTATTTTTTCTTTTTGTTTTTCTTTTGTTCTCTTTTTTGTGTCTTTTAGCTTTCTATTTTTTCTTTTTTGTTTTCTTTTGTTTTCAATGATTTTAAAAGCTCCAGTTTCCTTTTTTTTCTTTTTTGGTTTTCTTTTATTTCCAATGGTTTTAAATAGCTACTTAATCTTTAGTAAGTGATTTTTTTCCTTCTCATATAGAGTAACTATGCTTTTGCTATTTCCAGGCCCGTTTCTAACATTTTGGAGGCCCTGGGGCGAACTAAGAAAAATGGGCCCTCCTCAATGTTAGCTACTATTCTTGAAGTATATTGATTTAAACATATTAATGGTTAAAGTTCGGTTATGAGTTTCATAACTCATGAAATCTGGATTCATTTTAGCTTACATTTTTTATAAGGTACCCACTGGATTAATGGTTAATTGGTTGCATTTTTTATGACTTGTCTTCCTAAATTAAGTCATATATTGCTTTCTTAAATTTATCACGTCATCCCCTACATTGAGTTGTCAATTGAAGCCTGGGTTTTGGATTACGAAATTTGTAAGCACTTATTACTTCTTTAATATTTTTCAAGGTTTGAATTGTGAAAAAAGGGAAATAATAGAACTCCTCACTTTTTAACAGTTTCACTTTGACATTTACGTTTTTTTATTAACATCTAATATATTTGACTATCCTACTTTATTGATTCGTACAATTTTTTCTAAAATAGAATATTTTGAATGTAAATATGTAATATACATTGAGATAAATTTAATAACATTTCATATTAACATTTGTTCTTATATATTAGTAACTTCATAGTCGAAGTAGAGCAAAAGAACAATGTAAACATAAAAATTGAATAATTATGTAAAATCGAAGGGGATGTGAAATAGCCAGGCCCGTCCCTGAGCCTGGGCAGGAGGGGCGCCCGCCCAGGGCCCAGGAAGAAAAGGTCCAAATTGCTGCTTTTGCAATCTGCTACTTTAGATAAATAAATCTGCATTGTATTAGAATCATCTACTATGGTGGTAGCTCTGTGGTTTGCTGTCAGTGATTGTTTTCTTTGCATTGCGTCCGTCCCAGGTTCGAAACCTCCACGGGCCTGGCTATTTCACACCCCCTTCAATTTTATATAATTATTCAATTTTTATGTTTACATTGTTCTTTTGCTCTACTTCGACTATGAAGTTACTAATGTATAAGAACAAATGTTAATATGAAATGTTATTAAATTTATCTCAATGTATATTACATATTTACATTCAAGATATTATATTTTAGAAAAAATTGTACGAATCAATAAAGTAGGATAGTCAAATATATTAGATGTTAATAAAAAACGCAAATGTCAAAGTGAAACTGTTAAAAAGTGAGGAGTTCTATTATTTCCCTTTTTTCACAATTCAAACCTTGAAAAATATTAAAGAAGTAATAAGTGCTTACAAATTTCGTAATCCAAAACCCGCGCCTATCGACAACTCAATGTAGGGGATGACGTGATAAATTTAAGAAAGCAATATATGACTTAATTTAGGAAGACAAGTCATAAAAAATGCAACCAATTAACCATTAATCCAAAGTGCCTTATAAAAAATGTAAGCTAAAATGAATCCGGATTTCATGAGTTATGAAACTCATAACCGAACTTTAACCATTAATATGTTTAAATCAATATACTTCAAGAATAGTAGCTAACATTGAGGAGGGCCCATTTTTCTTAGTTCGCCCCAGGGCCTCTAAAATGTCAAAAACGGGCCTGTGTAAAATAATAGACAATTTACAATAATCATATCCAATAACTAACATTGTAGAAAGCAATAAAAGTCAAGGGGTGCCAGGGGTGTTATTGAAGGGGATACATACCTAATACATCTTGGGATACATCTCGAAAACGAAGATGACGACGACCCAATTGCGCATGGTGTTCAAGGACCAATGATAATAAATTGTAAGAGTAAAATGTGACTAATGCTCCTGCAATTAAGCATAAAATACCTCCAGCCCATCCAAGAAATTTGAACGCGTATGGTAAACTCAATAGAGCTGGTGCAACTATTGATGTTGTTAAGTGGTACCCACAGTGCACCCATGATCCTGTTTCAATCATCAGTTTTTAGCCTTGAATGACTCTTTTAAGTTAATAATTAATAAACAAAAGTTGGAATGATGTATGCAAAACTAGCAAATTAGATTATTGCCCATCATCTTCTACTCGAAATTTTAGTTACTTGATGTTGTATGTTGCATTGATCTATTCTCTCATTCCTTATAATTGTTTTTCTTATATACGACGCCTCATATTATTAATAAGTTGATATAGTAGACAAATGATGTATAAGTTAATAAATTGTTTTTCTTATATACGACGCCTCATACTTATAATTCACTTCAATTTAGTATATAATTAGGATTAGTGATAAGCATTAGCAGGGTTAGAATGAGAATAGGGTAAATGTATTTATAAAATTATGGATAAACCTTTACAGAGACAAATGATGATGCCTTTGATGGACTATGTATATTTGAATACTTTTGTTAACATGATTGCTCATCCTATACTTAAACGATAATTTGACCTTATAATTAGTAGTAGTACGTACATTATAGGATGTCTAGAGAAATTTTGTTTTTCCTCCTAGTATACCAGCCGGTGACTTTTCTCTAAAATTTCCAATATCACGTGTTAGATTAAATGATTGAAAACAGTAAATTTGACCCTAGAGAAGTGATGGATGGCGATCTGTTAGGCCCACTTTGGGCCTCCCTTTGTATATTTAATAATAGTTATGCCTATATTGTATTAAGGTGTAAAGCCCACTAGATGTAATCATTAGGTTGTATTTAATGTTAAACCTAAAGTCAATACAACTAAGGAATTCAATTCCCACATGGTATCAGCGCCCTAATCTAAACTCTCTGCCGTTTTTTTTTTCCTCTTCTACCTCCTGCTTCCTCACGGTGGCAGTGCTTGACTGTGATTAATTTTCGACGCCATCTTCATCATGACAGAGGATTCCAAAACCCGATTCTTCCTCTCCTTTCTACTTGGGTTCCGGTGATCAACCCGGAAATCTAAGCACCCACGTGATTCTTAAAAGTGACAATTATTTATCTTGGGCTCGGGCAATCACGTTGTCCTTGAAGGCTCGCCGAAAATATGTCTTTGTTGATGGAACGATCACTAAACCTACTGAAAAGAAGAAATTGCTTGATTGGGACACTGTTAATTCCATGTTAGTTTCTTGGATGTTACGTGGTATGGATGCCAAAGTCGCCGCATCCATTCCTTATCATGATGAGGCTCGGCCTCATGGCTCTACTTGGAGCACCGTTTTACGCGTGGCCGACGGCCGCGTCTCCAACGCCTTCGTGCCAACATCACTACTTGCAAACAAACCAAGAACATGCCTATGGAGGATTATTATAATACTTTAATGGGGTTATATGATGACTTAGCCCGTTTGAAACCCCTTCATGGTTGCACCTGTGGCTCGTGATCTTGTGATGTGGCTGGCAAATTCGCCGCCGGCCGAGATGAAGAGAAACTTCATCAATTCTACATCGGGGTTGATGATACATTATACTCTACCGTTCGATCTAATCTCCTTTCTCAACAACCTCCTCCGGACCTCTCTCGCGTATCATGCGTTTCTTCAAGAGGAAAGGGTTCGCGGTATGGCACGCAACAAAGACGTGGTTGAGGATGCCCATGTCTTTGCTGTGAAGGGCTCCTATGATAGACTTGATAAACCTGACAAATCCAAAAGCACATGTTCTCACTGCCACAAACGTGGCCATGATGTTCACTCTTGCTTCAAGCTCCACGGTCGTCCCGCGTGGTGGGAGGAGAAATATGGGAAAGGGTCTGCTTCATCGTCGTTGGCCAAGCCTGGTCTTCGCCTCCCTGCTCTGCCCGCGCGCGCCCACGCGGTGTGTGATGCTGTTGCCCCTCTTGGCAGCAGCCCTATGTTGCCGCAACAGTCCACGAGTGGGGGTGGGGGCTCCACACTCGAGTCTCTCACTCCTGCCCAACTCCAGGTTTTACTAAATATGGTCGATGAAAGATCTTCTGATGCTATGATGGGTGAGTCCCATTTATCTTCTTGGCTCATCAACACGGGCACCTCCTATCACGTTACTGGCCATTATTCGTTATTGCAGGATCCTTTTCCAATTGTTGACTGTCGTGTCGGCTTACCCGATGGTCAACAGGTCACGGCTACTCAGGCCGGCCTTGTGCATCTTGCTGGAGGCTTAGTTCTTCATCATGTGTTGTTTGTTCCATGCTTGTCCTGCAATTTGATATTTGTGTCACAATTAATTGATGATTCTCATTGTGTTGTTCGTTTCACTGACTCTTTATGTGCTATACAGGACCTTCGCTCGGGGAACCTGATTGGAGCTGGTGAACGTAAGGATGGACTCTACTATTATCGTGGGATTCCGAGTATACTAGTCTTTGTGACTACTTCGACATTAGTGACTTTGAACTGTGGCATCGCAGATTGGGGCATCCTTCAGATAAGGTCGTCAAGCTTCTTCCCGTTTTTCGTAATTGTAGTGGCACGAAGTGTTTAAATAAAGCACGTATTGTTTGTCCTCAAGCAAAACAATCACGTCCTAGTTTTCCTATTAGTTATAATAAAGCGAGTCGTATTTTTGAATTGATACATTGTGATTTGTGGGGGCCTTATAAGACTCCTTCTTCTTGTGGTGCTCATTATTTTTTAACCTTAGTGGATGATTTCTCTCGTGCTACTTGGGTGTATTTGTTGTCCTCTAAAATGGATGTCTACAAGTCTTTTTGTTCATTTCTTGCTATGGTTGAATGTCAATTTGAGATGCATGTGAAACGTGTACGCAGTGATAACGGAACGGAATTCAATTGTATGCTTGATTACCTTAATTCTCATGGCATTCTTTTCCAAACTACATGTGTGGGTACCCTCAATGTGAATGGCCGTGTCGAACGAAAACACCGACATATTCTAAATGTGAGTCGTGCTTTAATGTTTCAAGCTTCTCTCCCTATTTCTTTTTGGGGTGAATGTGTCCTTGGTGCCGTTTATTTAATTAATAGAACCCCATCTCGTTTGTTACAAAATAAAACTCCCTTTGAGCTCTTGTTTGGTGTCCCTCCCAATTTTGATGCATTAAAGGTGTTTGGGTGTCTCTGCTTTGCTTCTAATCAACGGGCCAAGGGGGATACATTTGCTTCTCATAGTAGACGCTGTGTGTTTGTGGGGTATCCGCATAATAAAAAGGGATGGAAGTTATATGATTTGGAGACTCAAGAAATATTTATTTCACGAGATGTCCAATTTTTTGAGATTGAGTTCCCTTTTCACACTGTTGCATCATCTCAAATAACTATTGATGACAATGTGGGCATGGATGGAGATTTTTTTGGCTACTTTGAGTGAACCAAACTTTGATTATGGCTCGTTTGAAGTCCCTACTGCTGATCCTGGGCCGCCCGCCTCCCTTAATGCCCCACCTGTTGGGCCTTCGGCCTCTGCTGACCCTACTTCCGCTGCTGGGCTTCCTCCCCAATCGCCTCATGCCCCACCTCCAACTACTGACGGGCCTTCGGTTAGTGTTGCCCACGATTGTGATAGCTCATTTATTGAATTAGGCCGAGGTCGGCGTGCTAACGGCCATCTATCGCTTCGTGACTTTGTTACTCCTATGAATCCCACGCCGAGTCCATCCACCAGTTCTCCTCCTCCGTCCGGTTCCTCAGGTACTCCTTATCCTTTAGCACATTTTGAGTCTGCTGATAAATTTTCTCTGCCTCATCGTATCTTTCTTGCCGCTGTTACCACAGAGTCATGAACCCAGCAGTTTTAAAGATGCTATGAGCGATCTTTGGGTGGCGTGAGGCTATGCCGGAGGAGATCTCGGCTTTGGAGGCCAATGATACTTGGGCCTTGACTCCCTCTCCCCTCAGGGAAACATGCTCTTGGGTGCAAATGGGACTATAAAATTAAATACCATGCTGATGGCTTAGTGGAACGTCTCAAAGCTCGTCTTGTGATTTTTTGGCAATCGCCAAGTTGAGGGTCTCGATTATAATGAGACATTTGCCCCTGGCGAAGATGGTGACGATTCGTGCTTTTCTCACCATTCTTCTTTGCGAAGAATTGGGAGCTCCACCAAATGGACGTTCATAATGCCTTTCTTCATGGTGATCTTGATGAAGAGGTATATATGAAGCCCCTCCTGGTTTTCATGGTAAGACTTCGGGTTTGGTTTGTCGTCTTAAGAAGTCCCTTTATGGTTTACGTCAAGCTCCTCGTCTTTGGTTCGCGAAGTTAGCCGCCTCTCTCCATCCAGTATGGTTTTCCTAATCATACTCGGATTATTCTCTTTTCACCCTTACTCGGGGTCCCGTGCGGCTTAACGTTCTTGTCTATGTGGATGATTTGATCATTTACGGGAATAATTCTGCTGCTATTATTGCTTTTCAAGACCTATTTGGGTGAGTGCTTCCACATGAAGGATTTGGGCTCTTTAAAGTACTTTCTTGGTATTGAGGTTGCTAGGAGTTAGGGCATTTTCTTGAGTCAGCGCAAGTACACTCTTGATATCATTGCTGAATCCGGCCTTCTTGGCGCTCGTCCTTCGAGTTTCCCGATGGAACCTAATCATCATCTTGCCCTTGCTACTGGGGATGTTCTTGAGGATCCTGAGCAATATCGTCGTCGATTGGCCGGTCGATTTATCTATCCTTTACTCGTCCGGATCTCGCTTACACCGTCCACATTTTGGCTCAGTTCATGCAGGCTCCTCGCCAGGAACTTTGGGCTGCTGCTCTTCGCACGGTCCATTACTTAAAAGGATGTCCTGGGCAGGGCATTCTTCTTCGCGCTGACTGTGATCTCCAGTTAACTGGTTGGTGTGACTCTGATTGGGCTAGTTGCCCCCTTACTCGCGCTCTCTCACAAGTTGGCTTGTTTTCCTTAGTCACTCCCGGTGTCTCGGAAAACTAAGAAGCAACATACTTGTCTCTCGTTCTTCCTCCGAGGCCGAGTATCGTTCGATGGCTACTACTACTTGTGAGTTGATTTGGCTCAAGGCCTTACTTGCGAGCCTCGGCATTGCTCATCCCCGTGCCATGCGCCTCTTTTGTGACAGTCAGTCCGCCTTGCACATCGTCCAAAATCCTGTGTTTCATGAGCGTACGAAGCACATTGAGGTGGATTGCCACTACGTTCGGGATGCCCTACAGGCGGGTATCATTTCCACTCATCATGTTTCCACCTCCGAACAACTTGCAGATATCTTCACCAAAGCTTTAGGGAAACGCCAGTTTCACTATCTTTTGAGCAAGTTGGGCATTTGTGACCTCCATGCTCCAACTTGAGGGGGGGGTGTTAGGCCCACTTTGGGCCTCCCTTTGTATATTTAATGATAGTTATGCCTATATTGTATTAAGGTGTAAAGCCCACTAGATGTAATCATTAGGTTGTATTTAATGTTAAACCTAAAGTCAATACAACTAAGGAATTCAATTCCCACACGATCACATTTTGTTTTTGAAGACAAAAGTTTGACCCAATTACTATTTTTAAGGTCTTTTTATTCATTGTACCATATTACAATTTACAAATATAATTCATTTGGGGAATAAAAATGTAATTACACTGATTTTGACGAGCACTACATCTTTATCTTAAGCATTATACTTTGTTAAATAAAGTACTGTACTACTTTGTTTTGAAATAAAAACTTTTGTGAGGTTGTGAGGTAGGTAATAGATAGTGGTAGTACGTAGTTTGTCTCTATGTTTCCATTCTACCGAACTTATTAGGAATATGAAATAATAAAGATATTAGCTAGCCACAATTTTCATATATTGTGAAATGTGAATCTAATATAAGTGATAAAATCTCTTTCTTTTATTATCTATCAAACTACTATGGATATCTAGATTAGTATGGTTGTAATGTAAAAAAATTTATCTAATATATTCGTATATAGATTAGGAAGTGTTTGTTAATTTGTCATATGTCAAAATTATTAGAATATGTGCTATTATTTACAAATCTTATTAGTAGGTAAAGTCATTAATTATTTACTAATTTACAACCCGTCTTACTTAAGATTTTAGTTATATCTTGTCCATTTTCTTACATGCAGCGGTTCAAATTATAAAATAAAGGAGAATGATAGAATTTTAAGGCTTATATAGACAGGTAACAATGAAAAACATTTATGAAAAGGAGAAAAATATAAATATTATTGATTCGATTTCTTGTATAAATTAAAAAAGACAAAGAAAATATGAAAATGTAGGGAAAGGGATAGAACTGTACAAGGAAGAAAAAGAAAAGGAAAAAGACGAAAATGTAGGAATCGGAGAGAGGAACAAAAAAATATAGAAGGAACAAACAGAAAGAGGTAAATCATAAATGAAAATGCTACATTCTCTCTATAAAAAAAGAAAAGATTTTCCACTATAATTAAACGAACTATTTTTGGCGGTTGAAAACAAACTTTTCCTATCATATATCAACCAAATAAGCAAAAATTAGAAACTTCTTATCCTATAAAATGTTTAATTTCCTCTACTAGGACCCCTGAAAAAAATATAACTAGGTGCAACAGGAATATAATTGAGTTTGTGTCAAAAAATATATATATATAATTGAGTTTGTTGCTGAATCTAGAAGTTGCTATTACACGTATATGACTTATGGCTATACTAGAACAAATTTCAATACTCAAACCTTCATCGGATCATGTAAATTTCTATATTTCTATTTATAGTTCGCACCCTAGTTAGTTTTGTTTGGACAAAAAATAAAGGAACATACCTTTAGATTGAAGAACAAAGAGAGCACCAGCATCAAGCTCTTTTCCATCATGGGAAGACTGTCGCTTAACTACGTTGTCTTCTTGATCTTCAGGAACTACTACTGCTGGCGTTTGGTAATATGTTCCCATTTTTTGTTTTCTCTCTATTCCTCTTTCCTTCTCTATTTATCCTCTCCTATCTAAATACTATTTTGCTATATAAGATACCACTTTATATGAAGGATTATATGAATAGTCGTTCGGCCTGCTAGTTTGGACTCTTCACAAGGAAAAAAAAAACTGAACAGAGACGTGAGTTTATATCATACGTATAACGTACTCTATGAAAAATGCCACCAAATTTACGGGAGTAAAAGGTAGATGAGATGAGACTTAAGAAATCAACATGAATGTCCATTAGTGACGATCTTCCATGAGATTTTTCTGGCTTTATTATATGATATTATAATAATAATATATTTCCATGAGTTGGTACATGTACACCTCGCCTACCATCTAACTCCACCTTCCAAGATGATGCCATCATTTAATTCGCTTAACAAGTACTCCCTCCTATCTTTATTAGTTTACACTTTCTTTTCTTTTAGAGTTTTAGGAGAACAATGTTGTGGGGCATAGAAAGAAAGAAAAATTATTATTTTATATTAAAGTTGAATATATGTGTGATGGAAGGTTAGTGGTCTCATTCCAAAAATGAAAACAAAAGAAATGGGTAAACTAATAAGGAACATCTCAAAAAGGAATACGGGTAAATTAATAAAGACCGGAGGGAGTAGTATTTTCATTGGTTATTTATTATATTCTTTTTTATAAAATATAAAGTATGCTCTAGTTAGTTTTGTTGAAGCATAGTCTTTCCCCGTCAAAAAAAGAAGAAGCATAGTCTTCCCAAATAACACATGTGACTATATGAGTATCACACGTTAATAAAAGTCAAAAGATGAGAGAGTTAATTACTTTCTGCGCTATGGAATTTCTTCCTCTTATTGCTTTATATGATTTTAAACTTCATCATTTTTCCGAAGTGGACTCTCTCTCCCAATGACTGATGCGTCCTACACTCATATTTAACAAGTTTTAATTCAAATGTAACTCGATCAAATAAATTTTCTCTGCCACAAACTTTTAATTGGATCCCACCACTAGTATGGTGCGTTTGTTGGTAGCCTTAACCATGCTTTGTCAGCTAGGCTGAAGATGTTATGTTTATGTCATTGTTTATACGAAATCACGTAAAATATATTGGATTAGTTCAAAAACACCTTTTATGTTTTCTTTCAAAGTAAGTAAATTAAAGTATATTTTAAGTGGGAATCCACAAACCAACTCCTTCCCTAAATAGGAGTTAAACTAGTTTTTAGTTAGGGGCGTCTGCGGGTTATTAACATTTTCATGTTAAAATATATCATCTAATGTTGCATAGCTTATTGGTTAGAACTTTAGTGTCTTAACTTGAGATCACGTGGCCAAATCTTATATGGAGCATGTTTCTAATTTTTTTTAATGTGCATAATGATGACATTGAATGAAACAACTAAAGGAGAGTGCCATGTGGCGCGTAGACTTGCTTAAAAACGCTTTTTAATATATTAGTATAGATATAGATTAATTTGGTAAACAGAAGCTAATAAGTGATTAGGATAGACACATATAGAATTTGGTCTCGGTTAATTAGAGGATGACAAAATTATGATTCTTAATGAAACTAGTTTTTAAAGTCGTGCAAGAATGCATGGGATGTTAATTAATAGAGTTCATTTGATTAATTATTTATCACGAAATAAGAGATATTACAAAAAAAAAATATATAGAAATGATAAAATTCATATAAAGGAAAGAACAATTCACATATAATGAGAAAGACGCAATTCACATCTAATAGACAACACATTAGACGAAAAAACAATTATGAATGACAATGTAAAAAATTGAAAAAAAAGTAAGCTAAAATAGTATTCAGAATACTTATTACACATTATGAAATACTTCCTTATAGACTACATTAGTGGTAACATTGGGGTTGCCACAAATCTTTAATTTATTACAGATTAAAATTTTCAAACCCTTTTTGCTTGTAACTCTTGATACAGCCACATAAAATTATTCGTGGCTGAATAATGGTCGGGAGAGATATAAGCCTACGTGCGTTAGAGACTGTCCTTGACTTTTATTTATCGTCATTTCAGAATAGAAAACCAATGGGAATCGCCTTCTCTGGAATTTGACCGGGAACTTTGTTGCGTCTAATGAGATACGTGTCATCCTAGGAATAAAAACCTTGTCTCCCACATTACTACTAGATACAACAATAGCCTCAATAATGCGATTGCCAAGGTGCTTAACGATTAACCTAGTACCAGTTAAATAGCCCAACAAATCGGGTCGATATTCCTTAGGAGCATCACCAAGTGCCCTACCTTCAATCTTATATTATGATTTGGTAATCCCCCGCACTTGATTGTATTCAGAAATTCGGTATAGTACGTCTCATGAACTCCAAAAACTCCATTCCTCTATTGAAATTGCATATGAACTCAAGTATGTTCTTTCTTCACCAGGCAATCGAGACAACACATGATCATTAACCATGTCAGCTATTTCATTAGTTGGACCAAGAATAGCTCTTTCCTGAAAATAAGTTGCTTCCCATATGTGATCTTCTAGATCAGGATATGTACTCTTGACTATTGCATAAATATGGTCATCTCCTCCACCTATCAATGTTTCATGAGGCTGAAAACTGGTCGTGGGACATATAGGACAATGTGATTAAGAGACTGCCCTTTGCTTTTATTAAACGTTATTACAAAGCACACAACCAAAGGAAATTATCTTCTTTGAAACATGATGGCAAATCTTGTTGCGCTTGATGGAGTCAGTGTCATTTGTAATAAAAACCTTGTTGCCCACATTAGTTCCAGATACTACAGCATCGTAACAATGCGATCGTTGAGGTGTTTAACGACCAATCTTGTACCGTTACATAGCCCAGAACAAAAATCCTAAAATATTCCTTAGGAGCACCACAGGTGCCCCTACCTTCAGTCTTATATTATGGTTTGGTAATCTCCCGTATTTAATTGTATTCAAGAACTCAGTAGAGTACATCTCATGAACTCCAAAATTTTTCATCCTCCACGAAATTGCATTTGAACTCAAGAACTTCTTTCTCCCTGGCAATTGAGACAATACATGATCATTAACCATCTCCGTAATTTCATTGGTTGGAGCAAGAATAACTCTTTCTTGAAAATAAGTTGCTTCTCACATGTGATCCTCTAGGTTAGGATATGGGAATTCGACTATTGTCGTAATAGGTTCATCTACCCCATCTATCAGTGTTTCATTGGGTATTTCTACATCGACCTCTGGTTTTTATTAGTTTAGCAACGTTTCTTTTTGGGTTGTCATTGATTAATTTACCTGCTTCTTTTTTTTGTATTTTCAGAATGGTCCTACCAATTTTATGTTATTATATTCACCTTCTTACTCTAATTCTCTTGGCCTACAATATTAACCTTCAATGCAATATATAATAAATTGATACTTTCTCTTCACTCTTATTACCCACATACCTGTTTCTGCTAGAACTATGTGCCAAAAGAAGTGGGTGAACTAATAAGAAATGGAGGGAGTATGTAAGAAATTAGTTCTAGTTTCTTCTATTATAAGTATCATTGCTCGTAAAAGAGTCTCTCTCTCTGGCTCTACCTAGGGTTTGAGTATTGTTACTTGATAGTTCAAGGAGTGAACCCTTCCTAGGGTCTGGATCACAGCCTCCATGGCTGACGAGATTATTGAGAAATATTCGCATATGCGAATTACAGCGGAGGAAGAACAAATTGTTGCTCTTGATGCGGACGGATTAGAGACAAATAATGATGAAATGTCCTTACCAATTGTCGGTAAAGTTTTTACGGATCGCCCATGCAATTTCGAGGCTTTTCAACAGACAATGAACCAGATATGGGCTGTGTCTAAAGGAGCAATCCTTCGCTCCACTGAGAATGGTCTCTTTATTGTGCAATTTGTGCAATCTAGGGATAGGGCTAAAGTACTGGATGGAAGTCCTTGGACTTTCGATCAGAATTTGTGCTTATGAGTGAGATACAGGGGAGTGTTCAACCGTCTAATATATCTTTGACTCAGTGCCCCTTTTGGGTCAGGATATATAATCTTCCTCTAGATAGCCGAACGGAGAAGGATGTTAGGACTATTGCTGGGGTTGTGGGGGATGTTATTGACGTTGAAAGAGATGATGTATTATGGGACAGATCTGCTAGGGTTAGAATCATGTTGAACATCACCAAACCTTTACATAGAATGCAAATGATACGTAATAAATCAAACGGTGTCTCGATTATTGAGTTCAAGTACGAAAGGTTACCTACCTTTTGTTATGCTTGTGGGCTGATAGGGCATATTATTGAGAGAGATTGTGTTACGGTTCCAGAGGAGGAGCGAGGCTCGAAAAAACAATGGGGCTCATGGCTTCGCGCTTCCCCACGTCGAGGTAGAATTAAAATGAAAGAGGAGGCTCGGAATTTTATGAATTGCTGCAAGACTCTAAACTTCAATTCCCCTTCTCCAAAATGTCACATGTTAATAGTTGTGATATTAACAATAAATCCCATGTTATTGGAGCTGCTAGTACTGTGACTAATGATCTTTGTGTGGCTTCTTTGGATCATGAAATAGTTGTTAATAATGTGGAGCAGAACTGCTACCACATGGATGCAGACGAGGGTGGATAAAAGAGCGAGAGAGAGAATGAGGGGTGACTTCAGAGTGTGCGATGGTGAAAGGTGGTGATGTTATGGGTGGGGTTTATTCTGTGGTGAAATGTCAGAAGGGTGGTTGGGATAATAGAGATGCTAGTAGTAACAATTCATATGCTGCTGACCCAAAATCTGAGGCTATAGGAGTATAATTTGTTATGGGGCCAGCCACTACTAAGAAGAGGGTAATGAAGCCCCCTAAAAAACACCAGCGTTTGAAACAAAAAGGGGCTCAAGTTGTACAAAAGCCAGAAAGTGTTATTAGGGGGTGCAAGGGGAAGGTTGGTGGGAAAAGGAAAGAGATTGGTGAGCCCAGCTACATGGATGAGAATGTTGAAATGCAAGTTGGTTACGACACAAATAAACGAACAACAACTGTTGAAACTACTGTGATTCATAGTAGTTCCTTTAAAGTAGCGGAGATGGGCGTTAAACCAACCCGCGAAGAGCCATGAAAATATTAAGTTGGAACTGTTTTGGGCTTGGCAACCCCAAAACAGTTACAACCCTTCGTGACAGGTGCTAGAGGGATAAACCGAAGATTATTTTCTTGATGGAAACAAAAATTGATGATAAGAGACTGGAGAAAATTCGAAGTAAATGTGGGTTTGTGAACGGGATGTGTTTTAGTAGTATAGGTAATTCTGGGGGTATGGCTTTTTGGTGGAGGGATATTATTGTGGTGGTTAGTTCTTTTTCAAACCACCATGTTGACGCTGAGGTCCATAATCAGGATGATGAGGTTGTCTGGAAGTTAGCAGGGGTTTATGGGTGGCCGGAGGCTACTAATAAACACTTAACTTGGGAACTATTGGAAAACTTATGGGGGGCTAGTAGAGTGCCGTTGGTAATTTTTGGTGATTTCTTAGCAAATGCAGGATGGTGTGACATGTTCCCACATACAGAGGTAATTCACCTCCCTATTTATCATTCTGATCACGCCCCGATCCTGTTAAAAACAGAAAATGAGCAGAGGCGAAGACAAGGTAATAGATTATTCAAGTTCGAGTCTTTGTGGTTGTCGAAGGAAGAGCGTGGGGAAGTGGTGGAGAGCTCGTGGAAGGGGTGTCTAGGGGATTCAGTGCTAAGCAAGATTGCTCACGTGTCTGAGTCATTGGCTCAGTGGGCTTCGATCACGTTTGGTGCTGTAAAAAAGAAAATAAAGAGTGCTGAAAACCGGTTGAAGCAAGCCCAATCTCGTTTCGAGATGCCAGGACCCTTGAACAATGCATAATTATTAGCTCAGAGCTAGACGAACTTCATCGTATGGAGGAGTCCTACTGGTATGCACGTGCAAGGACAAATCAGCTACGTGATGGTGATAAGAACACCAAATACTTCCATCACAAAGCAAGTCAGTGGAAGAAAAGAAATTATATTAAAGGGTTAGTTGATGATAATGGAACCTGGCATTCTGATAAGCAACAAGTTGAGTCTATAGTGGCAAAAATTTTCGAGAATTTATTTGCTACTGATAATCCCCAACATGGTGAAGAAGCTTTGGAGGGAATTATGCTGGTGGTGACGAATGATATGAACGTCGTGCTCGATAATGAACCAAATAAAGAACCCGGACCCAACGGTATGCATGCACTATTTTTTTAGAAATTTTGGCATATTGTAGGAGGTGATACTACTCAGTTTGTGAGGAAATGGTGGAGAGGTAACGTTGATATTGAAACGGTGAATAAGACGTGTATTGTGCTTATCCCTAAGTGCAATGACCCGAAGATAATGAGTGAGTTCTGCCCGATCAATTTATGTAATGTATTATATAAGATTATATCAAAGACTTTGGCAAACAAGCTGAAGCCTTTCCTTCATTCCATTATATCTTAAAACCAGAGTGCTTTTGTGCCGAAACGTCTTATTACTGATAATGCTTTGGTGGCTTTTGAAATCTTTCATGCTATGAAAAGGAAGGGAGAAGGAAGAGATGGTTGAATTGCTTTAAAACTGGATATGAGTAAGGCGTATGATCGAGTTGAGTGGTCTTTTTTGGAGCGTGTTATGCAGAAGATGGAGTTCAGCAGTGAGTGGATTAAACGGATTATGGCGTGCCTGTCTAGTGTTTTTTTCTCTTTCAAAATCAATGGCAGCATCACTGGTTGTGTTCTCCCTACGAGAGGATTACGTCAAGGTGACCCTATCTCCCTTTATTTATTTTTGCTGTGTGTTGATGCTTTTTCTCTGTTACTCACAAAAGCAACTAGAGAAAATGTTATGAAATTTATAACGGTGCACCAAGAGTGTCCCATCTTTTCTTTGCCAATGACAACATTCTTTTTGCTAAAGCAAACTTGCAAGAATGCTCTAAAATTATTGTTATCATCAGTACTTATGAGAGAGCTTCCAGTCAGAAAGTCAATCTTAGCAAAACAGAGGTAGCTTTTAGCAAATGTGTCAATGCTAGTAGACGGCAAGAAATTATTGATACTTTGGGTGTCAGGGAGGTAGTGAAGCATGAAAAGTATTTGGGCCGTCCGATAATTATTGGAAGGTCTAAAAAAGCTGTCTTTGCAGGACTAAAAGAGAGGTTATGGAAAAAACACAGTGGGTGGAAGGAGAAATTTTTTTCTCGTGCTGGGAAGGAGATACTCATAAAAGCTGAGCGCAAGCAATCCCAACATACATGATGTGTGTTTTCAGGTTACCTGCTGGATTCATTGAGGAGATTCATACTCTTCTTGCACGTTTTTGGTGGGGTTCGACAGATTCAGGAAGGAAAATGCACTGGCATAGTTGGGAATCGCTTTGTATGCCCAAATCAATGGGGGGGTTGGGTTTCCGTGACTTAAAGTGCTTCAATAAAGCCCTACTTGCCAAACAAGTTTGGCGTCTGCACCATGACACCAACTCTCTGCTGCACCGTGTTCTAAAAGCCCGCTATTTCAAAAAGGAAGAAGTCTTGGAGGCTAGACTTGGGTATGACCCGAGCTACACATGGAGAAGCATTTGGGGTTCAAAATCAAAACTGTTAGAGGGCCTTAAATGGTGTGTGGAGGAGGTGCGAGATATTCGGGTTTGAGAGGAAGCTTGGCTTCCGGTGCACTTATCAACTCGTGTGCCTTACACCTAACATAAACAACAATGCAGACCTGGTGGTTGCTGATTTTATTGATTTTAAGCATTGGAAATGGAAAGAGAATCTGATCCGAGCCACTTTTACAGAGGATGACTGCTCTTTAATCCTTGATATCCCGCTATTACAATCTTGGCCGAGGGATAGACGCTATTGGTGGCCTTCTCATCATGGTGTCTATTGGCTCGGAAAATTAGGGAGTTATCGAGCTTGAGAGTTGTTAAATGGTGCGTATGAAGAAAAAAAAAATGGAAGATGGTATGGTCCATTGAAGGCCCCCGAAACTTAAGCATTTTATTTGGAGGGAGTGCAAGGGTAGTTTGGCTATCAAAGATGAGCTTAAAAGAAGACACATTGCTCCGGATAGCATTTGTCAAGTGTGTAGGGCTCTGGAGGAGTCTATTGTTCATGCTTTGTTTGAGTGCAAGTATGTTGTAGCAATTTGGAATTTATTCCAGCCATTTATGGAATCTAATTGCAGAGGCTCTTACATCATCTTTTGTTGATATCTTACAATGGATGGCATGGAAGGTGGATAAAAAAGAGCTAAGATGTTTTGCTTCTTTGATTTGGGTTGTATGGTTCTGCAGAAACAAAACAGTCCATCAGAACACAATTCCAGACCCTATTCAAGTTGATGGTGGCTTTTCACAAATGGTGGCTAATTCGGTGGAATACACGAAAATGGTGAATGGGCCTAATTCTAAGGTTGCTGATCCCTCACCCGTGTCATGGGAACCCCCTGATGTGGGCTGCATAAAGGTAAATACAGACGCACATATGGCTGAGGGGAACGCCATTGGATTGGGTGTAGTAATTCACGTCGTGATGCTAGTGGAGTAGTTCTTCTTGCCTTGGATCAAGAAGGTACAGACGAGGTGGGGGGTGGAACAAGCCGAAGCTGCAGCAGCAGCTTTTGAAGTGGACCTTGCAATGAAGATGGGTTGGCAGAAGGTGGTGTTGGAATGTGATGTTGTTAACGTTGTTCATGCTATCAGTTAGAAGGCAAATGGATGCTCACCAATTTTTCTGTTTTATGATGAGATTAAGTTGTTAAGCTGTAATTTTGTTGCCTTCAAATGTTGTCATGTTAAGCGCGAGGGAAACACTTTAGCACACCTTGTAGCAAGGTGGGATTTTGTTGGATCTGAATGTGTATGTTTTAACTCTTTCCCCCAAAGTTTAATCACTTTGTCGGAAATTGATCTCCTTTAATAAAATCCTCGCTAATTTCCCTTCAAAAAAAATAAGAACAATATCGTGGGGCCAAATCTAAAAATTTTACATTAAGTACAAAAATATAGTTCATTTGAGAACAAATAAAATACCTTTAGAATTTTAAAACCCATGCACGAAAAATGCACGAGAAGTTTTAGGTAGATATGATTTGGTACATATTTTTCATAAAATCAAATAATACAGGTTATAAAACTTAGAAATGATGCAAGTCATATAAATAATAAGATCAATTAATTTATTATAAGAGCGGATCTAATCATATTGAATAAACAACATAGGCAAGTAAATAAATTAGACTTTGAAGGACAATGTAACAATATCATATTGAATAAACAACATATGTTTGGCAAATAGAGTTTAGAGTTTAGCTGTTAGAGTTTAGAGTTTGTTGTTAGAGTTTTAACTTTTTGTTCAGCAGATTTGACTGCTGATTTAACAAAAAAAAAATTATAAATGTGTTTAGTAACAATTAACTGATTGCTAAAAGCTTATTGCCATTTGTTTGTGTGAAATGACATTTATAGACATTTTTATACATATGTGTAGTATTATTATTAGAGGCAAAAAAGTCATTGAACATATTTTTACCTAATCCTCTAAAATTAGGAGCTTTTTCATTTTGAGAGTTTTCATTCCAAAACTTTCTCTAAAACTCTCTCTTACCAAACACCCCTTTTAGAGTTTTTGACTAGTCAAAACTCTAAAAGTGGTCCAAAACTCTCTTTTTGCTTCAAAACTCTAATTGCCAAACACCCCCAATGTAATAAATTAGACTGCGCTGCTGCTACTTTGCCTCTTGTTCTGCTTTTGCTGCTGTTCTGTTTTTCTGTTTGCTGTTGTTGCATGTTATTGATGTCGTTGTTGGTGTTGTTGCTGATTCATCTTCCTCTCCTTTGTTTTTCTCTTGTAGAAGTAAGCTAGTGAGTTCTCTGATCTCCTCTTGTACTTCTTTGATTCAAGAACACCAAATCAATAGATACATGAGTATTGTAGTGGTGCCATTGCTTACTCCTTGTGCCCATAAGATTCTAATTGGCAGAATATCTTCATTCTTCAATAGTTGAGCATCGGAGTTCAAATGCCCCTAACACGGTCAATTTGAGAACTAAAATATGGCTTCTTGATTTGATTCCTCATATTAATCTTTATATGAGTAATTCTATTTTGGAAAAAATTGCAATTAATTGCCTTGTAGAATTATATTAGGCGTGACAAATGTATTATTTCCTAATATGTATAGAGGAGATTTGCCTAAAATATGGTTAATCAATAATTGCAAAAATAATATAATTAATCACGCATACAATGGGAAATGATTGTGGATATGAATCAATTTACATACTTGACGTGTATAATGTAGGCAATGATTTAAAATCATTTGATCAATTTACCCATGATTACCGCTGATCATGATTTATTGCTAATTATTAAATATTGTAATTGATTTAGGGAAGCATAATTCAAGGTGGCCCATTTCAATCAAAATCTAGGTGGACATTCATTCTTAAACTAACGGTTGACACCTGTACTAAAATGAAGTATGGACGATTTTTTCTTTGCCAAATGGTGAGAGCAAACATATGGATGACACAAATGGTGAGAGCAAACATATGGATGACACATAGGCTAAATTATCAAGGTTTACTAGTATATATATATATATATATATATATATCTATATCTATATCTATATATGTATATAAAGCTAGGTTAATTTTGCTTAGGTGTCAAGCTTGTAATCACTTCCGCCATGTGGCAACAAAATGCTTCTCCCCAAACTTCTTCTTGCCATTTGTCAATCTTATGGAAGCCAATGCACACGTGTCATTTAAAAATATAATCTTTGATTGTGCAATCTAACTAAGCTCTTGATTGATGATAGGGTAATCAATTGCAATCTCCTATATTAGGTAACAAATTAAACAATACATAAATCAGTTCCTAAAATTACATATTAAGAGAGCAAATTCCATATGATGCGTTTTGTGAATCACCAATCCGTAGAAAATAGTTTGCACTCAATATCCATCATCTTCTGTACATCTCCTACTCTCACTACATCATGTATGAAGATCTACTAATGTGAAAGAATGTAGTGCCTAACAATGGCTCTAACCAAGGATGGGCGCCATTATTGTTGAATTAGAATATTTTCCTAATAATATATAATGTAATATACAATGCAAATGAAGATATAATTAATAGACAATAGGTCGTATCACATTAGAATTGCCAAATTACAACTTTTTTCCCTCAAAAATATAAAATACAACTCGTTAAAATTATGCTAAAATTTCATTAAATACAAAAATTATAGTTTTTAGGACTAATTTTACACATTAGAATTGCCAAATTACAACTTTATTTCCTCTATTATTGACCCGTATACATACTGTTTTTTGTAAAAAAATATAGGAGTTGTGTGACTCATATTATTTATATAAAAAATAGATGGCTAAAACCAAAATGCAAACATAGAATTGGGCGAAAAAAAGCATGCCTATTTAATTGGTATTGAAGTTTTATTTTTTAGGAAAAAGAACTTAAAAATTAAGATATTCCAATCTCACTCCATATGTTTCTATTTTGAAAAGCTCTAAGTTGAACGAATCTCCTTCATCAGATGTCTTTTCTTTTCCATTCACTCTTCAAAGCTTTATTGAATTGAAATCCAAGCCAATAGTGGTTGATATAAACTATATGCATGGGCTTGATCTTGGTTGTTGAATATAAAAATTTGCTAAAATTTATGACTACATATAATCGTGCTTTTGGAGTAAGGAGTTTGAACTTTGAAGGAAATTTTGAGAGTATTTGGTTAAATAAAATCGTGAATGATGTAGAAGGACGTGGTCTTCATTTTTATAATGGATTTCATGGATCTTTCATGGTCAATAATGGGGTTTTTGGTTTCGGTTTTTTCATTAGTGGCTTGGAAGGTTGGACATGGTTTGGTAACATAAGAATAGAGAGGTTCAAATAGTTTATGAAGAAGATATTTTAATATAATTGTTTGCAAATAAATATCATACCACCCACAAATGCAACTAATTATTATATATATATCCCTAATTATTATAATATAGGTCATAAGTTATAAGTCACAGTCGTGCAACACAATCAATGGCGGATCCAGGATTTTGTGGATAGTGGGTCATCACCATCCACTGAGAAAATATTAGTCAATAACCAACGCATGAATTAGAAAAAAAAACTTCTTTGAATGTTTATGTTCAAAAGTAATATTCTGATTTTTTACCATATCCATAAAAGATTTAATATCACAACTTTAACCATATTCATTTTAAAAAATTTCTGATTTTTTCGAGCCAAATTCAGTAGTATAAATTACCTTTTAGCAAATAAATCAAAACACATAATTACTACCTCAACCTCTTATTAGCATAATACATGTTGCACGATATAACACTATTAGTGGTTGTTTGGTATACAAGAAATTATGTAGACAATAGAAATTCCCATAATATTCTTTATTGAGTAGTTGTTTGCTTGACATGATGTGGGGAAAAATGGGGAAAATGAAAATTCCTGGGAAATTGAAATTCCCACAAAACGTGGGAATTTATTCACCTAGCCCCCGGTCATTTAAAATTCCTACATCAATTAATGGGAATTACAAATTCCTTGATGTCAACCAAACACATTAGTCAATTTCCTATGAATCACAAAAGGAAAATAACTTCATAGGAAATGGAACTTTCCATGGGAATTAAATTCCCATGTATACCAAACAACCACTTATATTATCTTTGCAAGCACTAAAAAGTTTTTTCATATTACATTGTTAGTAAATACTTCAGGATTGTTGACATTATTGTACAATATAACTAGGAAATAACATGAGTGTCATAAGTCACAGTGCAACGCATGGGTTGCAAGCCAATTTTCAAATATTCTAAATATAAGATCACAAAATTATATATCACCAGCTAATATTTTTATTTTTAGCTGTAATTTTTTACAATTATCAAATTGAAAAAGAACTTTGGAAATTTTTGGAAATGGTTGAAATTTGTTAATATTTTTAACTGTACAATGTATGGGTCATAAGTCAGTTTTAATGATTCTCAATCATAGAATATTGATTGAACACAAATAAGTATTACAATAACAAACACTTCTCCCTAAAATCGTAACTATACAACGTACCAATCTTAATTATTATCAACACAAGATTATAAAATTTAAATAACAAGTTATTAATCTTAAAATTTAGATAGAATTGTTCTCATGAGTTCTTAAAGTCTAAAAGCATTGACTATAGTCATTAAAATTGATAGTAATATGTAAAAAGTATTTCATATTGCCATTCAAAAGTATTGAATATTTTTTTTTCTTTATATAAGTAAATAATCATGAAATAAACTATTGATTTCCTATACCTGACCATTCATGCTTTAGAAAACCTGTATATAAGAATAGCAAATTAAAATTCATTTTTTCAAACTTATATGAATGCTTTATTTTTTATATAGTTAACTTTTATATTATCAATTTTTATTTATAGATTAACGGGTTAAATACTTCCACCATGATTTTAGGGGAGATAACATAAAATCTTAAATTTATTAAACAAAAAAAATTTCCCGTACAAGTTGCACGGGTGTAAAACCGATTTTAAATGTATTCTTAATACACGATATAATTATAAAAACTTTAAATCACGAGCTAATATTCAAATCATTATTTTACGAGACCATCTAAAATCTTAAATTTCATAAAACAAAAACTTCCCATGCATTTTGATGTATTTTTTGTTTCATTATTTACGTATTTATCAATGTATATCACAATCATAAGATTTTTCAAACTTTAAAATATAAATATCATGAAATATAATTTTACATTTTACAATCTTTCAACTGTAAATGCATGGATTATAATAATTATGAATTCAATAAATCTGGAATAAAAATATTACTGAATAAATAAAATGCAACCCATGCATTATGTATGGGTTCAAATTATATCTATATAAACCTCCCGTGCATTTTTGCACGGGTTAAAAGCTAGTATATATATATATATATATATATATATATATATATATATATATATATATATATAGGGGTAGGATCCGCTGAAAACAACTCTTAATCTGAAAACTGAAAACAGGGTAACTTTTACCACTTTTAGGGCAACTGTTTATATTTTAAGGGTAACTTTTACCACTTTTAGGACAACTTTATATATATTTTAAGGGTAACTTATTTTAACTTTGATTATAGTTAAACCTATGCAGGATTCGAACCTACATCGTTGTGTATTACACAATGCTCTACCAATTGAGCTAATAGGTTGTATGAATTTCGCCAAATATATGCTAGAGAGAGGGGGTAACAAATAGCTTTAAAACAGCAACTAATAACAATACTTGGGAAACTAATAAAAACAGAGTATGCTACACCATGGAATTTGTTGAGATTTTAGTTCAAACATAACGGTAGGAGAGAGATTTTTACTCTGTTTTTTTTATTGAACAAAAACAGAGCATATTTGTAAAAGATGAAGATGAAGTAATAAAAGAAGAATTTGATTGAATTTGAAGTACCCATTAATGGGTTTAAGGAATTAAAGGTTTTTACAGTGATTTCAATAAATTGGAAAAAGAAGAAAAAGTTTGAGAATTTTTGAATGTTTGAAAGGTGTTTGATGAAATGCGTCAACGAAGTAGGAATACAAAGGAAAAGAGGGTAATTTTTTTTTTTACATATTCGGAAGTAATCTTCTCAAGGATTCACAGCATTGCCAAATCCTATGTCATTTGGTAGCAATTTAACTTAGCCAATCTCAACAGTCAAGACACGACAGTATGAACATGTCAAATAAAGGAGAAGTTAGATAGATTACCTTCATTTGCTTGAACTTTAACTTTTTCTTCGATTTCTTGACAGGGAAGCTCTTTATTTTTCTCCCCTACATTCTCCATTTCAACTACACAAAACAAATACATAATAACTATACTTAAAAACAAAAAAAATAATAAAGAAAATCACAAAAGCTAACACATAATAACAAATAATCTAAACCCTAACAAAAATTGACTATACAAAAAACCGAAAAATAGTTTTTTCAAACAATATATAACGAAAATTTAGTAAATCTTGCAAAAATTCATATGAATATACGAAATTCTTTTCTAGATCTAACAAAAATTTCACAATAAAATTTCGAACCACCAGATCTAGAGATTATAAGAATTAAAACTCAAAGAAAAAACATTGTAAGCGAAAATAAACTAAACCTAAAACCAAAAAACAATTGAAAGCTTACTGGAATTATAAATTGAGGATGAAAAACGCTGCAAACAAGAAGAAGATTGAGCCTAAAGTGGAGAGGAAAACGTTCCAGAAGATTAAGGAAGGAGAGAGAAGAGAGGAGAGAGAAAGTTTTTGGTAAAAAAAAAAGTGGTTTTAAATGAACGGCATATTCACCGCACGATGAAGAATAAACGATCGATTAGATTAACCGATTTATGTCCGCACGATCAAAGATCAACGGCTAAGATTCAATGTTTTCGGTTTCAGCCTAAAGATGGTTTTCACGAGATCCTATTCCTATATATATATATATATATATATATATATATATATATATATATATATATATATATATATATATATATATAGGAATAGGATCTTGTGAAAACATGACTCTTAATCAAAACCGAAAACAGGGTAACTATTACCACTTTTAGGGCAACTTTATATATGTTAAGGGTAACTTTTACCGCTTTTAGGGTAACTAGATTATATTAAGGATAATTTTATGTATTTCAAAGGCAATTTTATATATTTTAAGGGTAACTTTTACCAGTTTGGGGTAACTATATTATATTAAGGATGACTTTATATATTCCAAGGGCAACTTTATATATTATAAGAGTAACTTTTACCACTTTTAGGGTAACTTTGAGTATTATAATAGTAACTTTGATCGATATGCAATCAATCTTCTTGCAATTTTAATTTTCAAAATCTTTCGTTTCATGTGGTAATGTCTAGTTTTATGCTTTTGGCGTCCTCTTTGTTATTTTTATCTTGTTCATTATGGTATAGCATAATATGTGTTTTATTAGTTTCCCAAATATTGTTATTAGTTGTTGTTTTAAAGCTATTTGTTACCTCCTCTCTCTCACATATCTTTGGCGAATTTCATACAACATATTAGCTCAATTGGTAGAGCATTGTGTAATACACAACGATGTAGGTTCGAATCCTGCATAGGTTTAACTATAATCAAAGTTACACTAAAAGAAGTTACCCTTAAAATATATAAAGTTGCCCTAAAAGTGGTAAAAGTTACCCTTAAAATATATAAAGTTACCCTAAAAGTGCTAAAAGTTACCCTTGAACATATATATAAAGTTACCCTAAAAGTGCTAAAAGTTACCCTTGAACATATATATAAAGTTACCCTAAAAGTGCTAAAAGTTACCCTTGAAGTATATATATAAAGTTACACTAAAATTGCTAAAAGTTACCCAAAAAATTGCTAAAAGTTACCCCTGTTTTCGGTTTTGATTAACAGTTGTTTTCACTGGATCCTACCCCTATATATATATATATATATATATATATATATATATATATATATATATATATATATATATATATATAGATAGATAGATGTGGGAGTGTTTGCTATTATATGGATAATCTTTTGTGTATATGTGTGTGTGTGAGAGAGAGATTTGTATAGAATATGATTTATTAGTTTTTTAATTGTTTTCATATACTAATGCAGTAAAAAAAATTGTTAGCTACATCAAGTAAAACTCTTAAATGAACCTGGTCCACAATAACTTATTGTGGACCATAAGCCCGTTAAGGAAAACTTTCCTATGAGCTTTTACTTCACACGTGCGAGAGTCCCAATATTGCTTAGCTTCCTCTCCCTCCCAAGTCCCACTTTCTTCTTACTCTTTCTTTTCTCTCTCCTCTTCTGACATATTTGAACGAACGATCACAACGCTTCTTCCTCTCTCCTCTTTCTCTTTTTTTTTTTTTGCTTACATAGCTTCTCGATCTCTCTGATTTCTCTTTCGGTTTTTAATCTTCAATGTTTTTCTTCTTTCTCTCTCCATATCACATGTCGATTTCTTGATTTTCAACTATTTTTTCTCTCTCCTCTGTTTTTCCTTTTGCAATGGCGAGAACAAGAGGCGGCAGTGTCGTTGGGAAGAAGAGAAACGTTGTTAATTCAGGTAGCTTTCTTGAATTTGTTGAGATTTTACCGTATGCATTATGTATTAGTTGTTGTTTCGTTTTCTTAATTGAAGCTTTGTTGTCGTTTTTATGCTATTGAACTAGATGATGCGCTTGATTTTTAGGTTTTAGAACTCGAATTCTCGATGAAATTTGTTGTTTGAGTTAGATTTTTTGCTATTAGTTGTTCATATGATGCGATTATCACAATTATAACTCGAAATTATGATTACGTTTGTTTTGTGAAATTTGTAATTGAAGTGTGGTATATTTTGACGTATATATTGCATATTAGGAGTTATATTTCGTTTTTAGGTTTTTGATCTAGATATTGCGCTTTTTTTTTAGGTTTTAGAGCTTTAATTTTCAGATAACTTCGTAATCTTGAGTTACACTTGTTTTGTGAAATGTGAAATTTGTAATTGAACCACCGAATAGTTAAAATAAATGAAAATAAAAAGCAAAGGTGTGAAGGAGGATGATAAATAGTTCATAAAGAGGTAGATGCTAGCACTCGTTTGTGCGGCGATGTAGATGCTTAATTTTGCTATTAATGGAAGTTTAAGCGTTGTGAATTTGCGCAGATTGAACATTACTTGTTCATAATTATGATTGGTATGTTTGAAGATGCCATGTATTACATTTTGATGCGATGTATCACTTGGAGACTGGCGTATTACAAAACCATTTAAGTTTTCCGAGTATGAGTATATGGATCCTTTGAGCCGCATGCTGCCCTTTGGGTGAATGAGAAAACCTAAGCATTGGCAAGTATTATATAACCTGTCAATTTTGAATAAAATTGTTTACCATCTCAAGTGCTTTCAAATGTAATATGTACAAGAGGAGTCCGAATCATGCACCTTTTCTTTTTATTTACATTTATTTTAACTATTCTGTGAATTCTTTTTTAATTAGGTATTAATGCTATTATGTAGGCATTATTTAATTTAATTATTTTTGTGTATGAAATATAGGTCACTATACTCTCATATCAGTCACTATTTGTATTTTTAATGTTTTAGTTTATGGATAAGAGTTAATATATTATCATTTTAGTCACTATGCTATCTTTATTGTTTTATGGTATGACTATATGTATGCTAAGAGTTACTATATTAAATATTGGACCGATTTTTTTCTTAAAAATGTAGAGCCCGGACCTTGTGCTAAACGTTCTAAGGCTAATAAGGATGATGATTCTGATGAGGAACAACCTATTGGTTTAATGTCTAAGAAAAAGGGAGTTAGTAAGGCTCTTGTTGTCATGAAGAAGGTTGTTGAGAAGAAGGTTTCAAATCCTAGTTTTCTCTTGAAGCCGCTCCAAAGGTTGCAACAAAAAAGCCTAAAAGTTTACAAGATCGAGGGATTGTTTTGAAGAAGCCAAAAGTAAATGATGATGCATTATATGATCCTGCTAAACCATTGTCTATTGATGGTCAAGATAAATTGTATGTCTCTTCTGTTTTTCATATATTTGATTCCTTTTTATCATGATTTCTATATGTTGCCTATATCTATTTTATTGGTTATTTGATGTCTTGTTTTATGGTCACTATATGATAAAAATGGTGTCTTGTTTTATGGTCACTATATGATAAAAATGGTGTTTCTTCTTCTTAAGAAAAGTATTACTATGAAGTATGCAATATTATACTCGGTTTTATTTATGTGGTCCCTATATCATAGAAAAGTGTAACTATGTTTCAGCATGTCTATCACTTCCTGTTTTTGTACAACAGTACCACAATGCTAGTGTAACCTACAAACTAACTAGTTGCAACATATACTACTTGATGCTCATTATGACATAAATAATATTTTTTGCATATTTTTGTAGGGTCACTATATTATACAAAAGGATTACTATTTTGTGAATGGGCTTTTTGTGTTTTGTTTTATGGTCATTATATGACACAAATAATGTCATTACTATGTGGCGCATGTATACTCCCGCGCTTTTTTTCTATCCCGATTTACTCTTTTTTATGTTTTTCTTTTACAGGGAGGCAAAGTTGTTTAAAACTCGTAGTAGGTCTCTTAGGTTGGTTGAAATGATGTCTGATTTTTCACCGGAGCAGATAAGAGCTGTGAAAGACATTGGGTTTGGCGGTTTGTTGAAAATAAAATTGACAAGAACTGCTACTACTATGTTGGGTTGGTTAATTGATGCATTTGACCATGGTAGTTGTATGTTAACAATAGATGATAAAAGGGATTTTGTAGTTTCTGATTTTGATGTTTATGATGTATTCTGTCTCCCCTTGAACCCCTTGAAAGATGTTGAGGAAATTTCTCGCTGTGCTAATGATGTGAACCCTGATTATCCCCTCAAACTTTCTTGGAGGAATAAGTTTGGACTTGGTGAAAATGAAGCGATCCCTTTAAGTTTGGTTGAAACTAAGATCCCTGAACTGATAAATGGTGGTGAGGAGTTCAAACAACTTTTTGTTGTTCATGCTTTTTCCACATTTCTAGCTCCTACTGCAAATAGGACTGTAGACTTGAGGATAGTCAAAAGTCTTGTTCATGTAGATCACATCCGAACATACAATTGGTCTAAGTATGTTTTGGATAGATTTTGTGAAGTTTGGGGGCCTATAAATGCGGAAATCTTGAGTGGTTTTGTGGTTGTCTTTGTGATGTTGGAAATCATTTACTTTCATCTTAAAGTTTAGGAATGTAGTGCTGCATTCTACATTACCCCTTGTTCAACATTGGACTAATAAGGACATTCTAGATAGAATAAAAAATGAAAAACAGTCCAAAAGGTTTGGGTGTGGTGTGCTTGATAATACTACATACCCCATTAGTGAGAAGTTGGAGTTTCAAGATGGGCGGGTTGTGTGTTCTTCTAATCAAGTTGTTGTGGATGATGATGAAGCTCCAAATGAACCACCGCATGAAGTTCCAAATAAAGATGTAAATATTCCACATCATGATTCATTTCGGGTCGGTAGCGGAAAGAGGAATGAGATTCGATTTGAACTTCCCCCGACTCCCTATCGATGAAGAGATTCGAGCTCTTGCAAGTAGATGTAAGTATCTTATTTTATTTCTAATATTTTAAATTAAGTTGTAGAAGTATTCACTAATACTATATCTTTGAAATGATTACTATATGTTAAAAAAGAGTAACTATGTGAATATTGTGTATTATTTTATTGTTGGGTTAATGGGGTCACTATGAAATAAAATAGGGTCACTATGATTTGTTTTATCTTTTAAGATACATATTGACCAAATATAATAATAATTATCTTATTATGAATTTGATTAGTTGAAGTTAAGTTCTCATAGTGTTTTGTTATAGAAATATATAGTTATTGTTATTTTGTTTGGCGCTAATTATTTAAACATGGGTTTGTAGGATCACTATGATATAATAAAGGGTAACTATGATTTCTTTCATCTCTTGAAGCATATAGTGACCTAATAGTACTAGATTACATGAGTTATAAATGTGTCATAGTTTGTCATAGTGTACTTTAGATGGAAATAGTAGGGAAGGTAGTAATTGTTACATTGTTTGTGACTACTTTCTTTGAGGTCACTATGATTTAATGGAAGGTCATTATGATATAATTTTCATCTTTTAAAATACAAATATGTTAATAGGGTCACTATGATTTAACAAAATGTCACTACATATAACGAGAAGGTCACTTAGCTCTAAACTATAATATTTTGCACCTTTTATAATACATGATGACCTAATAAAAGAGATATACCATGAGTTGTTTATGGTTAGTATGATTTTTTCAAATTTTCATTATAATTTTGAGTTGTTTATGGTTACTAATTACTTGTGATTTTTTCTTTGTATATGATTGCTATTCATATTTTTTTGTTTCATAGCGAAAAGTGTATGAGCTTTTCATGTTCATGCGAAGAGATATGGGAGTAGTATCGAACTTCTATATGGAGAAGATTAAGGAGATACTTAATGTCCCTTTGTCCGATGATGCTAGCCGCTCTTCATCTCCTCCCTTGAGTGAGTCTCGGCTTTTCTTCATGGATCCCCGTGTGCGAGCCGTTATTGATGAGATTGCTCGGACTTGTAATTTGGGTGACAAAATTACCTCGGTGGTTTGGACAATATTGCCACATTTGAGGTTTCAAAGGGTGCTAACCATGTAGCTCATGTTGAGCATGAGGTTGATTTGAACATAGATAATGATAATGTTAATAAGATAGTTGGGGGTGTTGTGAGTCGAGTTGAATTTGGAGCTTGAAGGAGATGAAGGTGTTGAGTCATTTGTGCCTTATACTGGGTTGTGGTCATGTGTTAATAAATGGAAAATCAAAGTGTTCGGTTGTCTTGGATGCAAGGAAATATGATGCTCCAGCTTACATATGTTTCTAATTTCATGAGGGGTAATATGAAGGACATGAAGATTATGTCTTCTTTTGTTTTGGAGCTTGTTGATTATTGCATGATCAACGACATTTGTATGGTCACAAAGTAAGTAGTTATTATCCTTGCTAATTAAGTTATCATTTTATAAATATAGGTAACTCTATGTAAACATTTTTACCCTTTTATTTACACTTAGTTACACCTTAATTACAATTTTCCGACATATAGTGATCCTTTTTTTACATATAGTAATTTTTTAAACATATATAGTGACTTATTGGCTACCTTTAACATAGTATGTGTTGTTGGCGGTGAGGTGTTGGTTTATTATGATGATACATACATGATTCCGAGGAATGAATTCTACACACTAGGAGAGCCTTCTGAAGACTTATTTTGTAGCATCATTGATTGTTGGGCTTTACTACTCAATGAAAATCAGGGAAGTAGTATTGATGGAGCTCAAAAGTTCTTTCTTAGTGTTTCTTCAAGTGTGAGTTTTCATTTTCCTTTTCAATTTCTTTTTTTATATTATTGTTTCGGTTATGAGATGTTTACCATGTTTTGGTTTTTGGTTTGGAAGGTTCCATTGTTGCAAGTTGCTAATAAAGACAATAATACGCAAGAAATGGACCACTTGATTAAAAGTTGGGAAAGATGGATGGACATTCCTTGGAATAAGTTTGAGTTGTCAAATGTTGAACTCGGTAAGAAATTAGTTTATTTTTAGTTTATTCTTTTAATTACCATTTGAAGTCGTGTGGGAATTGGGTTAAATTATTATGACAATTAATTTTTTGAATTTCAAGAATACACTGGTTATCCTGGAAATCATTAATTATGACATACTTAGTTTTTTAGATCATATAGATGTTGTACTACTATTCATTCTCCAAAGGGTCACTATGACATATGAAGTGTCACTATTACTAATATTACTCATATCTCAATCCTATTTTGATGATTTTTCACGTATATTTGTCCCTTGTTCTTTGGTGTAATCACTATTTCCTTTATGTGATTAATTTGAAGATGGAAAAAGTTCAATTTATTGACAATAGGAGTTATGATGAAGAAACCATGGCTGATATTGAGAAATTATCTGACGTTTTGGTATGTTTTATAAAATTAGCTTGTATAATATGATTTAGATAGTAACAAGATTACTTAATTGTGAAATTATTTCTTTTTTTTTATAGTGTGATATGATGAGCACATTTCTTGATCAAAAACTTCCGTAATTTTCAAGAAATATGGCGGAATATTCAATGAGCTCACCTCATTTGAATTGGAAATCGCCAAAGTGAATCATGATTGTGCGATTTATCCGATGATTAGTATGCTTCTATTTGATGGAAGTGATGAATTCAATTGTGACTCATTAAGAACGGTTTGTAACTACCTTCTTTTTTGTCGTTTTTGTTATACACTTTTTATGATGTTGGCTTGACTGATTTTTTTATTATTACTTTGTATGTAACTTTGTTGTAGGCTCCCATTAGGCGCCTTTTGAGAACTCACATTGGTGCCGCATTGGTTCTCTCAGACATGAATAAAGCAAGAAATGATGTTATTTCTAAATTGCTTGAATTCAAATCTAAAAGGACCGAATTTGCTAAGGAGGTTGAAGAGCGGAGGAAGAAGCGGATTGAGGCCAAGAAAAAAGAATGTCTTGAGCACAAAAAGAAGGCTGATGAAGAAAAACAAGGTAACTATGACATTTTAAAAGGTCACTATAATTTGAATTCTTTTTAAATGTTAAGAAAGGATTGAGTTATTTGAATTTATTGTTACTCAATTTCATAGAGGTTATTATACATTAAATACTGCACTAAAGTACTTTTTGATGTGTTAAGATAATTAGGAGAATTTTTTGGAGAATTTTTTGCACAATATTATAATTAGGAGAATTTTTTGCACAATATTATAATTAGGAGAATTTTTGTGCACAATATTATACTTGGGAGAAGTGGGAAGGTGTTTATATGCTTTCATAGACACTGGTTAATTGTAGTTTTTTGACTAGTTGGTACTAATCTGTGACAATGCGATCCATAATGTAATATAGTCACCCTTTTAACATGTGTAGTTACCATTTTAACATATGTTTTCCTTTTTCTAACATAGTGACCTCTTTTTAGATTTACTAACTTTTGTTACTTTTAAGGTAGTACCTTTATTTTTTTTTTCATATAATTACTTCTTGTTCAATGTTCTCCTTAAATAAACCTATTCCTTTTTAAATCTATACTCTTTTATAATATAGTGATCTTTCTAATACATATAGTTACTGCCAATTTAAATACAGTAACTATTCTATACATATAGTTGCCACTATTGAAAAATATATTAACCTTTTGACGACAATTCTATAAGGGGAATATAAAAAGGTCATATATTATCACAAAACTAAGTATCTATGCGTCAAAAAAATATCAACACCCAATAATGTGAGTATTTATATTCAATATAATCGATTACCAAAAAGGGTACTATTGCAGTAAAAATGGTTACCATATAGAAAATATTAGAAACACAATGTAATCATAAAATCCTTGACAATTTTCATACTCAAATTAATAAATCGAAATAAATGTTTTGGTGTTTTTGAACCAAATTCTCTATGCTTCCTTCTTTTGCCTTTGTTCACGTGATCATAAATTCCCGGAATCCTCTTTTTTCCTTTTGCCCCTTTAGTGATGGCACGAGCAGATCCAATACTTGGACATGGTCTAATGGAGCAACTTGTGAAGTGTCATCTACACTACTTGTGTTTGGTTCAAAGATTTGTAGAATTCTTTTGAGTTTGAATTATTACCTGTATTGCTCTTGAATCTTTCTTGTAGCTTTCTTCAATTATTTTTCTAGCATCTTCAATTTTATGGCTTTGGAGTATAAGATTGTAGTAGTTTCTCACCATATGCAAACGCCATGAAGTAAAGTTGTTCAATTCACTGTTGCCTTTAGTTGTGCCTCACTCTTGTTCCACACCTCAAACTTTGCAAACCTTGTCCATCTCACACATATGTACTATTCTCGAATTTTCCGAATGGAATGTATATGCAAAACGCGGAGACAATGGAAGCATAACCATCCCGCCTCTTCAAAGTTCTTGCATGGACATTCAATTTTCTCGGTTGCCTTCATCATAAGTTACAACTTGTGTTGTTCCATCTCTTCCTTCAAGGTAAACTTTGTATATGAAGATACATCCATTCTTGAATAAAAGCTTTGCTTGAGATGCAATTGCCAAGTCAAACTCCTCTTCAAAATCTCTAAATAGAGTGTGTGTGTAAACCTCGAAGCATGTTTAAGTAAGGTCGTCATGGGATAATTTGACGTGGGGATTGATATTGTGCAATGGAACTCATCTGTTTCTTCTACTTTTCTCCATCTCTTTATTGTTTGTTGAAAGATGTTGTAGAACTCGGTGAGACTTGTCGTCCTATTGGCTTTGAAGCCTACCGCATGATTTGTACTTTCACTTCTTTGTGATGATAAAATTCCAGCAGAAAAAGAAATCTTTAGTAAAAGCCGTGGACCACTTGTGTCTAATTTCATATAATCCTTTGAACCACTTGTGTTCTTGCAGCTCATACTTCGTTATCATTCCAAGCCAACATATCTCAAATTCTTGTTCACTTAGACAACCATTCAAACATTTGTTGAAAGTTGTTTTGAATGTTGAATCGATTTGAGAACACCATATCTTTTTACCGCATTTTGACTCAAATGCCACCGGCATAGTCTATGAATTACATCTTGGAAAACCCGTGTATATTATAAAGAATTCAATATGTGTCAAAAAAGGGTCACTATATACTATGTTTAGTGAATTAGGATAATAATGCAAAAGGGTTACTACTATTCTTCAAAAGGTCACTATATTAGAAATTCGAATCAACTTGCCACTATATATGAAATATATTGAACAAGTCACCATATGTCAAAAAAGGGTCACTATATATGAATGTTACTACTATTATCAAAAAGGTAAAGAACAAAAAGATCACTATGTCATGAAAAGAGTAACTATATCCGAAATTAGAAAATATTTACCTTCTTTATCGCTTTGGCCATAGCCGCATCTTGGTCGTAAATATAGTGATTGGACATTTGTTACCCATAGCTTTCTTGAAAGTTTCAAACAACCGGATAAATGATGCAATGCCTCATCTCCTAGAAATGCACAAGCAAACATTACGTTTTTCCAATGGTTATTTATCCCCACAAATGGTGCACATATGAGGTTGTATCTATTTGTCCTATAAGTTGTATCAAATACAGTCACATCACCATAGATTTTATAATCTTCCAACATCATCGAATCTCTCCAAAACAAATTACAAACTCTCGCCATCTTTATCCAATCTAATTCCCAAGAAGAAGTTTGGATCTTCGTAATATGCATCTTGTAGTTTGTCATAAACTACTTGAGAATCACCTCCCTCAATAGCTTTAATCTTCGCTTTATAACAGAAATTCATATGGTCTTTCAAGCTATGACCAACAACATCGTCTCCTCCAACTTCATTACTCATATATCTAAAAGACTCAGCAGGTCTAAATCCCGAATCATGCATCGCTTCTATTGCAACACCTTTCATATCAGTCATTGCACGTTCTGAACGATGTAGATGATTCCATATTTGTCTTGTGAGGGGGTGATTATGAAGAAGAACATGTTGCACAATTTCAAATTGGCCTTCATCATTTAGTTTTGCCTTAATAAGAGCATTACATCCTGTTCTAGTTAGGGCAACTCTTCTACTTTTCCTTCTAGGCTTCTTAGAAGAACTTTCTTCTGTCAATTGATGCTCTTCTTCCTCAACACAAACTTCCTTTCTTTTACCAGCATTCCTTTGCCCTGCTGCAGAGCATAGAAAAAACTTTTGTGTGATTTCTACACTCCATGTTTTCCTTACTTGTTTTGCTTTTCTTACACTAAATCCCACAGTGGCGGCATGTTGACGATATAACTCATATATATCATCAAGTGTTTCCCTTGTTTGCCCTACTAACCACCCCGAAATATCTTCATCAACATTGTTTCTGTCAATGTGAAGCACATTAAATAATTAAGTTAATATTTTTGTTTATGTTATTCATATTGTAGGATATAGTGACCTTTTCATAAGTTGTAGTTACCATTGATTATTTGATTATTATGATAATTACTATTTTTTATTATAGAATCAAATTAACTTATAAATGGTTACTATATCATTTTAAAAGTAACTATGTTTTACTTAAAGTTTTAATTAGTTATTCTTTATTATATAGACATATAGTTACCTTCTTTATGTCATAGTGACATCTATTTCATATATGTCAGTGTTGTCTCGTATATGTTAATCAAAATTCTTATAGTAAACTCATTATCAACATATAGTTACCTTTTTGCATGATATATATACTACATTCACCTAACAACATGTTGTAATCCGTGCATATTTAGATTTATATATAGTGACTGCTTTTGAAGTTATAGTTACAGTAGAACTGTATAACATCATACTTGAAATATCCAATTCATCTCCACAAACATCCAATTCCGAGATCGAAAAAACATTATCACATTGCATGCATAGTTTCAACTAAGCGAGTCTTAAACAAATATACTACAAAAACAGTATTAACGAAGCATTTACAACAATATATCAACATTAGAGAAGTTAATCTCGAAATATTTACCTTCCGCACTTGTAGAAATAATTTCGTGATTTTCGCTTTCATCGTCTTCAATATTTGAAGCTTGGATTTCTCGCATAATCCGAAAAAAAATTGTAATCATCCTTACTTGCACAAGCAAAGGTAATTTGGAATAATAACCTAATTTGATTCATCAATTTAAAATCGAAAATCATACCTTCATTGTTGTTTCGACTCGATTCACACTCGATTATGTTGTTGTTGAGATCGAGTTGTGAGATTGTTGAAATTGCATTAGATTGTTGCTCCATAATTCTCTAATATTCTTTGTAGTTTTGATGATTTTGATCGTAAAATTGTGTGAGATTGCGTGCGAGGTTGCGGCGACGGATCCGAGAAGTAGAGAGAGAATCTCCGGATTTTTTTTGGAAAAGATGCGGGTGTACAAAATGAGGAGAGAGAATGAGTTATGGGGTTCATTTTATTTTAGGCAATTCGCACGTGTGAGGATATTGGTCCACAATAACTTATTGTGGACCGGGTCCACACAAGTTAAACTCTAACTCATATATATCATCAAGTGTTTCCCTTGTTTGCCCTACTAACCACCCCGAAATATCTTCATCAACATTGTTTCTGTCAATGTGAAGCACATTAAATAATTAAGTTAATATTTTTGTTTATGTTATTCATATTGTAGGATATAGTGACCTTTTCATAAGTTGTAGTTACCATTGATTATTTGATTATTATGATAATTACTATTTTTTATTATAGAATCAAATTAACTTATAAATGGTTACTATATCATTTTAAAAGTAACTATGTTTTACTTAAAGTTTTAATTAGTTATTCTTTATTATATAGACATATAGTTACCTTCTTTATGTCATAGTGACATCTATTTCATATATGTCGAGTGTTGTCCTGTATATGTTAATCAAAATTCTTATAGTAAACTCATTATCAACATATAGTTACCTTTTTGCATGATATAGATACTACATTCACCTAACAACATGTTGTAATCGGTGCATATTTAGATTTATATATAGTGACTCGCTTTTGAAGTTATAGTTACTGATAGAACCGTATAACATCATACTTGAAATATCCAATTCATCTCCACAAACATCCAATTCCGAGATCGAAAAAACATTATCACATTGCATGCATAGTTTCAACTAGAGGTGTCAATCTGGGTCACTGGCTGGGTTTGGGTTGACCCAGGCTGGGTCGGAATGATTTGGGTCGGAATAATCTGGGTGACACCGTGTCATGGGTCGGAACTGGGTGGGTCGGGTGAACTTGGGTCGGGTGAAACCGGGTGAGAGGATCTCGGGCCCGGGTCGGAAATGGTTCGGGTGAGACTGGGTCGGCCGAGATCTGGGTTGGGTGAATTTGGGTCGGAATGGAATAAGGTGAAGTCGGTCGAAATCGGCTTTCGGAATGACTTAGGTCGGAAGAAATCGGCTTTCGGAATAACTTGGGTCGGAAGAAATCGGCTTTCGGAATGACTTGGGTCGGAAGAAATCGGGTTTCGGAATGACTTGGGTCGGAAGAAATCGGCTTTCGGGTTACTTGGGTCGGAAGAAATAGATATCGGAATAACTTGGGTCGGAAGAAATCGGGTTTCGGAATGACTTGGGTCGGAAGAAAACGGCTTTCGGGTTACTTGGTCGGAAGAAATCGATATCGGAATAACTTGGGTCGGAAGAAATCGGGTTTCGGAATGACTTGGGTCGGAAGAAATTGGTTTTCGGGTTACTTGGGTCGGAATCGTATCGGAATAACTTTGGTCGGAATAATTCGACTTAGGAATTACTAAGGTTGGAAGAAATCGGCTTTCGGGTTACTTGGGTCGGAAGAAATCGATATCGGAATAAGTTGGGTAGGAATAATGCGGCTTTCGGAATTACTTGGGTTGGAAGAAATTGGCTTTCGGGTTACTTGGGTCGAAAGAAATCGATATCGGAATAACTTGGGTCGGAAGAAATCGATATGGGAATGAATTGCGTCGAAATAAATCGACCTTCGAGAATTAATTGAGTGTTCAACAAATCAACTATCGGAATGACTTGGGACTTGGGTCGAAATAAATCGGATTTCGAGTTGGGTCGACAAAAATCGGATCTCGGTGGGACTTGCCGACTTGGTTCTTGGAACGACTAAATATCGAACCCAGGCGGCTCCGTGGCGTATTATGATATTGTGGTATAGATTATACTATTATAGTCATTATACTTTATACTTATAGTGGTATATTATAGTAATCGTAATTATACCGATATTGTGAATTGTGGTTGGGTAATTGTTAATTTTTTAATAATACATTGAATCATTAATAGTTTGATACTTATATTATTATTATTAATTTGAAATGTTACTACAATAAGACTTATAAATTATACTTATATTATTGGGTCATTCACCATTATTGGCTATTGGCAATTGGCCTATTGACTAAGTTACTAAGTAGTAACTAGTAAGTATCGCTCATTAGTTATTCGAGTTATTTAGTTATTCTTATTCATGATTGCATATGTATTCAAGTAACAAGTAACAACTAACATATAACAAGTAACAAGTAACAGCTAACAACAAACAGCTATAAGGATTATTGATTATAGAGTTATAGATAATAGACTTATAGTGTTAGGGTTAATAAACTATTAAACTTAAACATTTTGTTAGTTAGTGACTTACTTACTCTTTTGTCCGAAATCGAATCGGTTACTATATAGCAACAAAAAGAGTTAGAATTAAAGAATTAGGTTGACGTTAAAACATTAATGAAAGCATCTTAATTAATTTGTAATTATAAAATTGTTCGACTTTTCATCGATCATGGAACAACTCAACAAGTAACAATCATCAATGTTAATCACTTAATCGAATATGTCATATGATCGTTCAGAAGATTATACATAATCATACACTATATCACTAAAGGATGAAGATGAAATATTGAAGCTATGAAAGTAGATCATGGTCTATAATCAATATGAAATAATAATCATGTCATTGTATCGAAGAGAGGATGAAACATTGATCGAATTTCGTTCGCTTAAGTCGTTAAGGTTGACATAAATCAAATGATCATAAAGTTGGCCTATTGCCTAAGTATCGCCTATTACTCTATTAGTTATTCACTTATTTAGTTATTCTTATTGATGATTGCATAAGTATTCAAGTAACAAGTAACAACTAACATGTAACAAGTAACAACCATAAGGATTATTGATTATAAACTTATAATATTAGAGTCAATAGACTATTAAACTTAAACAGTTTGTTAGTTAGCTTAGCGACATAAATCAAATTGATCATAAGATATTAAGATTGATTGTCTTCGACATTAATCAAAAGTCAAAACCATCAAATGATCATACGATTGATCATCGATGTTATTACACGTTTAACAATAATCAAAGCATACTATAAATCCGTCTATTTCATTACTTAAATAATCACACATTAATGCATTTCATACTTAACAATTAATAATTTAAACTTTCATTGTTTCACAAACTTTCGTCATCAATACAATTACATCATTATTCATTGAACTTTTAAAGTAAGTAGGAATTATTAAAACAGTTAGTAAACCTCATTCATAATTATTTTTACATTAATGATCTTGTTCATAATTAAAAATAGTAATTAAATTTCTAAAGTTTGTAATTTTATTAATTTATAATATTAATAATTAGTAATTAGTATTACTAAACAAATTTACAAATTAATACTAAATGTCTAAAAGAACTATAAATGAAATTTAAATGAACTCTAGTCTAAATGAAATCTAAAATCGAAATCTTTACTAAAAACCCTAAATGAACTTACAAAAATTAATCTTACCCACTCATTCAAACAATGGTTAAATCTCAACCTTTGATCTAACCCTAAACCTCAACCGTTGATCTAACCATAAATGAATAAATCTCAACCCTTGATCTAACCCTAAACCTCCCCCTAATGCCCCTTGGTATATAAACCTAATTTTCTAGGTCACACGCTCATTTCCTCACTTCATTTCTCTCTCATTCCGGCTTTTCTCTCTGAATTAGGTTTTTGAGTTTTTCTCTCATGACTCATCCTCTCACTTCCTCACTTCCTCACTTCCTCGAATCGAGATCTAATCTCTCATTTTCTTCATTTTCTTTTCTTTTCTCTCGAGTCTCTCCTCTCTCTTATTACGGTTTCACTCTTTATTTGCAAATTGTAGATTGGGGTAATAATCTCTCTTATTCGGGTTTCACACGGCTCGAAGGGGTTGAAGACTTAAGGGCCGATTCTTGAAGCCGTTAAGAAGTGAAGATCATAAAAAACAAAGCTTTCGTCCAAGAAGAAGCAAAATAAAGCAAAAAAAAAAAAACGCAAATTTATTCTTCAAAAAATTATGTCGCAACCACCCGGTAAGTTTTCTTTTTCCTAGAGTTCTCGTTTTCCTTTTTTTTTTTTTTAGATTTAGGAAGATCTCGCCCTTGCATGTGATTGTGGGAATATATCTTTGGTCCGGTTTGCGATTTACTTGGAATATGATGTTTGTTTTTAATTTTACTTGTTTTTTTTGAAGATCTTGATTTTTTTATTATTTTACTTGAAATTGTGAATGTGAGTATGTTACGGATCCGATATCTATACTATTTTCGAATATCATGTGACATGTGTTTGAGATCTATACTTTTTTTAACTTTACTTGTTGTTTTTGTCCGGATCTAGATTATTTTGGGATCTTTTTTCCATGTTTCTTACTTTTTTTTCAACTTCGTTCTTCGTAGTGATTTATTTTTGTATCTTTTTTTTGTATTATTTTACTTTTTATTTTTATATGGAATATGTGAGATTGTGAGTATGTGGCTATGTTTTAAAGTTTTTTTATGTGAGATCTGATATCTATACTATTTTTTGAATATCATGTGACATTTGTTTGAGATCTATATTTTTTTTTACCTTTACTTGTTTTTTTTGTCCAGATCTAGATTATTTTGGGATTATTTTTCCATGTTTGCTATTTCAGTTTTTTACGGAATATGTGAGATCTAGATTGTGAGATTTTTTTTCCATGTTTGCTATTTCAGTAAAGTTCAGTTTTTTACTATTTTACTTTTTGTATGTTTTTAAGTTTTTTTGTGTCCGGAACTAGATTATTTTGTGTTCTTTGCCTTAATTGAACATGATACATACTTGGTTGGTATTGATGATGCTTGTGTCTCTTTCTTTGGCTTTCTTGTCGTGTTAAGTTGTGTTGTCAATTAGAGTCGAGTGCTCGATGATGAGGTGAAATTTGTACCTGAGAGCTATTTTTTTATACCAAATGTTTTAGATATTTTATTCTTTTTTGCTGCCTTATTTCTCTCAAAAATCTGTCTTTGGTATTTATTTTTAATATTCTTTTATTTAGAAATTTTTGAGTTTATAATTTCAGGTACATCAAGTGCAAAATTGATGAAGGTCATGAGATACCAACTTTTTGTACTAACTTTTTGAAATTTTTGGAATTGAAGGGGAGTATTAGTGGCTGCCTTGGTAGGATATTGGAATTTTTTGTACTAACTTTTTCTGCTTTGTTGGGCCATGTAAATGATGATCATTATGTAATTTTTTTGCTTATTAGTAATGATAATCTAACTTGTTGGATGTAATGGATGTTTCCCCTTTTATATTAGGGTTGCTTGATTTTGTAAAGATGTTGGAAGCTTGGAATGATTAATGGCGGTTTTTGTTCAATTTTAATTTCATATATTTTTTTTATTTAATACTTTAAGTCGATTTTATTTATTTTATTTCTAATATTTATTAAATACTAAGTAAAACAAATGTTTGATCGTTAGAGAGAGACGTCTTCACTATTTCTTTATTAGACATTAAAACATTAAGTAACAAGGACCGAACACGTTTAAACATTAAGTAAGTCTTATGGATAATATAAATGGGCTGAAAATGGGCTGAAAATGTACATAATGAACACGTTCAAACACACTTGTTCAAACACGTTCTAACACGTTCCAAATATAAATGGGCTGAAAATGTACATAATGATTAATTCAATTCAACTATTTACATAAATTAAGAAAAAGTTGGAGGTTAAGAATTAAGATACCTTATGGATTATGCCCTATGGTGTACGGAAGTCATGGCTTAAATGCATGTCTAACAACGAGAAACTATGTGTTTCATCTCCGGCCTCCGCCTAATCGAGAACTACTCCAAATATTAATGTACTTGTCGAAAAAATCAAAAAATGTGTTCCATCGATTTTTGAAAAAAAATAAAAGAAAGATAAAACTTGAAATAAATGGTAATCTTATACGTCTTCGGTCTTGCACCCCAAAAACAAATAAATGGTGTTGGGTCGGAATGGCATTGAGTCGGGTTTAGTTGGGTCGGGTGCTAACGGGGTTGGGTCGGACCGGGTCGGTGATAGGCGGGTTGGGTCCTGGCCCGGTGATGATAGGCTGGGTTGGGTCCTGGCCCGGGTCGGTGATAGGCGAGTTGGGTCGAACCGGGTCGGTGATAGGCTGGGTTGGGTCACAACTGGGTTGGGTGGTAATCGGGTTGGGTGATAAGCTGGGTTGGGTGATAACCGGGTGGGTTTAAGCTGGGTCATTGGCGGGTGAAGTTGGGTGCGGGTCATTTTGGGTCGGAAACGGGTTGGAGTGCGGGTCGTTATTCACGGGTGCAACCGGGTACGGGTACAACCTGGGTCGGCCAAACTCGAGGTTGGGTTACTAATTCCACGGGTTAAACGGGCACGGGTGAACACTGGGTCGGAATGGGTCGGCTTTCCAACCGACCACTCTCGGCTCGGAACAGGTTGGGTCTGGGTCGCATGCGGGTTCACCCGTGGGTCGGCCCAGTTTTTGACACCTCTAGTTTCAACTAAGCAGAGTCTTAAACAAATATACTACAAAACAGTATTAACAGAAGCATTTACAACAAAATATCAACATTAGAGAAGTTAATCTCGAAATATTTACCTTCCGCACTTGTAGAAATAATTTCGTGATTTTCGCTTTCATCGTCTTCAATATTTGAAGCTTGGATTTCTGCATAATCTGAAAAAAAATTGTAATCATCCTTACTTGCACAAGCAAAGGTAATTTGGAATAATAACCTAATTTGATTCATCAATTTAAAATCGAAAATCATACCTTCATTGTTGTTTCGACTCGATTCACACTCGATTATGTTGTTGTTGAGATCAAGTTGTGAGATTGTTGAAATTGCATTAGATTGTTGCTCCATAATTCTCTAATATTCTTTGTAGTTTTGATGATTTTGATCGTAAAATTGTGTGAGATTGCGTGCGAGGTTGCGGCGACAGATCCGAGAAGTAGAGAGAGAATCTCTGGATTTTTTTGGAAAAGATGCGGGTGTACAAAATGAGGAGAGAGAATGAGTTATGGGGTTCATTTTATTTTAGGCAATTCGCACGTGTGAGGATATTGGTCCACAATAACTTATTGTGGACCAGGTCCACACAAGTTAAACTCTAACTCATATATATCATCAAGTGTTTCCCTTGTTTGCCCTACTAACCACCCTGAAATATCTTCATCAACATTGTTTCCTGTCAATGTGAAGCACATTAAATAATTAAGTTAATATTTTTGTTTATGTTATTCATATTGTAGGATATAGTGACCTTTTCATAAGTTGTAGTTACCATTGATTATTTGATTATTATGATAATTACTATTTTTTATTATAGAATCAAATTAACTTATAAATGGTTACTATATCATTTTAAAAGTAACTATGTTTTACTTAAAGTTTTAATTAGTTATTCTTTATTATATAGACATATAGTTACCTTCTTTATGTCATAGTGACATCTATTTCATATATGTCAGTGTTGTCCTGTATATGTTAATCAAAATTCTTATAGTAAACTCATTATCAACATATAGTTACCTTTTTGCATGATATAGATACTACATTCACCTAACAACATGTTGTAATCAGTGCATATTTAGATTTATATATAGTGACTGCTTTTGAAGTTATAGTTACAGTAGAACTGTATAACATCATACTTGAAATATCCAATTCATCTCCACAAACATCCAATTCCGAGATCGAAAAAACATTATCACATTGCATGCATAGTTTCAACTAAGCAGAGTCTTAAACAAATATACTACAAAAACGGTATTAACGAAGCATTTACAACAAAATATCAACATTAGAGAAGTTAATCTCGAAATATTTACCTTCCGCACTTGTAGAAATAATTTCGTGATTTTCGCTTTCATCGTCTTCAATATTTGAAGCTTGGATTTCTGCATAATCTGAAAAAAAATTGTAATCATCCTTACTTGCACAAGCAAAGGTAATTTGGAATAATAACCTAATTTGATTCATCAATTTAAAATCGAAAATCATACCTTCATTGTTGTTTCGACTCGATTCACACTCGATTATGTTGTTGTTGAGATCAAGTTGTGAGATTGTTGAAATTGCATTAGATTGTTGCTCCATAATTCTCTAATATTCTTTGTAGTTTTGATGATTTTGATCGTAAAATTGTGTGAGATTGCGTGCGAGGTTGCGGCGACAGATCCGAGAAGTAGAGAGAGAATCTCTGGATTTTTTTGGAAAAGATGCGGGTGTACAAAATGAGGAGAGAGAATGAGTTATGGGGTTCATTTTATTTTAGGCAATTCGCACGTGTGAGGATATTGGTCCACGATAACTTATTGTGGACCGGTCCACACAAGTTAAACTCTAACTCATATATATCATCAAGTGTTTCCCTTGTTTGCCCTACTAACCACCCCTGAAATATCTTCATCAACATTGTTTCCTGTCAATGTGAAGCACATTAAATAATTAAGTTAATATTTTTGTTTATGTTATTCATATTGTAGGATATAGTGACCTTTTCATAAGTTGTAGTTACCATTGATTATTTGATTATTATGATAATTACTATTTTTTATTATAGAATCAAATTAACTTATAAATGGTTACTATATCATTTTAAAAGTAACTATGTTTTACTTAAAGTTTTAATTAGTTATTCTTTATTATATAGACATATAGTTACCTTCTTTATGTCATAGTGACATCTATTTCATATATGTCAGTGTTGTCCTGTATATGTTAATCAAAATTCTTATAGTAAACTCATTATCAACATATAGTTACCTTTTTGCATGATATAGATACTACATTCACCTAACAACATGTTGTAATCAGTGCATATTTAGATTTATATATAGTGACTGCTTTTGAAGTTATAGTTACGGTAGAACCGTATAACATCATACTTGAAATATCCAATTCATCTCCTACAAACATCCAATTCCGAGATCGAAAAAACATTATCACATTGCATGCATAGTTTCAACTAAGCAGAGTCTTAAACAAATATACTACAAAACAGTATTAACAGAAGCATTTACAACAAAATATCAACATTAGAGAAGTTAATCTCGAAATATTTACCTTCCGCACTTGTAGAAATAATTTCGTGATTTTCGCTTTCATCGTCTTCAATATTTGAAGCTTGGATTTCTGCATAATCTGAAAAAAAATTGTAATCATCCTTACTTGCACAAGCAAAGGTAATTTGGAATAATAACCTAATTTGATTCATCAATTTAAAATCGAAAATCATACCTTCATTGTTGTTTCGACTCGATTCACACTCGATTATGTTGTTGTTGAGATCAAGTTGTGAGATTGTTGAAATTGCATTAGATTGTTGCTCCATAATTCTCTAATATTCTTTGTAGTTTTGATGATTTTGATCGTAAAATTGTGTGAGATTGCGTGCGAGGTTGCGGCGACGGTCCAGAAGTAGAGAGAGAATCTCTGGATTTTTTTGGAAAAGATGCGGGTGTACAAAATGAGGAGAGAGAATGAGTTATGGGGTTCATTTTATTTTAGGCAATTCGCACGTGTGAGGATATTGGTCCACAATAACTTATTGTGGACCAGGTCCACACAAGTTAAACTCTAACTCATATATATCATCAAGTGTTTCCCTTGTTTGCCCTACTAACCACCCCGAAATATCTTCATCAACATTGTTTCTGTCAATGTGAAGCACATTAAATAATTAAGTTAATATTTTTGTTTATGTTATTCATATTGTAGGATATAGTGACCTTTTCATAAGTTGTAGTTACCATTGATTATTTGATTATTATGATAATTACTATTTTTTATTATAGAATCAAATTAACTTATAAATGGTTACTATATCATTTTAAAAGTAACTATGTTTTACTTAAAGTTTTAATTAGTTATTCTTTATTATATAGACATATAGTTACCTTCTTTATGTCATAGTGACATCTATTTCATATATGTCGGTGTTGTCTGTATATGTTAATCAAAATTCTTATAGTAAACTCATTATCAACATATAGTTACCTTTTTGCATGATATAGATACTACATTCACCTAACAACATGTTGTAATCGGTGCATATTTAGATTTATATATAGTGACTTGCTTTTGAAGTTATAGTTACGATAGAACCGTATAACATCATACTTGAAATATCCAATTCATCTCCACAAACATCCAATTCCGAGATCGAAAAAACATTATCACATTGCATGCATAGTTTCAACTAAGCGAGTCTTAAACAAATATACTACAAAACAAGTATTAACGAAGCATTTACAACAAAATATCAACATTAGAGAAGTTAATCTCGAAATATTTACCTTCCGCACTTGTAGAAATAATTTCGTGATTTTCGCTTTCATCGTCTTCAATATTTGAAGCTTGGATTTCTGCATAATCTGAAAAAAAATTGTAATCATCCTTACTTGCACAAGCAAAGGTAATTTGGAATAATAACCTAATTTGATTCATCAATTTAAAATCGAAAATCATACCTTCATTGTTGTTTCGACTCGATTCACACTCGATTATGTTGTTGTTGAGATCAAGTTGTGAGATTGTTGAAATTGCATTAGATTGTTGCTCCATAATTCTCTAATATTCTTTGTAGTTTTGATGATTTTGATCGTAAAATTGTGTGAGATTGCGTGCGAGGTTGCGGCGACAGATCCGAGAAGTAGAGAGAGAATCTCTCGGATTTTTTTGGAAAAGATGCGGGTGTACAAAATGAGGAGAGAGAATGAGTTATGGGGTTCATTTTATTTTAGGCAATTCGCACGTGTGAGGATATTGGTCCACAATAACTTATTGTGGACCGGTCCACACAAGTTAAACTCTAACTCATATATATCATCAAGTGTTTCCCTTGTTTGCCCTACTAACCACCCCGAAATATCTTCATCAACATTGTTTTCTGTCAATGTGAAGCACATTAAATAATTAAGTTAATATTTTTGTTTATGTTATTCATATTGTAGGATATAGTGACCTTTTCATAAGTTGTAGTTACCATTGATTATTTGATTATTATGATAATTACTATTTTTTATTATAGAATCAAATTAACTTATAAATGGTTACTATATCATTTTAAAAGTAACTATGTTTTACTTAAAGTTTTAATTAGTTATTCTTTATTATATAGACATATAGTTACCTTCTTTATGTCATAGTGACATCTATTTCATATATGTCGGTGTTGTCTGTATATGTTAATCAAAATTCTTATAGTAAACTCATTATCAACATATAGTTACCTTTTTGCATGATATAGATACTACATTCACCTAACAACATGTTGTAATCGGTGCATATTTAGATTTATATATAGTGATTGCTTTTGAAGTTATAGTTACTGATAGAAGCCGTATAACATCATACTTGAAATATCCAATTCATCTCCACAAACATCCAATTCCGAGATCGAAAAAACATTATCACATTGCATGCATAGTTTCAACTAAGCGAGTCTTAAACAAATATACTACAAAACAGTATTAACGAAGCATTTACAACAAAATATCAACATTAGAGAAGTTAATCTCGAAATATTTACCTTCCGCACTTGTAGAAATAATTTCGTGATTTTCGCTTTCATCGTCTTCAATATTTGAAGCTTGGATTTCTGCATAATCTGAAAAAAATTGTAATCATCCTTACTTGCACAAGCAAAGGTAATTTGGAATAATAACCTAATTTGATTCATCAATTTAAAATCGAAAATCATACCTTCATTGTTGTTTCGACTCGATTCACACTCGATTATGTTGTTGTTGAGATCAAGTTGTGAGATTGTTGAAATTGCATTAGATTGTTGCTCCATAATTCTCTAATATTCTTTGTAGTTTTGATGATTTTGATCGTAAAATTGTGTGAGATTGCGTGCGAGGTTGCGGCGACGGATCCGAGAAGTAGAGAGAGAATCTCCGGATTTTTTTGGAAAAGATGCGGGTGTACAAAATGAGGAGAGAGAATGAGTTATGGGGTTCATTTTATTTTAGGCAATTCGCACGTGTGAGGATATTGGTCCACAATAACTTATTGTGGACCGAGTCCACACAAGTTAAACTCTAACTCATATATATCATCAAGTGTTTCCCTTGTTTGCCCTACTAACCACCCTGAAATATCTTCATCAACATTGTTTCCTGTCAATGTGAAGCACATTAAATAATTAAGTTAATATTTTTGTTTATGTTATTCATATTGTAGGATATAGTGACCTTTTCATAAGTTGTAGTTACCATTGATTATTTGATTATTATGATAATTACTATTTTTTATTATAGAATCAAATTAACTTATAAATGGTTACTATATCATTTTAAAAGTAACTATGTTTTACTTAAAGTTTTAATTAGTTATTCTTTATTATATAGACATATAGTTACCTTCTTTATGTCATAGTGACATCTATTTCATATATGTCAGTGTTGTCCTGTATATGTTAATCAAAATTCTTATAGTAAACTCATTATCAACATATAGTTACCTTTTTGCATGATATAGATACTACATTCACCTAACAACATGTTGTAATCGGTGCATATTTAGATTTATATATAGTGATTGCTTTTGAAGTTATAGTTACTGATAGAACCGTATAACATCATACTTGAAATATCCAATTCATCTCCACAAACATCCAATTCCGAGATCGAAAAAACATTATCACATTGCATGCATAGTTTCAACTAAGCAGAGTCTTAAACAAATATACTACAAAACAGTATTAACAGAAGCATTTACAACAAAATATCAACATTAGAGAAGTTAATCTCGAAATATTTACCTTCCGCACTTGTAGAAATAATTTCGTGATTTTCGCTTTCATCGTCTTCAATATTTGAAGCTTGGATTTCTGCATAATCTGAAAAAAAATTGTAATCATCCTTACTTGCACAAGCAAAGGTAATTTGGAATAATAACTTAATTTGATTCATCAATTTAAAATCGAAAATCATACCTTCATTGTTGTTTCGACTCGATTCACACTCGATTATGTTGTTGTTGAGATCAAGTTGTGAGATTGTTGAAATTGCATTAGATTGTTGCTCCATAATTCTCTAATATTCTTTGTAGTTTTGATGATTTTGATCGTAAAATTGTGTGAGATTGCGTGCGAGGTTGCGGCGACAGATCCGAGAAGTAGAGAGAGAATCTCTGGATTTTTTTGGAAAAGATGCGGGTGTACAAAATGAGGAGAGAGAATGAGTTATGGGGTTCATTTTATTTTAGGCAATTCGCACGTGTGAGGATATTGGTCCACAATAACTTATTGTGGACCAGGTCCACACAAGTTAAACTCCTACATCAAAAGCAGATATCAATAATTTAATACTATAACATAAGTATGTTCATTCTATTTCCGCCCAAAATTTTATTACTCCATGTTAAACTTTTGGAGAGAAGAAAGGTTATTCTTCTACACTTTATGTCTCTGTGATCAGTTTAAAATGTCTTTTTTTTTTACATCAGAAAAACTTGCATTAATAAAACTCGAATTACATCCTAGAGAGTATACTAACCATACATAAGTAAGTCATCATGAACAAGATTAGCTACTAAAACATGGGGGGATGGGGCATAACATTTCTTCCTACAAGGGTAGCAGACGTCCTCAGTAAAGCATGATGGACTTCCTCAGTTTGAAATGTCACGAATAACATTTTCAAGTGAAAAAAAATACAAAATACACTTTAATTAGTATATAATGCTAAAATGTACATTTTAATTATGCTATATATCTATATAAAGCTAAAAGTATTTCACATCTATAATTATATGAGGCTAAAATTTTGGCTAATATAGGAGTCTAAAAAAGTCACGCTACAAAATCCAGCTAATATAGCAAAACGGAATTGAAATACTGTATTATCAACTTTGACTACATTAACATAAAGTCAGGGTCATCTAATTAAAGAGAACTAGTTATTAGGCCCAGGCGATGCCCCGGGTTATTAATATTTTTATGTCAAAAGAGAGCATCTAATGTTGTATAGTTCATTGGTTAGAACTTTACTATATTAACTTAAGGTCATGTGGTCGAATCTTGTACAAAACATGTTTCTAATTTTTTAATGTATGTTGATGACATGGAACAAAACAACTAAAGGGACAGTGCCATGTGGCGTGTAGATTTTCTTCAGAACGTGTTTTAATATATTTGTACTAGTTTTTTATGCACGTGATGCGTGCGACGATATTTTTGGGCATAACTGTTACTCAGTATCGAAACAAACCATGTAAAGAGGAGATAAATACTGCTAATTAAGATTGATATGGATTTCATGTCAAATCATGTACAGAGGAGCCAAGATAAATATAACTTGTTTTCATGATTTTATGTAATATTGTTGTTTCAATTATAGCTAACTGAGTATGATTAACGTTAGTTGTTTGTTAATAGTCAAAAAAATATTGTAGCCAAAAGCCACAAAGCCACCTATATGCAAGTAACAAAACCAAATAATTTTACCCACCTACCCATATGACTATCAATCCCACCTATCATATAACCACTAGTGGAAAAAACGCTATATGTCACAACAAAACCGCTGCGGTCCTTAAGAGAACCGCAGCGGTAAATCGTCGAAATTTGGGTGGGATATTTGGCCTAACAAACCGCTGCGGTTATCATAAAACCGCAACGGTTAATAGTTAACCGCTGCGGTTCTCTATTACCCGTTGCGGTTTTATGAACCGCAGCGGTTTATTTTGTTTTTTTTTTCGCGTCAAATTTCCTCCCTTGCTTACACGCACTGTTAACTCCCTCCTTCAATTCTTCCTTCCTTTCAAAAAAATTAAAGACTCCCTCAGTCCCTCCAATTCACGCAACCCCGACCCCACTGCCACCACTAGGTTCCACCACCACTGCCACCACTGGGTTCCACCACCACTGCCACCACTGGGTTCCACCTTCCCCCAACCCCCGACGACCACCACCGCTGCGTCCTCCTCTCCAATTCGGTGGGTTTGAACCACAAACCCCACCCGCGTCCCTCCTCCGTGGCCGCGTCCTCCTTCTGTGGCTGCACCACCACCGCCGCAACTCCACCATTCCTTCTCTACCTCTTCTTAGGTACCTACATTCCTTCTCTACCTCTACCTCCACCATTCCTCATATTTGAAGCTTCAAGTTTATAATTAATTGTTCTTTTATGAATAATTGTTAATTAAATTAGGTTGTATAATAGTTAAAGGTTGTAAATTTGATTGATTTGAGTTAATTATTTTATTTAAAGTAGTTAGTTTGATTTTTAGGTTAAAAAACTAGGGTTTGTTGTGGTTGCTATTTTTGTGGTTGTTGTTGGTAGTAGCTATTGTTGTTGTTGTTGTTGATGTTGTTGTTGATGTTGTTGTTGTTGTTGTTGTTGATGTTGTTGTTGATGTTGTTGTTGTTGTTGTTGTTGTTGTTGTTGTTGTTGTTGTTGTTGTAGTACTTACTAACTAGTTAGGTTTGAACTTTAAAAGTTGTTGTTGATTATTGGTTTAGATATTTAGTTTAGTTTAGCTTAGTTTAGTTTTGTTTTGTTTGAATTGCTAATTTATACTAATGTTAACATTTAAACTTTGTTGTTGATTATTGAAGCTAGCTAGGGACGGATTGTTGAGCTCGATTTCCCTATTCACAACCTTGATATTGGTATGTTATCACTCATATTTAACTTTCTTTCATAGTAAATTGGTATATGTATATGTATATGTATATGTATATGTATATGTATATGTATATGTATATGTATATGTATATGTATATGTATATGTATATGTATATGCTAATGTGTATATATTTATCGTTGAATTGAGATTAGATGTAAAATGTTGTTGTTTTTAAAAACCTATGTTTGCATCATCATATCATATGCCTAGATACCCGTTCGAGACTTACTCATTAGGAGTAAGTCTTGAATAGTCCCCGATTTGGGACTGTTCTTAGATGTTTAATCTCACTTAGGTGGTGAATGTATGTCTTTAGTTCGATTCTAGAGGAAAATCTTGGCTCGTCGTTTCCTTACTTTTGTTCTCTCTCAGGTACATATGTAGATATAAATAAATTTATATCTACATCGTGTACTTGGAGAACTGTAGGGAAAATGCTTGCCGGATTTTCCGTAGATTCGAACTGAAGGCAATACATTCACTAGTGAGATTAGACATCTAAGGATGGGTTAGGTTGGAGTGATAAGGACCCTTGGAAAGCATGCCTAATTTCATTAAATTTATATCGTGTATAAACTCTAATAATGTAGTGAAATTCGTCATTGACATTGGGTCCTTGTTGCTTGTGTTTAATTAGAGCTAGGTTTGGTTGAAATGAATCGTGCATGGATGTATGGTAGTCGTGACACGTGTGAATTCGTGGATGGGGTCTTTGAATTTTGTGATGCTTGCATTAAGTCATCAGTGCAAAGGGAACCGAGGGGTTTTATTGTCCTTGTGTTGATTGTGGTAATGTGAGCATCGTTAGTAGCATTGAGTCGCTTAGGGAGCATGTCTTTCGTCGCGGGTTTAGACAAGACTACTATGTATGGGTTTGGCACGGTGAGGAGGGTATGTATGATGGTCGAAATGCCATTGTTAACGATGTGCATGAAGAAGGTGAGTTTGATGTCATTGAGAATGACAACATCGAGGATGAATATGAGGATATTCAAGTAGAAGATGATGATGATGAAGGGGATCATATCGAGGAGATGATGGCGGGGGTAGATCATTGTGGCAAACGGTCTCGTATTTTTGAGTGCATGGACGAGGCATCTCGAAAACCGTTGTATCCCGGTTGTACGAGGTACACCAAGCTGACGGCCGTGATAACACTCTTTAATATCAAGACGAAAGCCGGTATAAGTGACTCTTGTTTCACTTCCTTGTTGCAAGCATTTGGTGATATGTTGCTTGGGACGACCATGAACTACCCAAGTCGAACTATTATGCTAAGAAACTGATGTGTCCCTTCGGGTTAGAGTACCAGAGGATACATGCTTGTCCAAACGATTGTGTGCTATATCGAAATGAATATGAAAATATGGATGAGTGTCCTCGATGTGGGAAGTCGCGTTACAGGCGCGCGGGGGTTGGTGATAAGAAAGGTCCTGCAGCAAAGGTGATGTGGTATCTTCCGATTATGCCACGATTCAAGCGCATGTTTTCAATCAAAAAAGATGCTAAGAACTTGAGGTGGCATGCAGAACGAAGGAAAAAGGATGGTTTTCTCAAACATCCGGTTGATTCTCCTGAGTGGAAAGGTATCAACCATTGTCATAAGACCTTCGGTGCCGAGGACAGAAATTTGAGGCTTGGCCTATGCACGGATGGAATGAACCCATTTGGCAATCTTAGTTCTCAACATAGTACGTGGCCGGTTCTTCTAGTTATATACAACTTGCCTCCTTGGTTGTGCATGAAACGCAAATACATCATGTTGTCGATTCTTATTTCGGGCGAAACACTGGAAACGACATAGATGTCTACCTCCGAGTCACTTGTTGATGATTTGAGAAAAATGTGGGATGAAGGAGTTTCTGTGTATGACGCACATGCTGATGAGGTATTCACATTGCGTGCCATGTATAGTTCATTTAGCCGCTTGTTAGGTCATGTTTAGTTCTTATTAGTATATATATATATGTATTACAATCAACTAAACTCGCTTCACATGTATTGAAACCCATTTTGGGTAAGTGAATGTCATTTCGGGCCAATTTCGGCTTTTCAACCTCAATTAACTTAATTTCTCGCTTTTAGCCGCATGTTAGGTCATGTATAGTTCTTATTAGTATATATATATGTATTACAATCAACTAAACTCGCTTCACATGATTTAAAAACCGAATTGGGTAGATGAATGTCGTTTAGGGTGTAATTATGGATTTTTTTTAGGGGGGGGCCAACGGGGGAGGCGGTCAATGGGGGGAGTGAAGGGGGCCGGGGTGGGGGAGTGGGGGCGGGGAAGGGGGGGTTGTGGAAGGGGGGGGGAGTGAAGAAGGGCGGGGGAGGTGTGCGGTCGGGGGAGTGTGCGGGGGCGGGGAGGGAGTGTGCGGGGGGGGCGAGGGGGAGGCAGGGGAGGTGAAGGGAGGAGGTGCGTGGGGCGGCAGGGGGGCGAAGTGAAGGGGGGGACAGTGAAGGGGGAGTGCGGGGGGGAGTGTAGGGGGGGAGTGCGGGGGAGGGAGTGTGCGGGGGGCGGTGAAGGGGGACAGTGATGTGATTGTTTAATCTTACGCGTTTCTAATATCGTTTTTTTAAATTTCAGGAGTTTAAACATGGTCCGAGATGATGTCATTGTGGAGGAAGAAACCGATGATGATTATGATAAGTCATTGGATGATGATGATGAGTATGATGCGGAGAAGGAGAACGATAAAGGTGACCCGAAGACTTAGCGCATGATGAGGAGGCGCGCTTGCGTAAAAGGGAACTTGACTTGGCTGAAATAAATGAGGAGCTAGCCGATAAGGCTCCCCCATTGACAACAATGCTAGGGAAGATTATCCTTGTACTTCATCCGTCATTGTGCCACAAAAAAATGCGGGGAAAGAGGTTCTCAGTACCAAAACTCCAAGTAAAGTTGCAACAAAGAAGCGGAAAGGAAGGGGTGCGACCAAGGGATTGAATTATAACACCCCTATGACCCTCGAGTATGATGATATGGGTCAACCTTGTGGTCAATGGCGTAAAAAGTATGGGCAGCATTTAGGGTTATGTGTGCGCAAACTGAGCATTTTGGTGGGGTGGAAAGATGTGCCCGATGCAATGAAGAAATCATTATGGGAAGACACTTGTGTAAGTTTATTTTGTAACTGAATTACTTTTATTTTTTGCATGTTAGGGGCATGTTAGGTCATATATAGTCCCAATAGGTACATATATAACTATAAGAGTCAATTAAACTCCACTTATATGCTTTGAAACACATTTTGGGTAAATGAAGGCCATTTCGGGCCGATTTTGGCCTTTACACTCCAATTCACTTAGTTTATTGCATTTAGCCGCATGTTAGGTCATATATAGTCCCAATAGGTACATATATAACTATAAGAGTCAATTAAACTCCACTTATATGCTTTGAAACACATTTTGGGTAAATGAAGGCCATTTCGGGCCGATTTTGGCCTTTACACTCCAATTCACTTAGTTATTTTCATTTAGCCGCATGTTAGGTCATATATAGTCCCAATAGGTACATATATAACTATAAGAGTCAATTAAACTCCACTTATATGCTTTGAAACACATTTTGGGTAAATGAAGGCCATTTCGGGCCGATTTTGGCCTTTACACTCCAATTCACTTAGTTTATTGCATTTAGCCGCATGTTAGGTCATATATAGTCCCAATAGGTACATATATAACTATAAGAGTCAATTAAACTCCACTTATATGCTTTGAAACACATTTTGGGTAAATGAAGGCCATTTCGGGCCGATTTTGGCCTTTACACTCCAATTCAGAGTTATTTTCATTTAGCCGCATGTTAGGTCATATATAGTCCCAATAGGTAAATATATAACTATAAAGAGTCAATTAAACTCCACTTATATGCTTTGAAACACATTTTGGGTAAATGAAGGCCATTTCGGGCCGATTTTGGCCTTTACACTCCAATTCACTTAGTTTATTGCATTTAGCCGCATGTTAGGTCATATATAGTCCCAATAGGTACATATATAACTATAAGAGTCAATTAAACTCCACTTATATGCTTTGAAACACATTTTGGGTAAATGAAGGCCATTTCGGGCCGATTTTGGCCTTTACACTCCAATTCACTGAGTTATTTTCATTTAGCCGCATGTTAGGTCATATATAGTCCCAATAGGTAAATATATAACTATAAGAGTCAATTAAACTCCACTTATATGCTTTGAAACACATTTTGGGTAAATGAAGGCCATTTCGGGCGATTTTGGCCTTTACACTCCAATTCACTTAGTTTATTGCATTTAGCCGCATGTTAGGTCATATATAGTCCCAATAGGTACATATATAACTATAAGAGTCAATTAAACTCCACTTATATTCTTTGAAACACATTTTGGGTAAATGAAGGCCATTTCGGGCCGATTTTGGCCTTTACACTCCAATTCACTTAGTTTATTGCATTTAGCCGCATGTTAGGTCATATATAGTCCCAATAGGTACATATATAACTATAAGAGTCAATTAAACTCCACTTATATGCTTTGAAACACATTTTGGGTAACTTTTTGTTTGTTTCTTGTTGTTATAGAATACGTTCCATATTACTCATAATGAGGAAAAAATGGCGGCGTTCCTATCCGCGGTGGCCGAAAGATTTAGAGCTTTCAAAAGCAAACTAGTGAGTGGGTGGATCACGAAAAGGAGAAAGAGGACTACAAAGAGGAGGAAAATTCAAAAATCAAAGCAAAATGAGGGTGAGACGGACAAGGAGGCCGAAAAAGAAACATAAAAGGAAGGGGGAGAGCAAGAAGATACATTTCAACCGGATTCTTTGCCTCATCAGATTTGGGGACATATAAAACCAGAAGATTGGGAGGCATTTGTTGCCCAAAATACTACGCCGGAGATGGTGGTAAGTATTGCAATTTAAACTATATATATTCGACTTTGCATGTTCACTTTCAATACAATTACATGTGTTTTCTAATTGCCCATGTGAATTTATAGGCTAAGCGTGAGAAACATTCACTCAGTGCAAGACAGAGGAAGCACTACCATCATATGGGTTCCCATACTTATGCGAGCGCGAGAAAGTTGTGGATTGACGAGAAATTTTACCCTTCTACCGATACAACCACAACGCCATCTTCTAGCTCTAAGGCCGTGCCGTTTGTCAAAGTTGATCGTGTCACTGATTGGTGGTGCTCCTTGCATAGGCGTGATATCAACAATCAAATGGCCATTTCAGATTCGGGAACCTTGAAGATAACCAATGCCGTTGTAAGTACATGCACTACCAATCCCCCACCCCCCGCACACTCCCCCCCACCCCCACACCCCCCCCACTCCCCCGCACACCGCCCCCACTCCCCGCACACCCCCCACTCCCCCGCACACCGCCCCCACTCCCCCGCACACGCCCCCCACCCCCCGCACACCGCCCCCCCACCCCCCCGCACACGCCCCCCACCCCGCACACCGCCCCCCACCCCCGCGCACCGCCCCCCCACCCCCCGCACACTCCCCCACCCCCACACTGCCCCCCCACTCCCCCACACCGCCCCCACTCCCCCGCACACTGCCCCCACCCCCTGCACACCGCCCCCACCCCCGCACACGTCCCTCACCCCGCACACCTGCCCCCACTCCCCCTGCACACCCCCCACCCCCCACCTGCCCCTGCCCCCACTCCCCGCACACGCCCCCCCACTCCCCCCGCACACCCCCCCCCCGCACACCCCCCCCCCCGCACACAGTCCCCTCACCCCCGCACACATCCCCCACTCCCCGCACACGCCCCCCCCCGCACACCGCCCCCACTCCCCGCACATAGTCCCCCCACCCCCTCGCACACCGCCCCCACTCCCCCACACATCCCCCACCCCCGCACACATCCCCCACTCCCCTGCTCCCCGCCGCACACCGCCCCCACCCCTGCTCCGCCCCACACACTCGCCCCCCACCCCCTTGCCGCCGCTTATGATGTTGATTTTTTTTTAAACTTACCGTTGTTAATTTCTCTATAGATGGGGCTCGAAGCAAAAAGAGGTTAGCGGCGAGTTCACCCCCCAAGGCAACAAAGATGCCCTTTATGAGACTTTGGGGAAAGGACCATAGTGGACGTTTGAGGGGTTTAGGTGGTATTCGTCTAGGTGTGACAAAAGCGTATCCTAAAGATTACTCCGTGGGTACAAAATCACGCTCTCAACCACATGATATGGAAGCTATGACACAAGCTATTCGGGAGAAGCTTACCGATGAAATTACGGAGAAAGTCACGGAGAAAGTGACGGAGAAAGTCACGGAGAAAGTCACGGAGAGTTTCAACGCGGTCCTCTCACAGTTTGGTTTACCGACGATACATCTACCTAAACTGGATCGTCTTTTGGAGGACAAAGCTAGCCATCCTAACACACAAAAATCCCCACCATCTATACTTGAGTTAGAGGTAACTATTATCCTTATAATTTTTAAAACTAAGTAGCATGTTATATTATGTAATTGCATGTTCGTAACCTCAATTTCATTTACTTTTGAAGGAAGAAACGCCTTGCCGCCTTTTACTAGATGTAAAAGATAAGGGTTTGATTGTGGTGGCTGTAGGAAATGCACAACCACGAAGTGAACGAGCAATAGTCCATCATGAGCCTGTGGACAATGAGCACTTGGCGGTTAGTGTAGTGACCATTACTCCTAGTTACGAAGACTTTGCTCTTCCGCTGCCTAAACCGTCAATTGATATAAATGTCTTGACCGACGCTCGTGGTGGTTATGTGTTGTGGCCATCGGCATGGGTGAGGTTTTCAGACAAGGTAAATTGAAGCAACTTAAATCCATATTCATAATGATTTGTTTCATACCTACCTACTAACTAAGTTGAATGTTTTTACCGTTGAATTATTAGGTTTTGGAGAGAATAAACAAGCCCAAGGAAAGCAAGGCGGACTCACCTCCTCTAGAGAAGGCGAAGAAGGGTTCAGAGAAGAAGGGTTCAAGCGGACTAAAGAAGGCCATTACGGGCAAAGGAATGCAAGATTCAAGTCACCAAGAAAAACCAACTACATATACTTGGATCGAGAAACCAAAGATCGAGTGTCTCACTAAGGCATGCATATGGCTACATGCAAATGCGCGTGATATGTCGGATGATGCACCTCTCGAGGTGAATTTGGGTACCACGCAATTCAACTACTTTGAGGATTCATCGACATGGGTGTCTAAGGGTGATTTGAAAGAGTTCCTTTGCGGAGAGATGCTGAATGTTTCCTTGATTCAAGTCTTCATGAGGTAAAACATTTGTACTTTTGAAGTAAATAAAAATGATTTGCAATATACAATAATATATTTATGTTACGAAGTTGGTTGTGCTTTAAAGATTACTCCAAGATGATTGTGGACGCAAGAGCATACAAGAGCAATTTGGGTGGTTATGTCCAAATTTCACCCGAGCCGACAATTGTTTGCAAAACACAAATGAGGTCAAGCAGTATATTTGGCTATGTATCAAAACATCTCTACGTGCACAACATAAGTTCATACTTGCCCCTTGTTTTGAAGAGTATAGTTCTTAACCTTGCATCTATTTTTACCACTTTAATTATCATTATATATACAATAGAAGTACTCACATGATTGCTTCCTAACTTTTTTGGCATTTTAGTCTTTATTGGTCGCTCGTTGTGATTTGTCCTTCAAACAACACAGTATATCATTTTGATTCTATAGCTCAAGATCCACCACGACACTTATTCCTCAAATCATGCATAAATAGGTATATTTGTTATTTTAAATGCTAATAAGCATTACACTTTTTACTAATTCCATTCTTTGGCCACTTCTCACATGAAATTAACTTAACTACAGTTCTTTGAAGAAATTTAAGAGCACGGGAAAAATACCTGAATGGAAAGCAAAGAAGGTAATACATATTAGTTAAGCTACGTACTTCTTTCTTTTAGCAAAAAACAACCATGTATGTTAATTACATGATTTTTTTATGTAATTCTATGATTAGTGTGCTCAGCAACCGGGGGGAACCGAGTGTGGCTACTATGTGTTGAGGTTCATGTTCGATATAGCCTCAAGTTGCAAGGAAGTCGGGGATATTGAGAAGGTATATATATATATACATATAAAACTAATATACGTAGCTTAATTTAAAGTCGATTTTGCATTGGCCTCTTAAGCTCAATGCACTTAGTTTTGTTTTCTTTCCGCCTTTAGCCGCATGTTAAGTCATATATAGTTCCAATAGGTACATATATAACTATAAGAGTCAATTAAAGTTCACTCATATGCTTTGAAACCCATTTTGGGTAAACGAAGGCCGTTTCGGGTCGATTTTAGCCTTCGAAGCTCATTTCACTTAGTTTCCTGAATTTAGCCACATGTTAGGTCATATATAGTTCCAATAGGTACATATATAACTATAAGAATCAATTATAGTTCACTCATATGCTTTGAAACCCATTTTGGGTAAACGAAGGCCATTTCGGGCCGATTGTGGAATTCGAAGGTCATTTCACTTAGTTTCCCGCATTTAGCCACATGTTAGGTCATATATAGTTCCAATAGGTACATACATAACTATAAGAGTCAATTATAGTTCACTCATATGCTTTGAAACCCATTTTGGGTAAATGAAGGCCGTTTCTGGCCGATTTTGGCCTTCGAAGCTCATTTCACTTAGTTTCCCGCATTTAGCCACATGTTAGGTCATATATAGTTGCAATAGGTACATATATAACTATAAGAGTCAATTATAGTTCACTCATATGCTTTGAAACCCATTTTGGGTAAATGAAGGTCAGTTTTCGGGCGATTTTGGCCTTCGAAGCTCATTTCACTTAATTTCCCGCATTTAGCCACATGTTAGGTCATATATAGTTCTAATAGGTACATATATAACTATAAGAGTCAATTATAGTTCACTCATATGCTTTGAAACCCATTTTGGGTAAATGAAGGCCGTTTCGGGCCGATTTTGGCCTTCGAAGCTCACTTCACTTAGTTTCCGGCATTTAGCCACATGTTAGGTCATATATAGTTCCAATAGGTACATATATAACTATAAGAGTCAATTATAGTTCACTCATATGCTTTGAAACCCATTTTGGGTAAATGAAGGCCGTTTCGGGTCGATTTTAGTCTTCGAAGCTCATTTCACTTAGTTTCCTGAATTTAGCCACATGTTAGGTCATATATAGTTCCAATAGGTACATATATAACTATAAGAGTCAATTATAGTTCACTCATATGCTTTGAAACCCATTTTGGGTAAACGAAGGCCATTTCGGGCCGATTGTAGAATTCGAAGGTCATTTCACTTAGTTTCCCGCATTTAGCCACATGTAAGGTCATATATAGTTCCAATAGGTACATACATAACTATAAGAGTCAATTATAGTTCACTCATATGCTTTGAAACCCATTTTGGGTAAATGAAGGCCGTTTCGGGCCGATTTTGGCCTTCGAAGCTCATTTCACTTAGTTTCCCGCATTTACCCACATGTTAGGTCATATATAGTTGCAATAGGTACATATATAACTATAAGAGTCAATTATAGTTCACTCATATGCTTTGAAACCCACTTTGGGTAAATGAAGGCTGTTTCGGGCCGATTTTGGCCTTCGAAGCTCATTTCACTTAATTTCCCGCATTTAGCCACATGTTAGGTCATATATAGTTCTAATAGGTACATATATAACTATAAGAGTCAATTATAGTTCACTCATATGCTTTGAAACCCATTTTGGGTAAATGAAGGCCGTTTCGGGCCGATTTTGGCCTTCGAAGCTCACTTCACTTAGTTTCCGGCATTGAGCCACATGTTAGGTCATATATAGTCCTAATAGGTACATATATAACTATAAGAGTCAATTAAACTCCACTTATATGCTTTGAAACACATTTTGGGTAAATGAAGGCCATTTCGGGCCGATTTTGGCCTTTACACTCCAATTCACTTAGTTTATTGCATTTAGCCGCATGTTAGGTCATATATAGTCCCAATAGGTACATATATAACTATAAGAGTCAATTAAACTCCACTTATATGCTTTGAAACACATTTTGGGTAAATGAAGGCCATTTCGGGCCGATTTTGGCCTTCGAAGCTCACTTCACTTAGTTTTCGGCATTTAGCCACATGTTAGGTCATATATAGTTCCAATAGGTACATATATAACTATAAGAGTCAATTATAGTTCACTCATATGCTTTGAAACCCATTTTGGGTAAATGAAGGCCGTTTCGGGCCGATTTTGGCCTTCGAAGCTCATTACACTTAATTTCCCGCATTTAGCCACATGTTAGGTCATATATAGTTCTAATAGGTACATATATAACTATAAGAGTCAATTATAGTTCACTCATATGCTTTGAAACCCATTTTGGGTAAATGAAGGCCGTTTCGGGCCGATTTTGGCCTTCGAAGCTCACTTCACTTAGTTTCCGGCATTTAGCCACATGTTAGGTCATATATAGTTCCAATAGGTACATATGTAACTATAAGAGTCAATTATAGTTCACTCATATGCTTTGAAACCCATTTTAGGTAAATGAAGACCGTTTCGGGCCGATTTTAGCCTTCGAAGCTCACTACACTTAATTTCCCGCATTTAGCCACATGTTAGGTCATATATAGTTCCAATAGGTACATATATAACTATAAGAGTCAATTATCTAAGGTCTTACTCAAACTAAAACTGATATTATGTGTGTTTCCTTATGTTTAAGGTATTCAACCAAAGGGAGAGTTCTTTCACCACAACCGAGATAAACGAGGTTCGGGATTTGCTAGCACACTACCTTACCGAAGTTTGCATGTGAAGATGATGCCGCGACTTTGAGTTTAATTGTTCTTATTGTTCTACTTGCTAGTTATTTAGGTACAACAATATAATTGATGTTTATTTTGGATTTTAGTACTTAATACAACTTCTTTTGTAGTACATTCTCCAAATTTTATATTTATATACATATATATATATTAATTTGACTTGTATACGACGCGCTTCTGGGATTTGTGTCAACTATAGCAAGTTAGATATAATAAAATATTATATATATACAAATATAATATATATATATATATATACAAATATAATATATATATATATATATATATATATATATATATATACAAATATAATATATATATATTATATAACATTAACGGATGCGGTTTACTAAGAAAACCGCATCAGTTAATGTTCCAATGCATACAAAGAGGCTGGCGGCAAAGAACAAACCGCTGCGGTTCCTAGGCAGAACCGCAACGGTTTTTCCCATTAACCGCTGCGGTTTTGCCTAGGAACCGCAGTGGTTTGTTCTTTGCCGCTGCGGTTCTCAACCGCAGCAGTTTCTTTATGAAAACTGCTGCTAGTCCAACCATTGCGGGCCAAAACCGCAGCGGCAAGCCCGGTTTTGACCGCAGCGGTTGGACTTTATTCTACTAGTGAACTATCCACCCCATATACCCATATGACTGATGTATCTCACTTTTTTTTTCATCTAATCCTCCACATTTTCATCTTCCCACTTACAACCTTATATCTTCCCTTCCCTCAAAAAATTAGAACGACTCATTTCCTCATCCTCACGATTTTTCATATCTCACTCAAAAAGATTGAGATTTTATATTCATATTCACAGCAAACACCACGTTAATAAGCCAATTCTGGTGTCAAAATTAACCCCATCAACGCTCCATTAATTTTTAGGGTAATTTTGGTCTCTGTTTTTGTGGGTCTTTTAAGGTTTTCATTTCGATCGGGTGGTAATGTTCAAAACGTTCGTAGGAATGGGTTTGACCTTGAAGTTTATTTGATTGACAAATTAAATGGGGGGCCTCAAATTTGAAGGTAATTATTTACGTTTTATGTTCCTGATCTCGTCCCAAAAATGTAATTGTCAACTAAATTTCTCAAAGATCCGGTTACATTTTATTTGAACTTTTATTTGTGAAGATGATTTTTTAAAGAAATTTGTGGCTGAAGTTCTTGAATCATCTACTTTTCCTTTTTATTTCCCTTTGTGTTTTTTTCCAAGACGTCTTCTACTCCTTTTTCTGGGTTTTTAATTATTCATACTTCTTCTACTCCTTTTTCTGGGTTTTAAATTATTCATAAGAAATTTCAGTAAAATCAATCGTTTTCATCGGTTTTCAATTTCACTATTTGTTTCGGCAAATTAGTGTAATTTCATTTTTAGTTTGATTTTTGTGTAATTGTTATTGTATTCGAAATTGATTTATATTTTATAATGCCTTTTTTTGTTACAAACATGTACTGATTTTTTAAATAATTATTTCGAAATTTATACCATACAATACAGACTTCAATTATTCATGTAATTCGAATATAAGAGTTGTTAGTTTTTTTTCAACTAATTTGAAATAACTTGCAAGATTAAAAATAATTATGTACCTTTTTTAGAAGTTCGCAAATCGCCAATGGACAAATGTGAATCTCCCCATTGAAATTGTATGTTTGTCTTAGTTTGTAATTTGTATTGACATTGTAGTGTATTGATAATTTTTTTGAGTATGTAATTGTAAATGGTTCTTGGGAACGGAGTATGTAATTGCTAATGGGTTATATTTTGTAATTGAATTTTCTTGTTTTTGTAAAGTTTTCTCATTTTAGTGATTTGTATAACGTGAATTATATAATTCTATTGATTTTAGTTGACTTGCTATTGATTGTTATAATTGTATTTCCGACAGTTTTTTTGAAGTCTCGTTTTGGTTGAAATTGGTTTTGTAATTTAGAAAGGGAACGGGGGTAAAACAGTCTCTTCAAATGAGGACACCATAGCTCCCCCCTTCCCTTATATAATAGAGATATGAAATTTCTTTTAGTTTATTAGTAATTTTCATAATATTAATCAAATAAGCTTTTAAATTTTTGTTAGTCTAATACTACCTCTGTTTCTAATTAATCTATACACTCTCCTTTTAGTTCATTTCTTTTAATTATATGCACACGGTTGCTTTTTTTAACATGCCCCTTTTACTTCTTCCACTTTTTTCACCCATGTCGTCACCTTTATAATTTTATTACTCGCCTTAAGTTTCTCTATCAACCTTATTAGTTTTTCTCTTTTACTATTAGACGTCCTTTTTAGTTTTCCCTAAAATGAAGTGAGTAACTGAAAGGAAACTGAGATCATGAGTAACTATTAGAGGTGCCACTTAAAATAAATATGCAGCTTTATTTACCAAAATAAATTTCGGCCTTATTGCGTACACATAGAGGTGCCAAACGGGCCATACACGTTGGGTACGGGTCTGTTCATTTCGGGTCAACTTTGTGTTCGGGTCTGGTACGTGTTTGATTAGTCACGTCAACATGGGGTTGGTTCCAATCGATTTGGGTTGGTTTGGGTCGGGTCCATTCGGGTAAGATCAGCTTTCTTTTCTAGCAAATAAATAAAACACATAAATTTATATTTGTGAAAAATATTTCATTATTATTTCGGTTCGGTTTGGGTTTGGGTCATTATTTTCGGGTCACTTCGGGTCGGTTATTTCGGGTCAACGGGTATGAGTCTATTTTGCCGGCTATAGGTACACATCAACTAATAGTATTTATGATAAAATTAATCTTTTTGTGATTATTAATATACTAACAGTTTGTCCCTTCTTTCTATTTTCTTTTTCCTTTTCCTTTTCTTTTAATTTGAATTTGAAATATGAATTATTGTTAGGTCTGAAATTTTCAATTTTATTTAACGTAGATGAAATTATAGTGAGTCTTCAATTTTATATTACACCCACGACAATCATCAAAATAATAAAAAAAACATCATTTTGCCTTAAAATCCACCAAACTTAGACTATTTAAGAGTTGCACTAACAAACAATTAACATTAGGTACGTATTTAAGAGTTTCTAAAACGAAATCCCATAATACCCAAAACATAAGTAAGAAGTTCAATAACCAACAAAAACAAAAGCTCCATAATAAACCCAATTTCACCTAATACAATAGCCAATTGGTATCCTGAATCAACTGAATGATCCAATATTGCAAAAGAATGCATTAATCTAAAATTTGTTTGAGTAACCACTTTTCATTAAACTGACCATTAGTAATGTTGTTCAGCGGTGTTGTATCTTATTCAAACTTATCTTAACTAATCTAAACTTATCTTTTTAACATATGAACTTATCTTATTTTATCTGAACTAATTTTATCTTTACTAATTTTATTAAACTTTATTATCTTAGTATTACTAGACTTAGTTGATCTAATCTGAACTTAATTATCTTATTTATTATTAACTTAACTCAACTTATCTTATCTGAACTTATATTTATATTAGATGAACTAAATTTATCTTATGTTAACTTTTTTTTTCTAAAATAAGTTAGAAACAATTGAACATAGCACACTCTCACCTAAACAACAACTATTATATCTCATTAGTTTTCAAAACAACTATTATATCTCATTAGTTTTCAGAAAGGAAAACAATTTGAGTAAAAAACAAAATAAAAAGGATAATTCATTGTTAGTATATTATTAGGGTAACATAATAATGTAAGGACAGTTAGGTCTTTTCCTTTGATTAGGTCTGTAATATTCTCATATATATATATCGTCAGGGCCACCAATTCAAGGTGAGTCACAATTATTGTTCAATCCTCACACATGATATCAAAGCCCTAGTTTTTTTTTCTCCCTTTCTTTCTTCTTCGATTTTTTTTTCACAAAAACAAAAAGCTTCGAATTTTTTTTTCCTTTGCCGTCGATCATGGCCTCTAGTTCTCAGTCAGCCTCTCCTCGACTGCTCCCTCCACGCCCTTGGCTGCCACACTTGGCTGGAGTTTCTCCTCCGCCCTAGTCACGACGCCGCTTCCGCACTCTTCTCCTCCCTTGACTGCTGGCTCGTGGACATACCTGGTTTCTTCGTCCACTCGATCAGGTGTGTCCACTCCGACTCAAACCGTGGCCTCTGCTGTGCAACCGCAGCCAGCAACGCAGCCCTTCAACGCTGCCTCCCCTCTCGGCTCTCGACAGTCACAGGCTCCCCCTGGGTTCGCCTCTAACGTGCCGCACACGCTGCCCTTGTCGGGTTTTCCGTTCTCGCAGCCCACTTCGCAGCCCACCATCATTCACTCGATGGTCTCCAACGCTGCCTCTTCGCAAGGTTTCTCCATGCCCTTGTTCAACTCGGCAGCCCCGTCCCCTCAACCACTCGCCTATCATTGGCAACCGGTGTCCGTGCCCAACGTCTCCAATGCTGTGACGGTGCAATTAAATACACCAGAGGATTACTTTCCTTGGAAGACTCAATTTACATGCCTTTTGGTTACAAACCAGTTGCTTGGTTTCGTGGATGGCTCGGCTCCTATTCCGAGTCCGCAAGTGCTTGATGCACAAGGTATCTCTCAACCTAACCCTTCTTTTTATGAGTATTTGAGGATTGGTCAACAAATAAAAGGGTGGTTGTATGCTACTTTATGCCGGGATGTATTAACTGATATTCAAGGTTTAAGTACTGCTAGTGCTATTTGGAACCGGTTAGAGAGTCGGTTTTTGCATGCTAGTATGGCTTGATCTATGGAACTTAAGGGTCGTCTTAATCTTCTTCGTAAAGGGGAAAATCAATCTTTAGATGTTTTTTTGCGAGAAATCAAGGTCATTGCTGATTCACTAGCTGCTATTCAGTGTCCGATATCTGATTTGGATTTGGTTCAGCACACTTTGTTTGGTTTGGGTCATGATCCCATTTATGATACTCTGGTTACGACTTTGTTGTTGCAAACCTTTAATTTGACCTTTGATGACTTGCGGCCTAAATTGATGATGCATGAGCAACGCCTTAAGTTACGAAATAGTTATGATGATGCTGCCACCTCACAACATGCCTTAGTTGCAACCACTTCTGGTTCTCCTGCTCCTCCTAAGAATCAAGGGGTTGGCAAGAATAAGGGTCGCAATAATCGAAACAAAAATAACAATGGAAACCGTGGCAATGGTGGTCGAGGCAATGTTGTTAGAATCGGGATCCCACTTTGGATCGGTAAGGGGGGGTAGGATCGAATCGGTAGAATCGAATCGCAGGATCGTAAGATCCTACCAAATTGCAAAAAAGAGTAACAAAAATGCTTCCAGATGAATAAATACACATCTTTCAAACAATATGGATGCTAAATACCTAGTTTTTCTCACATAATATTGATATTTCAAAGTTAATATGGCTTTGCAAGAGTCATAAAAGATTAAAGAAGAGAAATATATGCGTGTATGAAGTTGGGTAATCATTTATTGGGATTAAAGAAAAAGTTAGTTGCTTTAGGGATCATTTTAATAAGTAAAGAAGTAGGATCTTCCGATCCTGACCGATCCTGACCGATCATAACCGATCCTGACCGATGCCAATCGATCCTACTTCGATCCTAATCGATCCTGCAATAATCTAAGTGAAAAACAGGATCGTCCGATCCTATACGATCCTACCGATCCTGCTACGATCCTGGCCGATCCTACTGCGATTCTACCAGCCTTGCGATTCTGCTTACGATACTACGATCCGGATCACGATTCTAACAACAATGGGTCGAGGTAATAGTTCGGGACGCGGTAATGGCACTCCACAAAACAGTTCGGGTTAAAGTTATTAAAATCTCGATTTAAATCTTAAAATCTTACGATTTTACGATTCAAAATATGGTAGACGATTCGATTCACGATTCTAGATGATTCCATACATTTCTGTTGACTAGCGAAAACTTCACAAATTTAAATCATGCTAAGAAAGCAAATAATAAATATATATTGTTAGTTATTGCCAATATAGTGGGTAAACAACTATTTTTTCCAATTTTTAGGTCTTTTAACTTATAATTTTAGCATATTCAATGAAGATTGAGTGCAATATCTTGATTATATGTGTTTGTAGAATCTTACGATTCTACGATTCGATTTTACGATTCGATTCTAAAGATGGTTTCCGATTCAAACTAGAATCTCGATTTTAACAACTTTGGTTCGGGTAATGTGCAACAACCTCGTGCCCGTGGTAACGGTATGAGCAATTTATCTACTGTGTCTGTTGTTAATTTGCCTTGTGTTAATCCTACTACTAATAATTTGTGCTCAGCAGGCAATAACTCGTCTAGTGGACAATTAAGCTCTACCCCCTCTTCCGATACTTGTGGTTTGTGTTGGTATCTTGGCCATCAGGCCGCCTATTGTCCTCACCGTTTCGATCCTAACTTTGTGCCTTCTAGCTCGGATAGTGTCACTCGTGCCATTGCTGCACTGTCTGTTGGTGGTGAGACCAATGACTCTGTCTGGTATCCAGACTCTGGAGCGGCTTCTCATATGACTCCTCAGGATGGTAAGTTCTCTCATGTTGTCCCTTATACTGGGTCTCGTTCAGTTGTAGTTGGTGATGGTACATTGCTCCCAATTAAAAACATTGGCAATCTAAATATTCCAACTAGTGGTTGTTCCCTTACTTTGTCATCAGTTTGTCATGTCCCTAAACTAAAACATAATCTGTTGTCAGTCAATAAGTTGTGTCATGATAATGATTGTGTTATGATTTTTGATAAATCTTCTGTTTGTGTTAAGGACAAGATAACGGGGGCGGTTCTTCTCAAGGGTTCCAGTAAAAATGGTGTCTATCCCATCCAGCCTCAAGTTGTTAGCTCCGAGTCACCAATTTCTGCTTATGTAGCTCTTAAGGAGTCAGGAGATGTCTGGCATTCCCGGCTTGGTCATACTTCTTCTAGAGTTTTAGGACATTTATGCTCAAACAATAATATTTCATGTACTTCTAAGTTTAAAGATGACTGTGTTCATTGTAAACTAGGAAAAATACATCGTTTACCTTTTGAGAATGTTGAACATTGTTCTCCATATCCCTTATATTTAATTGATAGTGATTTATGGCAATCCCCTATTTTGTCAAATCAATTCTATAAATATTATGCAGTGTTTGCTGATGATTTTTCGCGTTATTCTTGGATTTTTCCATTACGTAAGAAATCAGAACTTTATTCACAATTTATTTGTTTCCAGACCATGGTGGAAAACTTGTTTAGTTCGAAAATTAAAATTTTTTAGAGTGATGGTGGAAGGGAGTTTGACAATGGTCCCTTGCTCGATCATTTTCGAAAATGTAGGATTATGTTTTGAAAATCTTGCTCGGGCACTCAAGAGCAGAATGGGGTTGCAGAACGAAAACATCGACACATTGTTGAGATGGCTCGTACTTTTCTTATTCAATCTGACTTGCCTGCTCAATTTTGGGTTGATGCTGCGTACTCCGCCACTTATATTATTAACCGTTTGCCCAGCGCCGTTTTACAAAATATGTCCCCTTATCAAAAGCTTTTTCGACGTTCACCCTCTTACTCTTTCTTAAATACTTTCGGGTGTGCTTGTTTTCCATTACTCATGGACCCTAAAATAAGTAAATTGCAACCCAAATCCAAACATTGTGTATTTATAGGCTATGCTTCTAATTATAAGGGATATCGATGCTTCGATCCTATTTCTCGCAAGGTTTACGTGAGTCGGCATGTTCTCTTTCTTGAGCAAAAATTCCCATATCGCTCTCTAGTCTCGTCCATGCCTAGTTTGTCTCTCTCGTCTTCCGACACATCTCCTACTTTATTTCTTGACTCTTTATCTCCGACTCTTGTTGCGTCTAGTTCGTCCCTTGCGTCCTTGAGTCCTCCTATGGTCGTCCCCTCGGTGCCCCAGCATGCCACGCCTTCTTCTAGGTCGTGTACCTCTCGTGTCTTTACCCCTGTGTCGCCCATAGTCTCCCTTCCTCGTGTGTCCCCTCAGGTCGAGCATGGCTCGCCTCATGGTGCATCATCACCTAGTGTGTCTACAGCCCCTAGCACGTCTTTACCCACATCGCGTACTCTACCCATCATTGAGTCGCCTCCTGTTGCCTCGTCTATTGTCGAGTCGTCTGTTTCTCCCGTTGTGTCTGCTGTGTCGGTTCCCTCTACGGCTCCTGCCTCTGTTTCTTCCAATGTGCATCCCATGATTACGTGTCGTAAAGATGGCATTGTTAAACCTCGTGTGTTATTTAACTTGAAAACAGATGTTATTGAGTCGGAACCCACTAATTATAAACATGCATCTAAGGATTCTCGATGGCGTCAAGCCATGGCAGAAGAATATGATGCCCTGATTAAAAATGATACATGGGAGCTTGTGCCTCGCAATTTTGACTGTAACGTACTTGGTTGTAAATGGGTCTATAAGATTAAATATCATTCTGATGGGTCGGTGGAACGTTTCAAGGCTCGACTAGTCGTTTTTGGCAATCACCAACTGGCAGGTATTAATTATTTTTAAACCTTTAGTCCTGTGGTCAGACCTACTACTGTGCGTCTGGTTCTTACTCTTGCTGTTACTTTTAAATGGACTATTCGTCAACTAGATGTGAAGAATGCTTTTTTACATGGTTTCCTCAATGAGGAGGTTTACATGAGACAACCTCCTGGATTTGTTCATCCTGACAAATCCAATCATGTGTGTCGCCTTCGTAAGTCCATTTATGGTTTGAAACAAGCTCCCCGTGCTTGGTTCTCTCGTTTCAGCAATTTTCTGCTTTCTATTGTTTTCAAATGCAGCAATTGTGACACTTCCATGTTCACGCTCAAATATCAGGGTCATCTTCTTATTCTTCTCCTCTATGTGGATGATATTGTTCTCACCGGTAGTGATCCTTCTCTTGTGCAAAAGTTCATTTATGTTCTTTCTTCTCAGTTTGCTATGAAGGATTTGGGGGATTTGCATTATTTTCTAGGTGTTCAGGTTGTGCATACTTCTTCTGGTTTATTTTTGTCTCAACATAAGTATGTTCTTGATTTACTCACCAAATTTTATTTACATATTTTCAAACCTGTACGCACTCCCATTGTTTCTAGAGTTACTTTGTCTCTCCTAGACGGGGAGTTGCTTGTTGATCCCACAGAGTATCGTAGTATGGTTAGCGCTTTGCAATATTTAACTATGACTCGTCCTGATATTGCTTATGCTGTTCATATGGTGTCACAGTTTATGCATGCTCCCCGTACTGCTCACCTTCTTGCTGTGAAAAGAATTTTCAGATATATGCAGGGAACTTCTGATTATGGCCTGTTTCTTCTTCATGACAGCTCTCCGACGATCGTCATTGCCTATTCGGATGCAGATTGGGCTGGTTGCCCTGATAGTCGTCGTTCCACTACTGGTTATGCAGTTTTTCTGGGTAAAAATTTGATTTCCTGGCGTTTCAAAAAGCAACCTACTGTTTCCAAGTCTTCCACTGAGGCTGAGTATCGTGCAGTTGCCTACACTGCAGTTGAAACGATCTCCATTCGTCAACTTCTTGCTGATGTTGGCTACTTCCTTTGTCGCCCTGTTCTCTTGTATTGTGATAACGTTTCTGCTACTTATCTTACCGCTAATCCAGTTCAGCATGATCGTAGCAAACACATAGATGTTGATTATCATTTTGTACGCGAGATGGTGACCAAAGGTGGTCTGCGTGTTTGACATATTCCGACTCAGATGCAGGTTGCGGATATTTTTACTAAAGGCCTCTCCAATGAATTGTTTTCTTGGCATCGTACCAATCTGTCCGTGCTTTCTCCCCGTAAAGATTGAGGGGGTGTATTAGGGTAATATAATAATGTAAGGACAGTTAGGTCTTTTCCTTTGATTAGGTCTGTAATATTCTCATATATATATATCACCAGGGCCACCAATTCAAGGTGAGTCACAATTATTGTCCAATCCTCACACATATATCATATCATTATCGAAGATACATCGAGATTTGGTGATTATAATTGTTCAATCAATTCCTATAATCAAATCATTACCATAGATGTTGGCTAATTTTGTCCTAAAATTTTCCTAATAAATAGCCATGATGCCACTTGTCAAACACTTAGGTCAGATATGATCTATGCCTCTATGTGACTATTGTACAGAAAACTAGACATACGAAACTCACCAAATTCTCGAATATGAGCTATGCCTCTGTGACTATTGTACAGAAAACATACAAAACACACAAAATTCTCGAATATGATCTATGCCTCTATGTGATGAAAATCAAATATACATTCTGGAGTAAATTTTTGTTGTGCAAAACTAAAGTTGATCACTGTTATTGCTGATTTTTACAGGTCAACGTTGACGCTAGGGACTTATGACGCTAACGTTGACGAAAGGGTTATGACGCATGGACCAGGTCAAGGAGTAACAGATCGCCTAAGAATGAGGAATACAGAGTCAAGGAATATTCTAATAGGCGAGTGGATCCCTGGACGTTTGAATGCTGCGCCGGAATAGCGGTGGAAGGTGGTAAGATTCTAGCTAACCACTTCATATATTTGGGGGTGCACGTTGGACTTGGAAAAGGGATATAAAAGGACTAGAAGGTTGAAGCAAAGATTATTCCAACTAAGGCTATCAAACTGAAGAACTTACAATCTATTCATACTTGCGAAATACTTGATATTTTATATTGCTATTCTTTTTCTCATTCCGGTGATTATATTGTACTTAGAACAAAGTTCCCTAGGCTGTATTGATCGTTGATCACTCCGATTGACGATTGCAAGTAGTGGATTGGTAGACTCATATCTACCCGCGGTTTTTTACCCACCTTCATTGGGGTTTTTCCGCGTCAACATTCCTTCGTGTCCTTTCTCTCTTTTATTTTTCTTTGATTTGCATAGCATACATCATATAAATCTGGTTGTTGTTGCCCTGCACTTAACCTTGTCGTTTAAATCAAAAATCGACATAAACAATTTGGCGCCGTAGATCAATCATCTTTATTCCAAATTCTCTCAACATGGCCGCATCAATGAACAATGATGAACTGCAGAAGCTTTATGACCAAATGAAGGCAGAAATGACCGAAATGAAAAAGGCTAACGAGCAACTGTCCTCTAATTTTTCGTCGTCGCAAGAAAAAATCCAAAAATTGCAAGAGGAATTAGCCTCGACGAAAGCATCCAAGATCCGACGTCGCTTCAGTGGAGACTACGTTCCTGTCATGCAACCTCTCACTGATTCCGAGAGCACCAAGTCAGAAGATGATGAAGGTTTCCTTGACGGGTCCCCCCTCAACGACCAAGAAGGAGATCCCCTTGAGAAGACTCCCCTGAATGGAGACGAAGATCCCATGGCGAAGCGAATGATCCTGATCGAGATGCAAAACCGGCGCTTGATGAAGCTCATGTCTCAACTCCTTGGAGCGCCCACGCCCAGCATCGTCGAGCATCGAGACGGATATGCAGCGTCTCCATTCGTCGAGAAGATCTCTAAAGCATCGTTACCGAAGAAGCTCAATCTGCCTACTTTGACTGCCACTTATGATGGATCGACTGACCCTACCGAGCACGTCGCTCAGTACAAGCAGAGGATGTGGCAAGCGTCCATTCCGTGGCATCTTGTCGAAGCGTGCATGTGCAAGTCATTCGGAGCAACCCTGACTGGGCCAGCCTTAAAATGGCTTGGATCTCTTAAGCCTGGCAGCATAGCCAATTTCTCTACTCTAGTCAATAAATTCTATGATAAATTTGAAGGCAGTCGTAGCCTAGATAAACAGACGAGTGGCCTCTATGGCATTGTCCAGGGGCCAAACGAATCTGTCCGCGATTACTATAATCGCTTTAACAAAGAAATTATTAGCATTAAAGATCTTGACACTAAGACTGCTATTGAATGTTTCAGGAAGGGTCTCATCCTCCGGTCCAAGCTGTACAATCGCCTGACCAAATATCCTTGTTCTACGTTCGAAGAGGTGAAATCAAGAGCACTAGCCCAAATGCGTCTGGAGGAAGACGATGCCATCCTCAACACTATCTCAACTCGCCATGTGTCGGAGAGCGCAAGCGATCGCAGAGCCTTTGTCCCTAAAAAGAACAATTGGCGGAATCACCCCTATAGTCGTCCTAACCAGGTACATAGTGTTAACGATGTAGTTGATAATGCAGGTACTGAGATCAAAGCGGAGCAGCCGTCATATCCCGACATAGGGTCCTATGGATTCTCCGTCGACGTCGGAGGTGTTGTCAACGCGTTAACAAAGATCGGAGTCCCCTATCCGTTGGCCAAGAAAGAGCGACCGCCCAGACCCTCAAAAAGATCAAACCAAGTGGTGCCAATTCCATCACGACCATGGTCACAAGACGGAAGATTGTATTGCGCTCCGAAGAGAAGTCGCGTTCATGCTAAACAAAGGGCATCTCCAAGATCTCCTCATCGACAAAGGGAAAGTGTCTTTCGACAAAAACCCTTCCAAATCAAATCCGCCCGCCTCCCCTAATCACGTCAAGGTAATCAACGTAATCTCTGGTGGTTCGGATGTTTGTGGACTAATGTATTCAGCAGCCAAAAGGCTAGCTAGAGAGGGATCCCCCTCGTCCATTGTTCCTAAACCTTACAGGTCAGATGAAGAACGCGAGTTGGAGGCGATGTCGATTACTTTCGACGACGACGACGTGTACGATGAAGATCACCACGATGGATTAGTCATATCCCTGACTGTCAGCAATTGCCTATTGCGACGAGTGCTGATCGACGGCGGCAGTTCAGCTAACATCATCTTCAAAAATGCTCTCGAAGGTATGGGTCTTTGTGATAGGGATATAACTAAAAAATCCACTGTCTTAGTTGGTTTCAGCGGAGAGGCGCAGCAGACTGTCGGTGAAATCACTCTGCCAACACTCGCTAAAGGAGTCAACTAACCGACGAGGTTCAACGTCGTGGATTGTCCCTCCGCCTACAATGTCATTCTGGGAACACCTTGGATCCACAAGATGAAAGCAGTACCTTCAACGTACCATCAAACGCTCAAGTTCCATACCAAATGGGGGGTCCAGGAGATCAAAGCCGAGCAAAAAGCTGCTCAAGAATGCTACAGCTCGTTGCTAAAGCCTGCTAAGAAGGCCATCTAGCAATTAACAAGCAGATCAGCGCCCGACGCGCCTAATAAAGATAACGTTGATGAAGTGGCGCTAGATCCGTCCTACCCTGATCGTGTCGTTCGCATTGGAGCGACCCTGTCGCCAGAACTCCGTACTCAGGTAATCGATTTCCTAAAAGCTAACCAGGATTGTTTTGCTTGGTCGCATGAAGATATGATAGGTATCAGCCCAGACGTCATTACCCATAAGTTGAACGTCGACCCGGAGCATAAACCGGTCAAACAAAAACGACGCAAGTTCGCTCCTGAGTGCAACCAAATTATAAACGACGAAGTACAAAAGCTGATCGACACAGGTAAGGTACGTGAAGTTAAATATCCTGACTGGTTGGCTAACGTCGTTGTTGTCAGCAAGAAGAATGGCAAGTGGGAAGTGGGCATCGACTTTACATACCTTAATAAGGCCTGTCCCAAAGATCCATTCCCGCTCCCCCATATTGACGCTATGGTTGACGCGACGGCGGGGCACGAGCTCTTGACGTTCATGGACGCGTACTCTGGTTATAACCAAATCCTCATGCACCTTGACGATCAGGAAAAGACAGCATTCGTCACCGACAAAGGTATTTATTGTTACAAGGTTATGCCTTTCGGACTAAAAAATGCAGGTGCGACATATCAACGCTTAGTCAACCACATGTTCAAAGACCAATTAGGCGACACCATGGAAGTCTACATCGACGATATGTTGGTAAAATCCAAGCAAGCAAGCGATCATATTCAACATCTTTTGGAGGCATTCGACGTCCTACGCAAATATGGTATGAAACTGAACCCCACTAAATGCACGTTTGGAGTCGCTGTAGGTAAATTTTTGGGCTATGTCGTGACGCAACGAGGAATTGAAGCAAGTCCCGATCAGATCAAGGCGCTGATCAACATCCATTCTCCCCGAAACGTCAAAGAGGTATAAAAATTAACTGAACGTGTCGCTGCCCTTAATCGTTTCATATCCAGGTCATCCGAAAAATGCCATCTGTTCTATGACGTGCTGCGCAAAAACAAAGGATTCGACTGGACGCCACGACACGAAGACGCTTTGCAAGCACTGAAGCAGTACTTAGCTACCCCTCCACTACTGTCCAAACCCAGCGAGGGGGAAACGCTCCCGGTTGTACCTAGTCAGCAAGCATCTCGCCGGCGCCGTCTTGACACGAGAGGCGGAAAGCCAGCAACTCCCCATCTACTATGTCAGTAAGTCTCTGCTAGACGCATAAACCGGTATTCCTCTCTCGAAAAACTTGTACTTGCTTTAGTCACTGCCGTGAAAAAACTCTGACATTACTTCGAAACTCATACTGTCGTTGTTATAACTAACTATCCTATCAAAAGTGTTTTGCGTAGACCCGAATTGACAGGTCGCATGGGAAAATGGGCCATTGCGATCAGCGGTTACGACATCAAATACCTACCAAGGACGACAATCAAGTCGCAAGCTCTAGCTGACTTTGTGGCCGACTTTAGTCCGGAGCTAGAGAAGATTGCAGCAGACGAAGTCGCTCGAGTCAATCATGTTAATCACGACGCATGGATTTTATTTGTTGATGGATCTTCTAATTTTCGTGGTGCAGGTCTTGGCGTTGTCCTAAAGTCGCCACAAGGGGACAAGATAGTGCAAGCCATATGTTGCGAATTCAAAGCGACCAATAATGAAGCCGAATACGAGGCGTTAATCGCAAGAATGACTCTGGCAAGCGACTTGGGGGCACAAGCGTTAAATATCTACAGCGATTCATTGCTGATAGTCAGTCAAATCAAAGGCAAATTTGCCGCTAAGGATTCCAAAATGGCGCTCTACTTAGAAGTCGCACAAGGTAAAAGTAATATGTTTAACCCTTTTGACATCATGCAGATACCAAGAGATCAGAATGCACAAGCAGATGCGTTGGCTAACCTAGGATCGTCCCTGAGAGACGTATCATTCACCTTCGTCCCTATCATCCATATCATAACACCAGCGATAAACAAATGCAAAGATGCCGCCAATGTCGTTACAACAGTCAGAAGAAGCAATGATGTAGGCGACGATGACGCCCTGTCAGAAGACGACGTCGAATCAAGAAGCGAGAACGCTGACGCAACCAATGATGAAAACCCCGCACACGACGAGGTACAGGTTAGTTGGACGAAACCTTTTTACGACTATTTGACTAACAACATACTCCCAGAAGACAAAGTAGAAGCACGGTGAGTTCGCTTCAAGGCATCCAGGTATATCATCATCCAAGGAGTGCTGTTCAAAAAGTCTGTCGTTGGGCCGTATCTGCGATGCCTGGAAAAGGACCAATGGGGGCAAGTCTTGCAAGACCAACACGAGGGAACATGCGAAAACCATTCTGGAGGACGCAGCCTATCCAATAGAGCATTGAGGATGGGTTACTATTGGTCAACGATGAAACAAGATGCAATCAGGTACGTCACCAGATGTGATAGTTGTCAGCGACACGCAGGTATGACACACAAACCCTGTGAAATTCTGCATCCAACTTTAACTCCATGGCCTTTTATGAAATAGGGAATGGACATAGTTGGTAAATTACCTCCATCCCCAGGACAGAAGGTCTTTATGTTAGCACTAACGGATTATTTTTCGAAATGGATAGAAGCAGATTCCTTCCAACAGGTACGCGACAGAGAGGTAATCTCGTTTATACATACTAACATTATTTGCAGGTTTGGTGTTCCGTCAGAAATTAGATGCGACAATGGGTCGCAATTTATCAGTGACAAAACAAAGCACTTCTGCGACGAGTGGAACATCACGTTATTAACATCAACGCCCAGATATCCTCATGCCAATGGACAAGCTGAGTCCAGCAACAAGACCGTCATAGATACGTTGAAGAAGCGTCTCACCGCTAAAAAAGGCAAATGGACGGAAGCATTACCAGCTATATTGTGGGCAAATCGCACGACGCCACTGGGCAAACCCCTTTTTCACTGGTCTATGGCTGCGAGGCAGTCTTACCTGCTGAGGTAAGTATTCCAACTGCCAGGTATGACTTAACAACAGAACAGCAGAACCATGAAGAACTGGTCAACGACCTGGATACCATAGAAGAACTGCGCGACGCAGCGTTGGTGCGCATGGCAGCTCAACAGCAGATCGTCGCAAGGAGCTTCAACAAAACCGTACAAGCCAAATCGTTTGTTGAAGGCGACTGGGTGTTAAGGAAAGTATTCCAAAACACGCAGGAACCCAATGCCGATAAACTAGGTCCAAAATGGGAAGGTCCCTATCAAATCAGCAAGGTCGTTGGCAATGGCGCCTACCAACTAGTCCGACACGACGGTATTATGGTCCCACGTTGTTGGAATGCTATCCATCTCAAAAGATATTTCTTCTAAATAAACAATAAGTGACACTTCATTTAGTATTTTCCGTCTTTTGTTTTTGTTCAATAATTGGCGAATATGTCATCATAAAGTCGGTGAAACCCCAACGACGAAATATTACTCTTTGTTCATTTTTTCAGGATTTTCCCTAGTTCTCAATAAGATTGCAACGTTTACTAGAAGAAACCAACAATGATTGTTTGAATAATACGCCTGTAGACCTACAAGGCATTTCATACGACGTTCATAAGGACGCTGTAACATCTAGCATCGTCACCATCACCATAAGACTTTAACACCGGCCACGGAAACTCAAAGGCGATTATAAACATGTGACCTATTTTACAGCAAGTAAGTAAGCGTGTTTTTTTGCATATTCAATTGTTCAAAGTATAACTTATACGACAGAGAAAGGCTTTCAAAGCGCCTGGTCATCAAACTTAGACGCCAGAAAAAACGGCAGAAAATCTTAGCAAACGAAGTTCATACAAACGATTAAACAAAAGCAAGTGTCATGACCATTCCCACGAATGGTCCAAAAAGTACACCAGTAGTGGTCGTTCCCATGAACGACCAAAAAAACAAAACAACAAACTGTCTATAGAAACCACGAAACTTTCAACTATCTCAAAAAACGAAAAGGTAAAAGTTCAAATGTTAACTGGCTACACGACAGGGTCGCCGGCAACGCTATCACCAATAGACTTCTCTAGCGCTTGAACTTCTGGAACGACGTCCTTCTTTATGTTGCCGTCCAAAGGCAAATCAGACGCCGGTAACGCAGTGCTGGTAGTAAAGATGTCATCCTCCTGAGTGACGACATTCGCGGAAGATTCTGCTGTTGCCAAGATCGTGTCGCCTGGACCCGCTAAGTCCTTAATAGAGCCTACCCATTTGAGGTACAAGTCGATGTCTTTTTGAGGCTCCCATGACTCAGTGCATTTCATCATGTATTGGTACATGAGTTTGGCCCATACTGTAGTAGTCACCTCAGCCTCTATCGCGTCCATCTCATTCTTCTGTGCTGCGATTTGCGCTTGCAACGCCTTAATCTCAACTTCCGACGCCTCCTCGACGTCTGCAAATTGCTTCCTTAAACTTTCCAACTCCTTCCCGTTCTTCTTCAAAACTTCGTTCATCTCCAGCTTTTCGAGCTTAATCTTCTTTATCTCCGCATCTTTGTCCCTCATCGCTGTCTCGTTTTTCTCTAGCCTTGCCCTTATCACCTGATGACTCCGGTAAAGATTCGACAGCTCCTTTTTGACCATCAGAAAATGCTGCGACGCCTGACAAAGCAGAAGTTTAAAAATCAAGCAAGTACCACGAATGTGTAAATATTGCAATGCTATGAGTCATCCTTATACCTGGAAGATCATCTCCAACCCATTTGACATGAGACCCGGCATAGGACAGTCCTTCAGGCGATCTTCAGCTCCAGGAAAGAGAAGTTTCTCCGCTTCAGGCCATAGTGACTTATTCGACGACATGAAATCGTTAGGAAAAGACACAGAGTACGAGGATCCTTCCTTATCAGGAGGAGCAGAGAATTCAGGGTTACGAACTTTTGGGGGTACCGCAGCATCCTCATCGTCGACGTCAACGACATCATGTGGAAGACGCTTGCCAGAAGACGTGGTAGACGAAGTAGCAGAGCGATCCGTCTCCCTCTTTCTCTTCTTCAGAAGGTCGGCCAGAGCTTGACTATCCAAAGAGCCTCTCTGACGAGATCGTGATGATTCTGTCGTACAAGATTATGGCACGTTAGTGGACGTTTATGGAAGCAACATATGATGACATAGGCGTAGCAGACACTTACCAGAAGCCATTAACGAGCAGCTACCTTGATCGACGCTTGATATCTTCTTGAACAACCGATTCTCGACGCTGTATTCCAAGAACTTAGCACACTGTTGCTCCGACTCTTCTTTATGAGTGAACAATTTTGGGTCCAAACCTGCGAAAAAAGTGACGTAAGAACGGTATTAACGACGTGACGTTAAGAAAACTACGAGTAAAATTCACGAACCTTCCATGTTCCAGCATTCGACCAAGAATTTCCCTAATTCTCCAAGAGATGATTTTTTCACAAAGATATAGCAACTCTTCCATCCTCTGTCATTTGATGAAACCCCTTCAACCAGCGCGTTTCTTCTCGCCCTGACATGCAAGGCTATCCAATTGTTTCCTTTAACCCTAACTTCGTAACCGTACAACAGATCTTGAAAAGTGAAGGGCACATCCCAGTTGGATGTAACCCGATCAATAACGCTAAGGATTCTCCAAACTTGGGGCATAATTTGACCGGAGCTAATTTGGAACGCTTGCAAAAGCTCCCTAGCAATAGTCGGAAAAGGTAACCTAAGACCTATCTTAAAAGGGTATTCATAAAGAACCACCCAACTAGGAGGGCAGTCCGCAGAGCGTTCGTGAGATTCAGCATTTCTTAAAATCGTGTCAGTCGGTAGATCTCCTAAGTCTAGCAATTTCATTAAATCATCTTCCGACATAGTTGATTGTTCATCGTCAATTTCATTTTTCTCTTCGATTTTTTCTTTCGATTTATTTTTCTCGTGATTTTTGATGTAATTCCTAATGCTTCGCCTACTTGGAGCCATGGATTTGAAAGAAAACAAGAACACTTTGAGACTAAAGTGGCGAAATTTACCTGGTTGAAGGAGTAATTCAGGCGAGTTTCTTTGGAAAGCTCCAGAGCAGCAGGACGGAAGTTCAAGGGTTACTTTTAGAGAGAGAATGTTGCGTGTAACTTTGGTTCAATTGGCACGGTTTTTTATACCCCTGTTTTTACTACAACGAACGGATATATTTTGACTTAATTGCAAATATTCATCTCTTATCTTTTGGCATGTGACTTTTGGTTATCTTTTGCAGAAAGATTATTTTTTGTGCTCTTAGCAGGATGAAACAGTTGTGTTCCAATTGTCTTATGACTCTAACGTTATCATCATTGCAACAATTGGGGGCAAATTGTTATTGCTGATTTTTACAGGTCAACGTTGACACTAGGGACTTATGACGCTGACGTTGACGAAAGGGTTATGACGCATGGACCAGGTCAAGGAGCAACCGATCGCCTAAGAATGAGGAAGACAGAGTCCAGGAATATTATAATAGGCGAGTGGATCCCTGGACGTTTGAATGCTGCGCCGAAATAACGGTGGAAGGTGGAAAGATTCTAGCTAACCACTTCCTATATTTGGGGGTGCACGTTGGACTTGGAAAAGAGATATAAAAGGACTAGAAGGCTGAAGCAAAGATTATTCCAACTAAGGCTATCAAACTGAAGAACTTACAATCTATTCATACTTGCGAAATACTTGATATTTTACATTGTTATTCTTTTTCTCATTCCGGTGATTATATTGTACTTAAAACAAAGTTCCCTAGGCTGTATTGATCGTTGATCACTCCGATTGACGATTGCAAGTAGTGGATTGGTAGACTCATATCTACCCGCGGTTTTTTACCCACCTTCATTGGGGTTTTTCTGCGTCAACATTCCTTCGTGTCCTTTCTCTCTTTTATTTTTCTTTCATTTGCATAGCATACATCATATAAATCTGGTTGTTGTTGCCCTGCACTTAACCTTGTCGTTTAAATCAAAAATCGACATAAACAATCACAACGTTTTTTGGCTCGAATAGTCGTCCGGCTTATGATGTGCTCAATAAGAGCAAATAAAGTAGATCATATTTTAAGAATGTTGTGATTTAGTAGCGACAGCAGAGCAGTTAATGTAGATTAATGTTAATTGGTACAATAAGTCAAGAATTGAGAAAAGAATATGCAAATTCAATTTGCTCGTATAGATATATTAGTAAAGAATCTTATACAATATATAATCATAAGACCAAACAACATCAAATTACAAACATTTCAATACCAACTACATAATATAAATTAAAGAATGAAAAAAATAACCAATATAATGTCGCATCTAACAACAATGCCCCTTCTCTTTCAATTTTTATGCTGCAATTCTTGTCAAAATTCTAATGAAGAGAAGCAGAAGGGTGAGATAAATACCCCAATTCTTCATCAGTAGATCCAACTTTACCAGTACTTTTCTTCATACATCCTAAAGTAACATGATTTCCAGAACCTTCAACAACAGTATAATACTTCAAGAAAAAGGCAATAGTAAAAAGTTTTTACTAAAAACCATCCACTCCAAGATAAAGATCACTACACAAAGTCACGACTTACTAAATGTCCCACATGCCTTATAGAGATAGATCTTGAATCCACATAATTTTATTTTTGATGATCTTAATTTTTTATATGATTTGGTAGAATGTCTCGTTTAATGATGAACCCATTAAAAAAACTTGTTATATATGAACTTATCCGAACTTGTTATACCCTATTTTTTTTAGCATGTCAACTTTACATTTTCATGTTTTTACATCTATATACATATCTAAAACCCAAGACAAACAAATGTCATGCTACCACATGTACTCTCCCCTCTCCCACACAATCAAATGAAATATTAAACAATAAAAATGTATGTTTCAAGACTCGAACCCATGACCTCTCATTTGATATAATAACGGATTCGAAAATGCACTAACCAACTACACTACAATGCTATGTTGGTCTTTATGGGGGAAAAAATCATTTAAAGACAAATATTTCTATTTTTGAAGACTTCAAATGCACGTCGGTAAATAATCCGGGGTGTGTGGCCTCGATTTCTCCTTGCATTTCATTAACCTGCCACATGTCATTGCCTTCACTTCTAAGAATGAAAATCAGACAGATTACGGGTTTAAGGCACACTTCAATCAAGCATTTGGCATTTAAGGAAACAAATCAATTACTTTGAAAAAATAATCCCTATTTAAACAAAACCGGTTATGTTAATGCTACAAATCAATTACTTCCAAAATGAAACCCTAACATAAGCAAATTCAATTTAAAACTTTGTAATATGAATAATCTCACCATTCTTGGGCCCTTAATTCATGCACAATACTTTCATTATGCTGCAACATTCTCACTCCTCCATCACATAACTTTTCATTCCTTATGCAACCCACATAAAAAAAAAAAAGTTCCATATTTTTTAACATCGTCCAAAATCAATCGACCTAGATATTTAAAGGAAGAGGAGAGAGAATCGGAGAATGGCATAAGCGGGGCTCGTTGATGCCGATCAATCGCCGCGAGTAATTTTCTAATGTGGGGTTTTGTGTTGTTCCGTTTTTACGTTGCGCTTGCACACTAAGTATTTGTGGAAATGCTTGAGAGAGAGAAAGATATAGGACAGAGAAGGGTTTTGGGTTAGGATGAGTGAAGAATTTGGAGGGTGATAGAATTTTGAGAAATTAGAAAAGGGGAACTGATAATAAAGTCAAAACCAAATACATAATCATAAATCAACGCTAATTGAACCAATTAGAAATGGGTTTAGATTGAAAATTATGAATCGACAATTTAAATAATTAATTCCTTCCTAAGTTAGCAAATCAACACCAAGTACTTTGGGAACTCCTTGAAGCTATGTGTATGCATGTAGATGTAAGAGATGAAAAAGCTAAAGAGAGAGGGAGATAGAAATTAATGGCAAAGTAAGATGAAATATTCTTCGTCACATAGAGTAGTAGAAATGTAGAAATAATGGTAATGTTTAAAGACCTTATTCCATGTGTCCTCAAGTAGTCAAGTGACAATTGATGCATCATGAGCTTATGAGTTATGACAATATTAAGAAAAGGTTATTTTATAATTTATTTTTAATTTATTGCTCCTCTTTCCTCTCCATAGAGTTTTCTTTTGTTTATGTATGTATTAAAAAAAAAGACTTTTGTTTATTTTTCGTTTGTATGGCCATATGGATTAGTTTATAATACTCTCTTCCTCTCTACAGGTTACTTTATACATTGAAGCTTAATGATACTTCATAATGCTAAACCATCTTTATCTGAATTGCTTCTATATGGTAGTCGGTAGAAGAAAAATGTCTAAATCAAAACCGTTCAAAAGCTTTTTGTTCAAAATAATTTTTGGTTGTACATTCAGCTAAAACAATAGTATATTTATTACCAAAGGTGTCATATATTTATAAAACAAGTAGTATATAAAAACATTGTAGATATATTATCGGCAATGATGTTTTTGGTTTCTATATACTACTTTGTTAATTAATTTTTCAACTTCATTTTTACTACGATTACCACTTTTATATGATTTAACCAAAAAAATGTATAGCACTGTTTTGAGTTGGGCAAAACATCATTGTACATGAAATGTCCCAATATTAAGTTATGGTTAGATTGTAATGTCAATGATATTTATCTTGATGTTTATGGGTAAAATTTTCTGCGCAATCAAAGAGTAGAATCAGTGCATAATTTGGTTAACAAATTTTCCAATTTACAGCTACTTGCTTGATCGGGTAAAGTTTCATAATGCATATAAATCCCTAGGCATCTTACAAAGAACTGATACTTTGACCTTCAAATTATTCTTATATAATCTTTGTCCAACTTTTGTAAATCTCCCAAACCCCTACTCCAAGTTGCAACTCCACATTAAATCCAAAAAGATATAGAATGGCGCAAAAGATGAATGATAAAACTTGCTTCGATAAAATATTTGATTGGTTTTCTCGTCCTGACCGTTTGAAGATTTACCATGTTTGCAGAGTTGTTTCTTCAGAGAATACGTATTTTCTTCTACTAATAAAAGTTTGAGACCACCAAAAGAAACACTATGATATGAAGTCTATTGTTTATGTTCATAATTACCTTCACACAAGCCGCAAGATCACACTGATGAAAATTATAACTTTTTATAATTGGTGTAGTTGACATTTAATAATTTTTTTTCATTATAAAGAACTACAGCTTATATTTTATGATGGAATAGTTTGAATCATCCTTTTTCAGATAATTTATTCACTTATATATTTTTGTCCTTTTCCGGATAATTTTTTAATTGCATTTCAATTTTGTACTATTGTTATTCTTTCGAATTATTTTCATTCTATATTTTGTCAATTACTTTCACACTTGCACACTTTAAGAAAATAATATTTCTAATTTTGTAAATAAGATTTTTGCGACGATAGGAAAGAAAAGAAAAAGTATTAAGCAATATGCACACGTTAAAAATATCATATTTCCTATTTTCGTGATAAAAACAAACCTTGGCTCTTTTTTAATAAAAAAGATAAATTTTAAATAGATTTATTTAGAAACAATATAGTAAAATCTTACAATTAAGCATTTTATTATGGTTAAATAAGTAAGATAAAATTTACCAAGCTCTATGCCTATTATGTTCATGCTCGCTATATATTTTTTTACTTTTGTAATAATCAAAATCATGTAAAACAAAAATTAGGTTAAAAAAAACTATCAGGATATGTATCCGGAAATTTCAAAACTATGATATGAATTATGAAGTCTATTGAAGATCCGGATGTATGGGGGGAGGAAAATGGCGGAGAATAGATAACTTATTCCACTTTCATAATAATTGATCACATTTTATAAATATAATATATTATTGTGTCAACATTTTCACTATCCACTCATAATTTTGAAAATCGTGATTTTGGTCGAAATGGATGTTAATAATGATTTTGGCAATTTCTTTTTTGATGGAAAGTGACAATGTTAAACATTATCATATGTTTATAAAATATCAAGTTACGAAATAAGCAACATGTTTAAAAAAAATTGCGCAACGAAGACCAACTACAGGTTAGGTGCGTAAAAACAACACGAACTTAAGTGGGTGTAAGGACGCACCAACTATTGCTTGGGGTGCAAATCATAGCATAAATGAGACGAGACTTAGATAATGTGTAAGCATTTTCATGCTATTTATGCTATGTTCTACCCCTTCAAGTAATAGTTGGTACTGTCCTCCACACCCGATAAAAGTCATGTTGTTCTCTGCACATGACCTATAGTTGGTGTTGTTGCGGCCAATTTTCCCAAAAAAATAATAATTTCAAATCTATAACTGGAGAATATAACGAATACAAAGTGAAAAATCACATAATTTAAGATGACTAAAATCATGATGAAGAGTTTTTATAAATTTGCAGTGGTGGTGCAAGACAACAAGAGAGAGGGGGTGAGTAGGACTACGAAAAGTAGGAGAATAAGTGGTTGCATGATTGAGTCCCAATAATGGAGCGAATTGTGATTTTATCTGATCTTCAAAGTGAAACAATGGGCAGAGTTTTTCAGTTTACTTTTGTTTTTTTTAGAAATAGTTAGTTACGTGTTGCACCATAATATGAACAAATCAGTCATGGAATGTACGGGTTATAAGCCAATTTTAATATTGACTAATAAACGATATGATTATAAAGCCTTTAAATCACGAGCTAATATTACACCATTATTTTAGGAGAAACATCCTAAAATCATAAATTTATAAGCACAAAAATTCCCGTGCATTTTGCACGGGTCAAAACCTAGTTATAGAACAAATCTGAAATCATTTTAACTGGGTTAGAACAAAAATACATATATGAACTTATTATTTCCTATAATAAACGAAAATAAGTTGAACATCAATCATCCTATAATGACTAAAATAAGGTGAACATAATAGTCACTTATACGACTCAATTTCAATCGACCTAATTTAAAATAATCTATAGGTATGTTTAGAAACCAAAACTTAGTGGTATTAAAGAGCCTGGATCCAATGGATTTGGGGGAAAATTCTATCAAGCTTATTGGCCCATCATTGAAAAAGAATTGGTCATTGCCGTTCAAAGTTTCTTTTGTCATGGTAAATTGCCCACGTCTTTGAACCACACTTTGATAACCCTCATTCCCAAAAAAGAGGCTCCTGAATCACCAGATCATTTCAGACCAATTAGTTTAATTAACACTATTTACAAAGCAATTTCAAAACTCCTAGTTAATCGCCTCCGTCCTATTTTACAACGGGAAATTAATCCCCTTCAAAATGCATTTACTCAAGAACGCTCTATTCATGACAATCTTTTGATTGCACAAGAGGCTCTCAATACATTTCAAAAGTCTCAAAACAAAACATGGTGGTGTGCCTTAAAGTTAGACATGGAAAAAGCTTATGACCGGATCGAGTGGGATTTTCTTTGGCAAATTCTCAAGGCTTTTGGTTTCCCACCCACTTGGATCCTATGGATTAAAGAATGTGTTAGTAATGTTTCTTACTCAATCAAAGTAAATGGCCAACCCTCCCCTTGGTTCCGACCATCTAGGGGTCTGCGACAAGGTGACCCCCTTGTCACCTTACCTTTTTTATTTTATGTATGGAAGTTTTCATCCGAAAACTAACTCTGCAAAGTCAATCTCGAGATTCAGGTATCGATTTTAAGTTGCATCCCAGAACTGCCAATATACCCTGCCTAATGTTTGCTGATGATAGCCTCTTATTTTTCAAAGCAACTACCTCGGCTTGTAGAAATCTAAAAACTGTTCTTGATGACTTCTGTGGTCTTTCCGATCAATTAGTGAATTTTCATAAATCTACTATTATTTTCTCTAAAAAGGTCTCCTCCAACCGAAAAACGACTCTAGCCAGTCATTTTAATATGTTGCCTAATTCTTCTCTGGGAAGGTATTTGGGAATTTTCTTTAGTTCCCATCATCCCTCTAAAGCTGACCTTGCTCATATTGTTCAGAAGACTGATCAAAGGATTAACCTCTGGGAATCGGGGTTTTTGTCCAAAGTTGGGAGGCTCACCCTCATTCAAAGTAATCTTGAAGCTAACCGTCTTATACGTGTGCCTCCACTATGCTTCCTCCGGATTTAGCTAAATCCATTGATACTCTTCACAGGAAATTTTTTTGGCGACAAAATAAAGATAAAAATGCAACACCTCTTATTGCATGGGATAAAATCTGCACTCCCAAACAGGGTGGCCTTGGCCTAAGAAAAACGCTTCCTATGAACAAAGCTTTTATAGCAAAGCTGGGTTGAAAAATTCTTACGGAACCTACCAACTTTTGGGTGAAACTAATAACGTAAAAATATCTGAAGGGTCAGTCCTTCTTTAATTGTAAAACAAAACCGCACGATTCACCAATATGGAAAAAAATCTTACTCCAAAGATCTCTTCTGCAAAAAGGTATTCGGTGGAAAATAGGTGATGGCTCCCAAATTCTTTTTTGGCTTCACAACTGGTGTGCTGATGAAACTTTAATGGAAAAACTTAATTTATCAGAAAACCAGGTTGATCTTAATATTCGTCTAAAAGAATTCATTCTTCCTAATAGAACTTGGGATATTGACAAACTAAAGCTCTTGCTGCCGGATTGCATTATTAATTCCATCAATGGCATTCCTCTGCCGGTAAACCCCTTTCCGGATGAGCCTATTTGGGGTTCTAGCTCTTCAGGCTTATTTACGGTTAAATCCGCTAACTGGCTAGCTTATAATCTCTCACCAAGTCTAGAAAAATGGCCGCATCGTTGGATTTGGAAACTTGATATCCCACCTAAACTTAAAATTTTTTTGTGGCAAATTTATCACAACAGTCTTGGGGTTAGAGCTGTCCTTGCTAAGCGCAACATAATCCCTTTCAACCATTGTGCTATTTGTAACACTCACGAGGAATCTTTAGACCATCTTTTTGGGAGATGCCATCATCTCATCCCCCTTTGGCAGCTTCAGTATCTAAAGGAGTGGATACCTCACACCTTACATCGGGTCACTCTTCTAGATACAGTGTCTAAAATCAGACATGATAGGTCCTTGATGTGATGGTTTAATATAGTGTTTTTCCCCCTGTATTTGAGCTAAAATGTGTATCAATGGTGCTCTTAGGAGCCATTTTATGCTAACTCTCTCCATCTAGTTGTGGTTTTCTGTTATGTGTCTGATTGCAGGTTTTAGGGAGTTATCTCTCTATTTTCTACCACTATCTGACCATTTCACTGGACTGGAGAGGTTCGAAGACATATTTGATGAGTTCCGAAGTCCCGAGAATGCTTTCCGAGGCCCTGGACAAAAGAAGAAGTAAATCATTGGCGTCTAAAGTCAAGAGATGCCTAAACGGTGCCTCGCCCAACTCCATCGGGCTCCTGATGCCCGATCGGGCGTCCATCATGGCCAAGAAAGTGTTTGTTGCGGGCCCGATCGGGCGACGTTGCCCTGGGCCGTTGTTTCGTTGTCCACCCGACGGGCGAGATGGCCCGATAGCATCGGGCGTGTTCGTGGGCGAGATGGCCCGATAAGACGGCGCGTGTTCGTGGGCGAGAGTGTTCGGGCCGCTGCGCTGAGTCCCCGCACGCTAATGTCTGACGCCCGACTTTATCAGGCGAGGGCACCCGACAAAGACGGGCGCTAGGCAAGATCATACATGCATCTGCTGAGATGGGCGCTGAACATAGGCGGCCCGACTTCATCGGGCGAGGCAGCCCGACACCATCGGGCGTGGTCTGCTTTTGAACGCTGCTACTATTTTTGTGCCCGATTTGATCGGGCTTGGTTAGCCCGATCGGGCTTCTCTCCTCGCGCGTTCATTTAATGATTTTCGGGCCACTTAGTATAAATAGGAAAGTTTGAACATTTATTAAGGGTCTTTTGTTTTATCTTTGTTTGTTAGTCATTATTTCTCATAGTTTCTTTCAAGAACCCTAGTTTTTTTACTACTCTTCATTGTGATTCAAGATTGAACCTTTGGATTATTCGCAAATTTAATATAGTTCATTAATTTGGTAATCTCTTCTTTATTCTCTTCATATTTATTTGCTTTCTCTATTATTGATTAGATTAGTTTCTTAGTTATTTGCAATAGTTCAAAGCATGGATTTTTATATGAAATTTGTTATTGGATTCTTAAACATGAGTGAGTAGTTTTATTTCTAGGATTGTGGGGATCTATGTATGCAATGAGGGATTGATAGATTAGTATAATTACTCTTTATTTCGATTGTTTCCTGTGATTGAATCGTTCATGCTAGATTTATGAATTAGGCCTGATTTATATTTCTACTTTCGCAATATTGAATCTGCTTCGAGAGGAGAGATTTCGTATAGGCTTTCAATCATTAGGCATAGTGATCCTTGACCATGCGAGAGCGGCTAGGTGATCTTTGAGGGAGGTAATGTTCGAGAGAAATTACATGTGCCCTAGATAAATAGACTTATTGGGTGATTATTATTCGTCTCTGATTTCCTGGATTGTATGCATAGTGATCCATAGTCCTAGTTCTTTATTAATTGATTCTTACCTTCATACTTAGTTTTGTCATTTGCTTATTAGTTCAGTAAAACAAACCATTTTCATCTGATTTAGTTAGTATAATATTAGAGTTCAGATACAATAGTATAACTTTCTCCCTGTGGATTCGATCCTGACTTCCCTGACTACTTGTTAGTGGACCTTAGGTTATTTTTGATAAGGTGATACGACTTTAGCCTGTCAAATTTTGGCGCCGTTGCCGGGGAGACGGTTTATTTTTATTTTGTCTGAATTATATTATTACACTAACCTCTACTCCGAAGAACACCTGTTCTTTGGAGCATCTCACGTTTGTTTTAGTGTTTTTGGTGTATGAGCAGGAAATTGAAATCCCCAAATCTCATTCCATTTGATCCGGAGATTGAAAAGACCGCTCGTAGACTCAGAAAGCAAACTAAGCAAGCGAAGTTGTCTCAGGGGACACCATCCCAAAAGACACCTGCTCCACCATCTTTACCACAACAAGAATTTTCTGTATCACCTATTACTGCTAGAATGGGTGACGAGGCTAAACCGACTTTCAGAGACTATGCACAACCATCTCCTGATAATGTGCCCACTGGGGTACGGTTGCCTACTATTGCTGCTGCAAACTTTGAAATTAAGTCTCATGTTCTGAATATGGTTCAGAATAACCAGCTTGGTTACCATCTCGAAGACCCAAATCGCACTGCAGCGATTTTTACAATGTTGTGCTACTCAGAAACAAGTTGGTGTTACCGCCGATGAGATGAAACTCATCTTGTTTGGTTTCTCTCTCGCGCGACAAAGCTTTATTTTGGTATAATAAGTCGCCTTCCACCATCACCACTTGGGCGTAACTCTCCAAGATATTTCTCATCAAGTGGTACCCTTACCAGAAGACTGCAGATATGCGTCATGAGATAGTGACCTTCACCCAAGATCCTGGAGAATCACTATATGAAGCTTGGGAAAGATTCAAAGATCTGCAGCGTCTTTACCCCCATCATGGTTTTGAAAAGTGGTATCTGATGGGACCAAGTTATGTGCGATTATAGAGTGTTGAGAAGTCCATTTTACTAAGGTTTAAGGTTTAAGAAGGAGAGTTTTACTCATCTATACCTTAGTGTGGAGAAGAGGGAGTTATGATGAATTGGCGATATTAGAGGAGATTTAAGGATATTTTGTGGTTCCATATGCTTTTGATCATTTACAGTGGATTAAGCTCACAAAGTTCCTTGAAGTCTAGATGTTGATGGTTGTCATCCAAGTTCATCCTATCTCGTGGCTCCACGGCATTGTTTCGCCCACCATGGGCGTTGAAGAGCCCACCTCGAGCGTTTGTGGAGAAGGTTGGATGGTGGGCGTAGCGAGTACCCGAGCCGGGCACCACACACGCACGGGCCGCACTATCGAGCAAAGTGAGAATCATGCGCAAGCAGCCTAATGCCCGAGCCGCGCACCATCACCGCACGACTCGCGCATATCGAGTGGTCGCACAATCTTGGCAGCCGCATGCCCGAGCCGCGCACCATAATCGCACGACTCGCGCATATCTAGCCGAAGCACTGGCCGGACAAGATCGAGTGCCCGACCCGCGCGCTAGGCTCGCCCGACTCGCGCGCCGCGAGCGAAGGGATGAAGCTTGGCAGCAAGACATGCCCGACTCGCGCGCGACTCGCAGCGACTCGCGCGCCGCGAGCGAAGGCCGGATGTTTGGGCAGCAAGAAGCCCGAGTCGCGCGCCATAGATGCCCGACTCGCGCACTTCGACGCAGCTGCGACTCTTCTTCGGCAATTTTCAGCTTTCCTTAGGTTTTATTAATGAGAAAAACGTTTTGTTTTGGGATATCTTGTAATTTCTGAACTGAATTAGAGAGGAGAGAGAGAAGAACCCTAATCCCTTTTTCTCCCTTTTTGAGTTTCTAATGAGTTTGAAGATTTCTTCGATGGATGCTATGTCAATTGTAGCCTAAATCTAGTCTTGAGAACGGTTAATCAAGCTTCGGTCTACTATTGTGAGGTTTCTCTTTGTTAACTTGTTCTTAATTATAATTGTGATTTCTTGATTTAAATCTATGATTGTGGTATGTATTGCTAGGAGTAATACTAGTTTATACATTCGATTTATCATTTGCAAGGATTTAGAATTGATGCCGATTCATCTCCGTTCTTCTTTCATGAGTAGCAATCTAGGGTTTGATTAATGAATCTCGATTATTCTTGATTAATCACTAGAGAAATCACAAGTTCCAATTTGAATATGTTGTGCTAGCAATTTGTTAATTGGCTCATTGTTTCCTAGTTCGTTGAAGTTCTTTTCGATTTGAATTTAATCTCTGATTAGATTAGATTAATCATTAGTTCAAGTTTTATGATCATCTGATTGTGATTGTTTAACGGTACTTTTGAGGGAAAGGAATTTGATTTCCAACTTTGAGTAATTAAGAGTAAAGTTACATGTTTGAGAAACCAATGATCAATAGTATGAATCGAAGTGGCCATTAACCGAACTCAAGATTCTTCTCTTCTTGATTACATCACTTCTTTATTATACTTTAGTTCTTCGTATTTAGTTATTCATTTATTTAATCACAAAACTACGCAAAACCCCCATTTGATCTATTATAAGCACGAGTTAGTCCCCAAGTCTCTCAGGATTCGACCCTACTTGCCACTTACATTTATTTGTATTGGAAAGAAGGAAAATAAACTTTTATCTTTGGTAGCGCGTACGACCGCGTCCCACCAAATTTTGGCGCCGTTGCCGGGGACTTGGCAATTACTAAAACGTGTTTATTGTAGATTGTGTTTTGGAATTTCACTTTTTGATTAGTATATGGTTGGCACCCGTGCTACTAACCAAGATTGTGTGGATTACGATCCCGAGTTAGAATTGAATCTTTTCAGGTTGCGATGGGAATTGAGAAGAAATTTTCAAGAACTTCCATTTTTATTGAATTTAGAAGAAGAAATGCCACCTAGGGTGGAGACTCGTACTCTGAGGGAGCTCACCGCTCCTAATATTGATCAACAACCATTAGGTATCACTTTCCCAACACCGAGGCAGCACGACCTTCGAGCTCAAGTCGTGGCTCATTCATCTATTACCATCTTTCCATGGGCTGAGTGGTGAAGACCCTAACAAGTTCCTATCCGAGTTCCATGTTGTGTGCTCAAGCATGAAACCGAGTAATGCCACGGAAGAGCAAGTTAAGATGAGGGCATTTCCTTTTTCTCTTAAGGATACTGGCCAAAGATCGGCTATATTATCTTCCTCCCGGGTGTATCTCCAGTTGGTCTCGAGATGAAGAAGCGGTTCCTTGATAAATATTTTCCCGCTTCAAAGTCATCCACACTCAAGAAAGAGATAAGCAACATAGAGCGTAGATATGATGAACCTTTGTATGAATATTGGGAGCGTTTTAAGAGGTTATGTGCAAGCCGCCCGTATCATGGATATAAGTGAGGAAGATCTAATCTTATACTTCTATAATGGACTTTCCGATGATGATGTGCGGATGATTAATGCAGCTAGTGGTGGATCGATCATAAATAAGACTCCAACTAACGCTAGAGCTTGATAGAGGAGCTTTCAAGGCTCCAGACATTTTAGTAGGCGATCCACCCACGAGAAGGTGAATGTGGGTAGCTCAAACACGCAAAATCCCAAACTTAAGAACAGGTTCAAGCTCTTACCTCACTAGTAAGAGAGCTCATTGTTAAGGGACACACACAACAAGTTAAGGCGTGTGGGATATGTGCTTCGGATCACCCCACCGATTATTGCCCACAACTTCAAGAGGGGTCTAGTGCGGAAGTCAACGCTCTTGGTTTTCAAGGCTCCGGAATCAAAGGAGATATGATCCTTATTCCAATACATACAATCCCGGTTGGAGAGATAATCCGAGGTTGAGATATGGGAATGAGCAAGGTAACCAACAACCCACACAATATCATCAACCGCAACAACAGCTTCACGAGACCCCAAGCTCCAGCCTCGAGTCATCACCGGGGTCGAATTCGGGATGTGAGGCAAAGTTCTACAATGTCTACCGAAGATATGATTAATGCCTTAACCAAGAATGTGACCACCATGCAAGGGAATATGGTACAGTTTCAAGAGGAAACCCGCTCTAGTATAAGGAATTTGGAAACACAAATGAGCCAGGTTTCGAGTGCAGTGAGCAGGCTAGAGGCTCGTGAATTGGGAACATTACCCTCCCAAACTGAAGTGAACCCAAAGAAGAATGTGAGTTCTATCATGATAAGGGGTGATACACAGCTGACACAAGGAGAGAGCATGGTTGCAAGAAAGAAGGAAGTTACTTTACTTCCAAAGCATCGACCTCCCCCACCTTTTCCGTAAGCTTTCGGGCCGATAGAAGGTATGAACGCAACAAAGGTATATACGAGTCCATATGCGAAAGTGAGGTAAGTTCTCCTATTTTAACAAAAGTAGAGAAAACTAGTGAGCATGTTTCTGCTATTTCTCATAATGCACTTCCTCCCAAACATGATGACTCAGGCATGTTTACCATCCCTTGCACTATTAATGACATTGGTATTCCTAAAGCTATGTTAGACTTAGGTGCTTCAATTAATGTGATTCCATTTTCACTATATGAGTCTTTAGCACTTGGTCCTTTGCATGCAACAAACGTCATAAGGCAATTAGTCGACGTGATCCCACTCTTATCCCAAGGGTAAAGTCGAGGATGTGTTAGTTCATGTTGGTAAACTTCGCTTCCTACCGACTTTTATGTACCGGACATGGAGTCCGATTGTCATGTTTCTCCCGTTCTTCTAGGGAGACCGTTTTTGAAAACATCCAAGACAAAAATTGATGTTAAAGCAAGGGTCATTAACTATGGAGTTTGGGGGACATATAGAAGCATTTGGTATTCATGAGTCTAAAAATTCCCTAGCGACCGAACATCCCTCATGCTTTGTGGGTACTATTCACCATAGTGTGTGATACATATGATACCAAAGTGAGGGACATGAGTCATTGGATGTAGTGAGGTTGCAAAAACATGAGAGACCACCTAATTTATCGCATAATTTTACACCGTTATCACTAACGCTAGCCGTGCAGAAAATGTCTCATCAAGCTTACAGTACAAGTGTTGGAACACGGAGTTGAACCACCCCTGGATCGATTTTGGGAGGTATAAGGTCGAGCTCACGACTTTAAACTAGCGCTACTCGGGAGGCAACCCGAGCCCCTTTTTTCTTTTCTTCTTTCTTTTTCTTTTCTATTTTTCTTCCTTTTATTTATATTCTTACTCTTAAACCTCACCATTTTTATACTCCACCACAACAAATTATCCTTCACCCACCATTCCCCCTCTTGTTTCCCGAACTATAATTCAAAACACTTTTAGTTAATCATAATCCAACTTAAGCCAAAATACATCAAAAGACCTTTGAGAAGTGTCCATTTGAGAGACGTTGGTGAAATTGGAGGGTCGAGATTGATGAAGGAGTGCATGAGCAATGCTTACGAGCAATGATGCGCATTTGCATACCGGATTTGGTTCTACCGTAAGGTGCAAAGTTCTCAAATTATATTCTCCTCATGAATTTAATTTTGGATTAGTCATTTACTTGGGTGTTATAGGGAGTCGGGTTGTGAGATGGTGTGTGTATTTGTCGTCCATGTGTTCTCTTATGTTGTTGAGATGTGAAGTGTTTTAGTTTGGTATTGTTGAAGAGGTGAGAATTTTTGTGAGAGTCGGTTTTTTAGTGTTCCCCTTCTCGTTTCTTGTGTTTTCTTGTACTTGTTCTCACATTGAGGAAAATGTCTTGATTAAGTCGGGGGGAGGAAATTCTCATTGTTCTATTTGATGCTTATTTAAAAAAAAAAAAAAAAAAAAAAAAAAAAAGAAAGAACAAAAGTGATGAATTGAAACCCGCCGACTTGAAACCCGCAAGGGCGGGCGACTGTGCAATAATGGGGGCCCTGGATAGGTTGAAAACCCGAAAGGGCAATCTATGCAAAAAAGTGGCTAATTGGAGCTAGTGAGATGGTGAGCTCATAAATGAAAAAAAAATGTGTGTGAAGCTAGGATGAAAACCCGAAAGGGCTCCTAGGCAAAATGAGAGATAAAAGAGATAAATTTGAAATCATTTGCCTGAGTTGGTGTCATAAGAAGGATTGGGTGATATAAGGAGTGTCTCGGTAGGTTTTTCATCTTGATGTTCTGAGTTAGAGGCGAATAGGTTTGAGCTCGCTCATCATTGGAGGAATAAGGAGTTTGATGGTTGTGATTGTGTTTAGATGGTCCAAATTCGAGTCCTTTGAGATTTGTCAGGATTCGAATTTGCCTTTGCCCTTTCATGACATGAGAATGGTTGTGGTGTTGTGTTGATTGGAATGGCTTTGAATCCTTTGAGATCTTTCGGGGTTCAAAGGCATGTGTTTTGTTTATCTCAGTGTTGAGTATAGTATGAGAGTGCTATTTACATTATTTCAGGAGAGCTTTTAGTTCAAGTGTGGGGGTGACTCTCACCCTTAGACATGGCTTTGAGCGAATCGGGGGAAATAGCAAACTCTTATCATACACTACGATGGAGAGATAAGGGGAGTAGTGAAAGATGAGCAATGGCTTGGAAGGGGTGCCTCATTGACCTTTATTTTGAGTTTACTCGAGGTCGAGTAAAGTTCAAGTGTGGGGGTATTTGATGGGACCAAGTTATGTGCGATTATAGAGTGTTGAGAAGTCCATTTTACTAAGGTTTAAGGTTTAAGAAGGAGAGTTTTACTCATCTATACCTTAGTGTGGAGAAGAGGGAGTTATGATGAATTGGCGATATTAGAGGAGATTTAAGGATATTTTGTGGTTCCATATGCTTTTGATCATTTACAGGTGGATTAAGCTCACAAAGTTCCTTGAAGTCTAGATGTTGATGGTTGTCATCCAAGTTCATCCTATCTGTGGCTCCACGGCATTGTTTGCCCACCATGGGCGTTGAAGAGCCCACCTCGAGCGTTTGTGGAGAAGGTTGGATGGTGGGCAGTAGCGAGTACCCGAGCTGGGCACCACACACGCACGGGCCGCACTATCGAGCAGTGAGAATCATGCGCAGCAGCCAATGCCCGAGCCGCGCACCATCACCGCACGACTCGCGCATATCGAGTGGTAGCACAATCTTGGCAGCGTCGCATGCCCGAGCCGCGCACCATAATCGCACGACTCGCGCATATCTAGCCAAGCACTGGCCGGACAAGATCGAGTGCCCGACCCGCGCGCTAGGCTCGCCCGACTCGCGCGCCGCGAGCGAAGGGATGAAGCTTGGCAAGCAAGACATGCCCGACTCGCGCGCTAGACTGCGCGACTCGCGCGCCGCGAGCGAAGGCCGGATGTTTGGGCAGCAGCGGAAGCCCGAGTCGCGCGCCATAGATGCCCGACTCGCGCACTTCGACGCAGCTGCGACTCTTCGGCAATTTTCAGCTTTCCTTAGGTTTTATTAATGAGAAAAACGTTTTGTTTTGGGATATCTTGTAATTTCTGAACTGAATTAGAGAGGAGAGAGAGAAGAACCCTAATCCCTTTTTCTCCCTTTTTGAGTTTCTAATGAGTTTGAAGATTTCTTCGATGGATGCTATGTCAATTGTAGCCTAAATCTAGTCTTCGAGAACCGTTAATCAAGCTTCGGTCTACTATTGTGAGGTTTCTCTTTGTTAACTTGTTCTTAATTATAATTGTGATTTCTTGATTTAAATCTATGATTGTGGTATGTATTGCTAGGAGTAATACTAGTTTATACATTCGATTTATCATTTGCTAGGATTTAGAATTGATGCCGATTCATCTGTTCTTCTTTCATGAGTAGCAATCTAGGGTTTGATTAATGAATCTGATTATTCTTGATTAATCACTAGAGAAATCACAAGTTCCAATTTGAATATGTTGTGCTAGCAATTTGTTAATTGGCTCATTGTTTCCTAGTTCGTTGAAGTTCTTTTGATTTGAATTTAATCTCTGATTAGATTAGATTAATCATTAGTTCAAGTTTTATGATCATCTGATTGTGATTGTTTAACGGTACTTTTGAGGGAAAGGAATTTGATTTCCAACTTTGAGTAATTAAGAGTAAAGTTACATGTTTGAGAAACCAATGATCAATAGTATGAATCGAAGTGGCCATTAACCGAACTCAAGATTCTTCTCTTCTTGATTACATCACTTCTTTATTATACTTTAGTTCTTCGTATTTAGTTATTCATTTATTTAATCACAAAACTACGCAAAACCCCCATTTGATCTATTATAAGCACGAGTTAGTCCCCAAGTCTCTGTGGATTCGACCCTACTTGCCACTTACATTTATTTGTATTGGAAAGAAGGAAAATAAACTTTTATCTTTGGTAGCGCGTACGACCGCGTCCCACCAGTATCTGTGCCACATTTTCTACACTAGAGTTGATGCAGATACGAGACGGGTAATTGATGGAGCTGCAGGTGGGTTTTTCATGGATAAAGCCGTAGATGAAGGGCATGAACTTCTGGAGAAACTCGCTTCTCACCAAGCGTCTACTATTCGTTCCTCTATGACAAAGGGAGGTAAACATGAAGTTGAAGCCATTTCTTTACTGACCGGACAACTAGCTGCTCTTCACGAGAAGATTGATTCTCTGAAGCTAGGTAACAATTCCTCCCCTCACATGAGTGTCAATGCTATGGCTAGTGTTTCTGGTCACAATGCTTTCATCTGTGACGCTTGTGGGATAGCTGGACATAACTCTCAAGACTGCCCCGCTCTTTCACACTCTAGTGAGCCGCTGCATGCATTACGGTCACCACACAAGCCTCGCTTCGATCCCTACTCCAATACCTATAATCCCGGGATGAGAGATCATCCAAATCTCTCGTATAGGAGTAATAATGTGATGAATCCAAGCAGCAACAACATTATCCACAAGATCATCAACAACAACAATATCAACCACAAGCTCCTCCCCGGATATCGAGAACCCGGCCAACAAAGATCAATCTACACCTCCTCCGCACCCGGCTATTGCCGAACTTAAAAGTCTAATGCCGCAGATGCGTAAAGGTATTATTTCCTTTCAAGCGGATACCGTGGTCTCAATTTGAGAGCCTCGCGTGCTCGAAATAAGCTACAAGGGACACACAATAAGATGTTGGAGTCACAAATTGCTCAACCGGCTAGTTCATCTCGCTAGTAGGCCATCCGGGGTCACTACCTTCGCAACCAATGCAACCCGGGGACACCGCCAATGCTATCACCCTTCGCAAGGGAGTGCAAGACGATGCTCCCAGCAATGCTAGAGGTGGAATCACCAAAACCACAAGAAGTGCCTCGAGGATGCTTGAACCTCAAGTAGAGCAAGGAGCCGCAGACAAGACTAAGGAGGTGACTAAGGAGAAAATCGTGCCTCCAGGTGATCAAGCTACCATTCCCCGAGCGGATGCTCAAGAGGAAACTCGACCACCGCATGGTAAGTTTTTAGAGGTGGTAAAGAATCTGAGTAACAGTTCCTTTTACCGAATTATTAAATCAAGTGCCCGCTTATTCTAAATTTTTGAAAGAACTGCTGATGAGGAAGCGGACTCTCAATGAGGTGGAGATCGTGGCTTTTTACCGCTGAATGCGACGCTCTTTTACAAAACCGCTCCCACCTAAATTGAAAGATCCAGGAGTTTTTCTATCCCCCCGTCACATTGGCACCATATTTATTGACAAAGCTTTATGTGATTTAGGTGCCGTGTAAGTGTCATGCCTCTTTCTATCCGTAAGCAAATCGAACATGGGCGAATTAAAATGTACTACCATTACTCGCAAATGGTCGACCGTTCCGTGAAATATCCCTTAGGTATATTAGAGGACGTCCCTGTTAGAGTAGGTAAATTCTTTATCCCCGTGGACTTTGTTATATTGAGACATGGCCGAAGACACTCAAACACCCATTATCCTTGGGAGACCTTTCCTCCATACCGGCCGGGGCGGTGATAGATGTTAAGAGTGGGAAACCGACACCGACCGTGGGGGATGATAAGGTTATGTTTAGCCTAAACAATGCACCTAAAAGCTCAATGTTAGAGGAGTCATGTTATAGTATTGATGTTGTTGATGAACCGCTCCATGATTGCATGCCTCATTCCTCCTCCCATGCTACTTCAAATGATGTGCTTGCTTTAGAGTCTATTGCAGATGATGAGCAATTTCTAACGGTCTTACAGACTCCCAAAAAGACCATTGGCTATAGCACTGATGACTTGACAGGAATAAGCCCTGACCATAATGAGCACCGCATTCATCTACAAGAGGGCCACCACACTAGCATTCCAGTTCAACGCGGGTCGCAAGAGGTGGTCCACCATGTGGCTACTAAACTTCTTGATCCAGGCTGATGGGCGGCTGATGCCCATGTCCCTTTCCTTTCCCTTTGCTGCAATGAGGCCATTGCCAAGTTCAGCTTGGGGGAGGATTTCTGTAAGTATTAGTAGTGTTTTTCTTTTTGTTTTTATTGTTTTCCTTTTTGTTTTACTGTTTTTTTTTAGGATAGTTAAGTTAGTTTAATCGCTTTGAAAAAAAAAATGAAAAATCACAAAAAAATGAAATATTGCTGAAAAAAAACACAAAAATACGAGTTGAATATGAATAGATTGATTGCTTCCCTGTGCCTCGAACTTATTTTGAAAAATGATTTAACTCATTATACTGGATAGTTGGGCATTTGTGATTGGGATGTTGTGATGTGATCTATGATTGCCTTAATCTTGAGTAGATTTTGTTGATAAAGCGCCTATTTTAACTGCATGCTTGAATTGGTTAGATTGTGAGGATTCATTCTTGCCCTCGGATTTATCTCTATATCCGATCTATTCTTGTGTGTTAGTTCCTCGTAGCATTCTTATTTTGGTTTTGGCATTGTACTCATTGAGTTCTGGTGACTTTAGGCATGTGTTGTGATAAAGGCGTTCATTTGTTTAATCTTTATGCCTCATAGTTGTTTAATGAATTTTTCCCCCTAGCCCCGCTGAGCCTAATGACATCTTTTTGGATCTATATTAAACCACATTACACACCTTGAGCCTTTGCAATGACTATTGTCCCAAGCCTAGTTTGGGGGAGCATTTGTTAAGTTCATATCATATTGTGTGGTTGATTCCGTAGGGCGGTTGGAAAATAATGATATGTTTATACAAAGAAAAGAAAGAAAAAAAAATCATTGATAGTGAAAAATCTGAAAAATTTCTATGATCTTCATTCGTTAACTATCAAAAGTGTTGGAAATTATGTTGAAAATGACAATTGTTGGTTGGTTCGTGAAATTTCAAAAGTTGGTTATTATCTTGGTTAAGTTGTTGATGCCATGGGAGTTGTTTCTACCACACCTAGTCCTACTAGTGTTTTTTGCTCCCCTTTCTTGGCTTTTCCACCACATTTCCCAAATAATTTCCATACCTTTGCCCGAGCCCCATTACAACCCTGAAAAAGACCTTTTGAGCACGTGTTTGATTGTTTATTGGAATAATATTGAGTCAATATGCCAAAGTCGAAGATTAAGTCTGTTATTTGAGTCGACCTGATTAGGATGAGCGATATTATACCTTTCTAAACACATGAGAGTGTGAGTGGGAAGGGCTATTATGGTTGGGTTGGTGAGCGATCGGGCACATATTTTGCCTGCCACAAAATTGAGAGGAGTGACACCACGGTGAGCACCTTTCCAAGATTTGCATGATATGTAGGGCAGCTGCGTTTGATGGTTTACTTAAGTGATCGGTAGTCAGGTGATCTGAGCAACTGAACTTGAATTTTGCTTGCTTGAATGCTTTTGAGTTGGAAATAATTGAGTTTAAACTTTTCCATCTGAGGGGTGAAGCAATCCTATTCTTATTCCTGTTGTGCTTTGCTTGAGGACAAGCAAAGGTTTAGCTTGGGGGAGTTTGATGTGATGGTTTAATATAGTGTTTTTCCCCCTGTATTTGAGCTAAAATGTGTATCAATGGTGCTCTTAGGAGCCATTTTATGCTAACTCTCTCCATCTAGTTGTGGTTTTCTGTTCTGTGTCTGATTGCAGGTTTTAGGGAGTTATCTCTCTATTTTCTACCACTATCTGACCATTTCACTGGACTGGAGAGGTTCGAAGACATATTTGATGAGTTCCGAAGTCCCGAGAATGCTTTCCGAGGCCCTGGACAAAAGAAGAAGTAAATCTTTGGCGTCTAAAGCCAAGAGATGCCTAAACGGTGCCTCGCCCAACTCCATCGGGCTCCTGATGCCCGACGGCGTCCATCATGGCCAAGAAAGTGTTTGTTGCGGGCCGACGGGCGACGTTGCCGGGCGTTGTTTCGTTGTCCACCCGATCGGGCGAGATGGCCCGATAGCATCGGGCGTGTTCGTGGGCGAGAGTGTTCGAAGCTGCTGCGCTGAGTCCCCGCACGCTAATGTCTGACGCCCGACTTTATCGGGCGAGGCAGCCCGACAGCATCGGGCGCTAGGCGAGATCATACATGCATCTGCTGAGATGGGCGCTGAACATAGGCGGCCCGACTTCATCGGGTGAGGCAGCCCGACACCATCGGGCGTGGTCTGCTTTTGAACGCTGCTACTATTTTTGTGCCCGATTTGATCGGGCTTGGTTGGCCCGATCGGGCTTCTCTCCGCGCGCGTTCATTTAATGATTTTCGGGCCACTTAGTATAAATAGGAAAGTTTGAACATTTATTAAGGGTCTTTTGTTTTATCTTTGTTTGTTAGTTATTATTTCTCATAGTTTCTTTCAAGAACCCTAGTTTTTTTACTACTCTTCATTGTGATTCAAGATTGAACCTTTGGATTATTCGTAAGTTTAATATAGTTCATTAATTTGGTAATCTCTTCTTTATTCTCTTCATATTTATTTGCTTTCTCTATTATTGATTAGATTAGTTTCTTAGTTATTTGCAATAGTTCAAAGCATGGATTTTTATATGAAATTTGTTATTGGATTCTTAAACATGAGTGAGTAGTTTTATTTCTAGGATTGTGGGGATCTATGTATGCAATGAGGGATTGATAGATTAGTATAATTACTCTTTATTTCGATTGTTTCCTGTGATTGAATCGTTCATGCTAGATTTATGAATTAGGCCTGATTTATATTTCTACTTTCGCAATATTGAATCTGCTTCGAGAGGAGAGATTTCGTATAGGCTTTCAATCATTAGGCATAGTGATCCTTGACCATGCGAGAGCGGCTAGGTGATCTTTGAGGGAGGTAATGTTCGAGAGAAATTACATGTGCCCTAGATAAATTGACTTATTGGGTGATTATTATTCGTCTCTGATTTCCTGGATTGTATGCATAGTGATCCATAGTCCTAGTTCTTTATTAATTGATTCTTACCTTCATACTTAGTTTTGTCATTTGCTTATTAGTTCAGTAAAACAAATCATTTTCATCTGATTTAGTTAGTATAATATTAGAGTTCAGATACAATAGTATAACTTTCTCTCTGTGGATTCGATCCTGACTTCCCTGACTACTTGTTAGTGGACCCTAGGTTATTTTTGATAAGGTGATACGACTTTAGCCTGTCAGTCCTCCACTATCAAATTTGTTTTCCTTATATGGAGTATCTGGAAGGAAAGAAATTCTATTATCTTTCATAATGCTTCTCTTAATGTTCACAGGATTCTGCATAAAGCAAAATTTTTATTTTTAGAATGGAGTCTGAGGAATGCAGTGGACTTCTGCAACTCCTCTGGTTCCCCGTTTTCCCCTTCCTCCCTTCCACCATCCTCTCCGGTGTATCCTTCCTTCATCCTCGTTTCTTGGGAGCCACCTCCCACCTCCTTCTTCAAACTCAACTTCGACGGTTCGGTTCGCGGTGCTTCTGCAGCAGCAGGTATTATCATTAGAGATGCTGATGGCCATCTCCTTCAAGCTACAGCTTTCAACCTTGGATCTTCTTCCGTGTTCATTGCCGAGGCAACTGCTCTTCAACAGGGCTTCCCCTAGCTATCCAAAACAATATACGTCAGCTCTAAATTGAAGGTGATAATCTTATGGTCATCAACTCAGTAAAAGGTATCTGGTCTCCTCCTTGGCAGGTTGCTCATATCATCCAGAATATCCAAGCTCTTCTTCGTTCTTTCTCTTCGTGGGCTATTCGTCATGTCTACTGGGAAGCAAACAAATCAGCAGATTGGATCGCCAATGTCGGTCATTTAGTTGATTCTCAGTTTAATATAGATGATTGTACTCATTCTGCTCTTCATTCTATTCTTGTAAACGATAAGGTTGGAGCTCCCTTCGTGCGGAGGGCCTCCTAACCTTCTTTTCTCCTTACCTCATAAAAAAAATTATATAAAAACAGACTTATATATCATTCCATGTATTTTTTTTATTAGAAGAAATATTTTACCAATGATATTATCAACTTTGTAGATGACATCCCCATTAGCTATTTTAGAACAATCACCCCCTTTCTTATATCTTCTAGAACCATACCCAACGGTCCATATACATACTTATTAAACCCATTCTATTCTCAACCATTTTAGGAAAAAGAAACTCATGCTTTCCTTTCCTAAAATTTCTAGGAGTGATCAACAATCTTGAAATTTATGTTAATCTGTTCATCGTGCCTTTCTCCTTCCTATTTCCTTTTGAGAGGATAAAAAATTACAATCACATTACTGCGGCATGTTTTCATGCATAGTTCATCTTAGTGATTAGGTTCTTTTACCCAAATCTGCATCCTAGCACTTTGAGCTAGTAAATTAATCAATAACCACATTAATTTTCTTTTTTTTTTTTACGGAATTTGAAAGTTCAAGAAACTCAATATCATTTGTTTTCATCTTCTCCATCTATCTCTCTTCTCACTTCTCAGTCTCTGTTCTGCAAGTCATCAATCACGTCTTCCTCCATCTTTCTTCAGTTTTCACCGATTTCCTTCATCTAATCCAATGCCTATGAAAATAAAAACCCATAATAAGGCAATTAAAATTCAGCAAAAAAAACAATATGTAGTCCATTTCTAAACTGCAACATCCGAAACATGGAAGAAGAAACTGAAAAAATAGGTAATTAATAAAAAGTAATAACTTTATTTTACTTAAGACTGGTAAATTTGAGGATATTCCCAGAAAATTGATCATCTAATTTATCTAATCATCAACCTCTTTCCTTTTGAATTAGAGTTTTACCAGATAACAAATTATGTTCTCTGAAAATTGAGAAAAAAAAGCTATTTCTTCCGATCCGTTTCTTTTTACTTCCAACGGTTTGACTTTTACACTACTCACCAACTCTACATAGTTTATCTTTGGTGATTTATAATTTAGGAAAAACATATTCATGTGGGATCTTGTTAGATTCGTCTCAATGTATTTTTTTAATATTTACTTATCATAATTTTTAATTATTGGTAATTAAAGATATTCAACCTTGTTGAAGTTATGCATTGGCAAGTGTGAAAGTCAAACGGTTGCAAGTAAAAAGAAACAGAGGAATTATATGATTTACTTAAGAATCAGATATTAGTAGTAGAAGATATCAAGATAGTAAATTTTGTAGGAACTGGGCAATATTATTGGCTTCCATAAAATCCCAAACCCTTTTTCTAATCCTCCATCTCCAGGCTTTTGGGTCATCTTCTTCATTCTCTCATCTCTTTTTTTGATGTTTTCGGTTTTCCAGCATTAATTCTATGGCTTTAGCATCAAGGGTGAGACGGTTTTCTTCAAATGCCTCTTCATCGAAGATTGCGTTGTTTTTATGAGAACTGTCCATTTTTTAATTTGATAGTGATTTATAGTTAATTTGATTGGGATTTTTATCTTTTATTTTTTTGAGAGTGAAATTTCATTAATTGATGGCCAAACGGCATCTACAATTGATATTAAAGAAAAACAAGATACAATCAAATAAGGTGAAATCAAATTCGTCTTCGAAGAAACTACAATGAACCAGATCGAGCAATACAAAGGTAAACCCCTTGTATTTACTGAATCAAGCAGCTATTGATGAGGAAGTCTATCATTATGGCATAGTTTGGGAAGAGCATTCTTGATCGAACCATGTTGACCGCATCCGAGATTCCAATACCTTCATGTTGAGTCTCGAACTTCAAAGAACAATTTCTCATACCAAAAGACAAAAAAACCATACTCACAACTCCCATAGGGGAGAAGGAGATCTCCACAAAAGAGACTAAAATCCCCATAACAGGGTTTGAACAAATCTTATAAAGAGAGACTAATTTATTCAACAAAATAAGAAAATGGACTAAAAACTGAAAATAAAAGGCGAAAAGGGACTTACCATGGATGAAATCATCCATGGCAGCCCCTAACTGATGAAGAAGGGGTAGGGGAGGCTAGGGTTTGAGAGAGAAAAAAGAGAGAGAGAGAGGGGGGCTACTGTTACAAATTCCGATACATTGTAACCTTTTTTATCTTGATTGGGGTTTTTATTTGGTAGAATTGAAAATAGGGTTCCGGGAAATTTGGAGAAGGGGTGAGATGGGAGAAGAGTGACACTCGTATCGTAGTGGTGTCCATTGCATTCCTGGGTTTTGCTTTTTGGTTAACGTCAATTAACGACATATTGGAAGCCAATAATATTCCTAGTTTCTACAAAATTCACATGTATAATTGGAAATGATTTAAAAAATGTGTAAGAAAATCGTGAATATGGTTTAATTGAATATGAAAAACCGTAAATAATGAATAAAAAATATCATTCCCTAAAATCACGTTTTTCAAATTAGGAATGATCTAGAATTAGTTGATCAACTTGTCCATGATGTAAGCATGCACATATTTTAAATATTGTAATTGTTGAGAGAAGCTTGATTGAAGGATGGCCATAAATAGAAATCTAGGTAGCAAAAGAATGCTAAAAAACAACACGTGGCGAAGACAATACTTGGGACGATTTTTTGTTTGTCAAATGGCGAGAGCAAACCTATGGATGACACGTAGAACAAATTATCAAGGTTTATTAGTATATATAGAAGATTTGTAATATTTAATCACGTGAAATAATAATTAAATTTCATCAATATGGATATAAATTGGTGGTGCGAATGCAAGCATTAAGAGGATTCTTGTGTATTATGTATGGCCACTATTAGAGGCATGTCCATAAATATGTTAGGTTTTGGGCATAAATATGACTTTTCAAGTACAACCTATTGATAAGAAGTCATAATAATGTCATTAAAACTTCGATAGACTCATGCTAAGTGAAGGTTTATGATTAAGATGTTTTAATTATGCATACTCCATCTTAGTTAGGGGTGTAAATGATGTGAGTCGAGTTCGAGTTTGAATTTGCTCGACTCGACTCGTTAGCATTTCGAGTCAAGCTCGAGTTGAGTCGAGCTCACTCGAGTCGAATTTTGATCGATTTTTGACCGAGTCGAGCTTTGACAGGGTCGAGTTTTGACTGAGTATATATCAAGTAACTTGCAAGTGTCTAGTGTTAAAAGCAACCCTAAGGTAGAAAATATGTTGAATTTAGGTATTTTGCTATAGATTTCTGGGTATCGAGCTTTTCACGAACTTTCGAGTCAAGCATTGAGTTGCTCAACTTAGCTCGCCAACATCTCGAGTCAAGCTTTGACCGAGAGTTTTCGAATCGAGTATTCTCGAGTTTGATTCGAGCTCACTCGAGTCGAGCTTTGACCGAGTTTTGACCGAATCGATCTCGAGTAGCTCGTGAGTTGTCTCGTCTCATTTACACCCCTAATCTTAATAGTAATAGTTAGTGCTCTAGTTCATAATTTCAAAATCTTTGTTTGTGTTATAAAGTAAATATGGTGCCTCTAAATTAAAAAAGTGCATTCTTTTTTGGCCTTTTACACTAGAAGTCCATTTTGTGTCTGTTTTATTTTAGATGTAAATCATTCCTTATTTATTAATATATTCTTGTACAATACTAACCTATGTTTCTAAATAAATGCAACATAGAGAAAGTGCACACATATCTAGGTTTCTGAAATGCTAAACATCGCCCCAAAATTACTTAAAATCGCCCTGGTCCCACCAAACATTTCCAACTTTACCCTTCCCTTTTTTTCTTTTCTTTTCCCAAACCACCACCGAAACCACGCAAACCACCACCGAGGCCACGCACACCACCATCGAGGCCACGCACACCACAAACTAAGCCACGCACACCACCACGAGCAAGCCGTAGAAACAAAAAAAAATTGAACCGATCCACCGCGGAAACGTCCGACTGGGCGTTCGCCATGGTGGAAACGCCTGGCCGGACGTTTCCACCATGGCGAAACGCCCAGCGCAGACGTTTCCACCATGGACGCCGCCATGGTGGAAACGCCCGTGCCGACGCTTTCCACCATAGCGTAAACGTCCAGGCGACGTTTCACCATGGCGAAACGTCCGTGCCTGGACGCTTCCGCCGTGGATCGCCCCCAATTTATTTATTTTTTTGTTTTTTTGGTTTTTGCGTGGTTGTGCGTGGTTTAGTTGGTTGTGTGCGTGGTTTAGTTAGTGGTGTGCGTGGCCTCGTGGTGGTTTGCGTGGTTTCGTGGTGGTCGGGGAATGGAGGTGGTGGTTGTGGAAAAGAAAAAAAAAAGGGAAGGGTAAAGTTGGAAATATTTGGATTTAACCTACGATTTTAAGAATTTCAGATGTTTATCAATCCCCCTAAATTTTTAGAGAGAAAAGTTGACCACTTTTCCCCACTTTTAATGACTTGTATTAGGGAGTTAATAAACATAGCAAAAAAGTGGTCCAGACCACATTTTGCTGCACGCTACTTTTAGAAAGGGAGGGAGAACTAAAATTTGGGACCACATTTAAAATTTCATAACATATTTGAATTTTGCCACCAAAATCTACAATCAGTATCTTTATACTTCCTCCGTTTTTTTTAGATGACCAGTTTTTACTTATACTAATCACATATGGACTTTTATTATCTTTTGTGATTTGTAGTTAAGGAAAAATATAGTCATGTGTGATCTTGTTAGATTCGTCTCAATGTATATTTTCCAAATATTAACTTTTTGTAAATTTGCTTAATTATAATTAAAGATATAAATGTTCAAAATAGTGACGGTAGTAGCGTCTTGCAGGAAACGGGTCAACTAAAAAACGGAGGAAGTAAAAGGAAGAACAGTGCAGCACTTATTCATACAATCATATAACAACTTTTTTCATTTTCTCTCACTTGCACACACTCTCATTCAAGTTAGAAAAAATTATAGCTTGCAAAAACACATCTACACTACTGAAACTTCACGCACACACTGAGCACTTAATAAAAAAATGGATGAAGCTAGCTTTGAAGCTTTTGTACTTTTTCTGGAATTGGGGAAGGGTTTGACATTAATGAAGAGGAGCTGCTCATGCTAGAAGACTTGGAGAGGGATTCTGACTCGGACATTAATGTGGAGGAGTTGTTGATCTCGTAAGAACAAATGAACAATGTGGAAGATGACTTCGAAGATGATGAGGCGGTATGGTATTTTCCAAAATCTGATTCTGACCATGAACACATTGAAAAAACAGAAGGTGTAAGTGAACATGCATAAAAACAACAACAATTCTAACCAAAAACCCAATCTACCAAACAACTATTAAGAAGACAATTAATGATTGACCTTTTTGCATGTGCTTCAACTGACTTAATGTTGCCTAGGGTTATGGTAAATCATGTTGCCCACTGAATTGCCCTCCAATATGCTATAAGTAGATTCACTGTGAATAGGATTTGGGGGAGGCCAAAAGGCAAAAAGAGCTAGCATTGAAGTCAATGTGTCCAGCAAAAAAAGAGCATAACGGTGGTAGAAAGGCAAAGATCACAGATGAGGAAGCCCTTAGGCAAGTTCCTCTTAAGCAAAGAACCACTATTAGAAGCTTTGCACTAGCTTTAGAGGTCAGCCCATCCATAATATATAAACTTTTGAAAAGAGGGATACTTAGATCTCATATAAATTCCATCAAACCTAAGCTCACAGCAAAGCACAAAATTGCAAGACTTAAGTTTGTTTTGTCACAAATCATACCAGGCACAATTAGGAGCAAGCCAAGGCTTGAGGCACTATACAATATGGTCCACATAAATGAGAAATGGTTCTTTATGAGCAAGATTACATAGAGATTTTACTTATTCAATGAGGAAGAGGACCCATGTAGTGCCTGCTAGTCTAAGAATTTCATCACAAAGGTCATGTTTAAGGCTGCAATTGCAAGGCAGTAATTGGGGCAAATGGAGATGTCATTTGGGGTGGAAAATGGGATTTTTTTCGGATCATGTTCCAGCTCAAAGAAGCAGTTCTAATAGACCAGCAGGCACTATAGAAACAAAGGCAAGACAGTCTATCACCAAGGAAACCATCAGGGACATGATACTTAACACATTGTTACCAAGAATTAGAGAAAAGTGGCCCGAATTTGGGTGTAAAACAATATGGATCCAAAGAAGATAATGCTAGACCCCATATCAAACCCGGATGACATTCAATTTTTGGAGGCATCAAAGCAAGATGGGTTTGAAATGCATTTTATATGTCAACCCTGCCCAATCACCGGACCTCAATTTACTTGATTTAGGCTTTTCAAAGCAATTCAGCCATACAACATCAATCTTTTCTAGATACAGTTAACAAGTTAATCAAGAGAGTTGTGGATGCATATTACGGCTATGATGCAAAGGTAATAAACTACACATGCCTTCATCTTATGCATGTAATGATTGAAGTTTTGAAAGTGAAGGGGGTAATAATTACAAGAACCCTCACAAAGGGAAGATAAACATGGATAGGGCAAGTTAATAAACATGTTGAGGTCCCGAGAGAACTTGATCACTAACATAGAGAGGTTGCTCAATGAGGACATAGTAAGTGGGCGGACCCAATGTGGGAAGACATGGAGTTAGGTCCAGAAATTTAATGATGCAAAGCCTAGAGAACCGAAGACATTTTCTAAGTGGGGCATATGCACGACAACTTGTTTTTGTAGTGAATGCAAAGATGTAGAAACACATTTTAATTTGTAAAGAGAAGTTTTTTGTAAAGCTTGGGCACAAATTCCATACTTACATGTCAATTTTTGTAAATGATATTATTAAAAAATTTGGGAGTGAAGAGAAGTTTTTGTATGGTTGACTTATCATGTAAGTGACTCAAAATCATGAATACATCATTTGGTTTCCTAGTAATACATGAAGGGGACTTTGAACTGATTTTAAAATGCTTAAGACAAAACCACAAATGTTTTATTATCCTCTCAGGTAGTCCCCAATCACCACGAAATACACATTTTAGACACAACAATCTTGGCTTGCCTCATCAAGCATGTAATACAGAGACAACTAGTGGCTTAAGGTACATAGATCAGCACACACATACACTTGAGAATGTTTTCTCGTATTGACCTCATTCATCATTGAGAATTTTATGCAAGTTTAATTAAACTTCCAATCCTCTCAGGTCTATCATAAAACAAATCATAACATTCTTCACAAAGTATGTGGCGCACATATATACACAAATGCCTCATTAACTGTCATCTTGTAAACATGTGGTGGCATAAGAAGTGGTCCTAACTGTGTATTCTAGTGTGTCAAACTATCATATCATAGAGGCACAAAACAACCTAAACACATAAAGAATCACTCAAAAACACCACTAGAAGGCATATTTAAAACATTAAACTCATAAATCATCCCAAAAACAACAACTTGATGGCATAAATGGAACAACATGAAGCTATATGAGAAAATCAATCATAAAACAACCTAAAAACATCAAGAATCACTCTAAAACACCACTAAAAGGCATATTTATAATATTAAACCTATAAATCATCCTAAAAACATCAACTTCAGGGTATAAATGGAAAAATATCAAGCTATATGAGAAAATCAATCATAAAACAATATAAACACATAATGATTCACTCAAAAAACACCACTAGAAGGCATATTTACAACATTAAAATCATAACTCATCCCAAAAACAACAACTTTAGGGCATAAATGGAACAACATGAAACTATATGAGAAAATCAATAAAAAAAACAACCTAAATACATAAAGAATCACTCAAAAACACCATCAGAAGGCATATTTACAGCATTAAACACATAAATCATCATAAAAACAACAACTTCAGAGCATAAATGGAATAACATGAAGCTATATGAGAAAATCAGTTATACAACCTAAAAATATAAAGATTCACTCAAAAAACACCACTAGAAGGCATATGTACAACATTGGACTCATAAATCATCCTAAACACAACAACTTCAGGGCATAAATGGAACAACATGAAGCTATATGAGAAAATCAATCATAAAGCAACCAAAACACATAAAGAATCACTCAAAAACACCACTAGAAGGCATATTTACAGCATTAAACCTATAAATCATCCCAAAAACGACAACTTCAAGGCATAAATGGTACATTATGAAGCGATGTGAGAAAATCAGTCATAAAATAACCTAAAAACATAAAGATTCACTCGAAAAACACCACTAGAAGACATCTTTACAACATTAAACTCATAACTCATCGCAAAAACAGCAACTTCAGGGCATAAATGGAACAACATGAAGCTATATGAGAAAATCAATCATAAAGCAACCTAAACACATAAAGAATGACTCAAAAACACCACTAGAAGGCATATTTACATCATTAAACCGATAAATCATCCTAAAAATACCTTTAGGGCATAAATGGAACAACGTGAAGCTATATGAAAAAAGTAGTCATAAACAACCTAATAACATAACGACCCACTCAAAAAACACCACTAGATGGCATATTTACAACAGTGAACTCATAAATCATCCTAAAAACAACAACTTCAGGGTATAAATGGAACAACATGAAGCTATATGTGAAAATCAATCATAAAACAACATGAACACCTAAAAACATAACGACTCACTCAAAAAACACCACTAGAAGGCATATTTACAACATTGAAGTCATAAATCATCCTAAAAACATCAACTTCGGGGCATAAATGGAACAACATGAAGCTATATGAAAAAATCAATCATAAAACAAACTAAACACATAAAGAATCAGTCAAAAACACAACTAGAAGGCATATTTACAAAGATTAAACCTATAAATCATCCAAAAACGGCAACTTCATGGCATAAATGGAACAATATGAAGCTATATGAGAAAATCAGTCATAAAACAACCTAAAAACATAAGGATTCACTCAAAAAACACCACTAGAAGGCATATTTACAGCATTAAACTCATAACTCATCCTAAGAACAACAATTTCAAGGCATAAATGGAACAACATGAGTTATATGAGAAAATCAATCATAAAGCAACATAAATACATAAAGAATCACTCAAAAACACCACTAGAAGGCGTATTTACAGTATTAAACCGATAAAATCATCCTAAAAACAATAACTTCAGGGCACAAATGGAACAACGTGAAGCTATATGAGAAAATTAGTCATAAAACAACCTAAATCATAACGATTCACTCAAAAACACCACTAAACGGCACATTTACAACATTGAACTCATAAATCATCCTAAAAACAACAACTTCGGGGCATAAATGGAAAAACATGAAGCTATATGAGAAAATCAATCATAAAACAACCTAAACACATAAAGAATCCATCAAAAACACCACTAGAAGGCATATTTACAGCATTAAACCTATAAATCATCACAAAAAGAGCAACTTCAGGATATAAATGGAACAACATGAAGCTATATGAGAAAATCAGTCATAAAACAACTTAAAAACATAAAGATTCTCTCAAAAAACATCCTAAGGCATATTTACAGCATTGAACTCATAAATCATCCTAAAAACAACAACTAAATGGCATAAACACATAAATAATTGAATATAAATAGAAAGCCAACAGCTAAATTCCCACACGCAATGCATATATCAACATAGTTCACCAAGATCTAACAAAAATATAGGTTACGGATATCAAATATATATGCACTAGCATTTTAAAGAACTAAGGGTCTGTTCTCTTCGGCATAAAACAACTCGAACCGAACCGAATCAACCGAACGAACCGGAACCGATTGCACCGAACCGAACCAATCGAACCGATTGCAACCGAACCGAATCGAACCGAATCGAATCGAACCGAACCAATCGAACCGAACCGAAATGATTTATTAATAATAATTTTATCACTAAACATAATAATAATAATAATTATTATTATTAAATAATAATAATAAATTATTGTGATATAGATGAAGTAGTCCGTAATAAACAGATAAACTAATAATTTGACGAACAAAATTAGAATATCGAAATATAGAATATACTTTATCACCAAACGCTTAAAAAGAATGTTAGAAATTTAATAGGATGTGTACATTATATTTAACAATTTTCAATTTAAGAAAAAAATACAAAGGAGAATCTTTATGAAGGAAAAAACGAGAGAAATGCCATGAGTATTATAGAAGGTTGAATATATGATGGGTACGATAAGTGATATATGATGGGTATTGAAGTGTCAGGTGAATATGTAAGTAGCAGTTGGATTTTGCTATTTGGGAAAAGAAATTTGGAGGGAGAAGCAACTGGAATTATATTTGAGGATGGAGTTGTCATTAAAATATTGGAGTATAATCATTTGGGAAGAAAGAGATATCATGTGATATTTGCAAGTCAAACGTGAAGATGTCTATTTGTTCGACCTCTTGTCCAATATTCCTTTTTGTCATGATCCCGTTGATTAGGATCGTATGCTTTGGAAAATAGTTCTTTGCTAGGTTTATGGCGATTTTGATGTAGTTTAGTTTAGGTTTTATGCTTCTGAAATAAATTGTACTGGTTGAAGGGATGCTTCATTTACGTAGCCAAACAGTAGAATCGTGAGTGTTGTTTTATATCATTTGACTATAATACGACTAGCTAGTTATTTTTTATGAACAAATATCTCACCTCATTACATTTAATTTACGTGATTGTTGCCTCTATACAATTTGATTTACTAAGGTTTAAGCTTTTGATTGTTTATCCTCCTATAGAAATATCTAGTTTCCAATGAGTAATACAAGGGCAAATTTCACTATCGATGTTGTTACTGTACTTTTGGGAATCCTGCCCGAACATATCTCCTCCGCGGGTGGGAGAACTGATTGGGCACGTGTTGCTGCAACATTAAATACCCGAACAGGAAAGCACATTACATCAACTTCTATTAAGAATTGGTTCACCAATATGAAAGAAAGACACAAGGCTTGGAATGAACTAAAGAAGTGGACTGGTATCGGATGGAGCGAAGATGGTTGTCCTGTTGTTGATACGGAAAGTGAAAAATGGAATGGTTTTGTTAAGGTACTTGTTAACTAATTGTTACACTCAAAAAGTATTTTAATTATTTTCATCCATGCTCTTCCTTTTTATTTTGTATAATATTTACATTTAGCGTTTTCATCAACTTATTTATTTTCTTATTGCAGCGCTACAAATCCATAGCAACTGTGTTTCTTAAGAATCCATTACAGAATGAGGCTGAGTGGGATAAAATTTTGCGTAGTGGTTATGCAACGGGTGATAGATGTTATACACCAGCATCTACCGCCAAAGGAAAGGAAGTATTTGCTATTGAAGTTGAAGGTTCTTCTGACTCTAAAGACACTCCACCTGATGATATTCATGATATTCAAACCCTCAAGAATGAAAGCAAGTCTCCCATTATCGCTAGTGATACTAAAAAGCGTAAAATTGGTGACACTAGTAGCATGCCCAAGAAAAGTACAAGGACTGATGATATTGATACATGTCTTGATATTCTGAGAAAATCCTCTATGAGTCAACCTCCTAAACCCATAAATAGATTTGATGAAGTTTATGATATCTTGGAGTCCATGGGGATTGCTGAAGAGTATGGGGATGAATTTGTTGTGGATATTCTTGATAGCTTTCGTAGTACTCCGGGTGCCATCGATCTTTTCGTTTCTTTGCGCAGTGATAAAGGCAGACTTCATTTCTTGAGGAAGCATTGTGCACTTTCAGATGATGTCTATAGGCCAAAGATGCCTATAAATGATGATAATATGTTTTATGACTGAGATGGTTGCGAAGGATAATATTATTTAAAATTGTGTTACTTTATGTTAGATTGCTTTTAAATTAGAACTTTTAATTATTTTATGTTTAAGTCTATTTTATATGTGGAATTTATTATGGAACTTATTGTGTTATTTTTAACTTTTAGTTATTTTATGTTTAAATCTATTTTATATGTTTGTCTAAATCGAATTGCATTAAATATATATGTGCCTATGTAGAATGGATGAAGATTCGGTGCAACAAAGTTTGACGCGCATAGCATTGCATGAGCTGAGGAGATTGACAACCCAAGTTGAACGGATGCCTTTGCATTCGGGTGGAGAATCGGGGCATCATTTCATACATAGGATGTTGACAGGCCATCCTAAGTTATGTAAAGAACAACTTCGGCTAAGTTGAGAAATATTTATAAATCTTGCTAATATCCTTAGAGAACAACAACTCCTAGTAGCTGGTAGATATATAAGCATTGAAGAGCAACTTGGGTTAGGTCTGTACATGTTGGCTAAACCTGCTTCTGTTCGTGATACTGCTGAAAGATTTCAACACTCAACATGAACTATTTCGAAGTATTTCAAAAAGGTATTACAAGCTTTGGAAGCATTGTCGAGTCAAATAATTCGACCATATCAAAGTTTGACCAAAACACCTCCTGAAATTCAAAGCAATATCAAATACTGGCCTTTCTTTAAGGTACTTATCCTACATTCGATGTCTATTTATTATTAATTGACATAATCTAATATCAACATGTATAGTCTCAATGTAATGACGATATATACTTTTTTTTTAGGATTGTGTTGGTGCCATAGATGGTACCCTTATACAATCAGTTGTTGCAGATGATGTAGGCAGGGCATTTAGAGATCGTCATGGGGATAAAACATGGAATGTGATGGTTGTGTGTTCACTCAACATGTTGGTTACTCACATCAATGTGGGCTACGAAGGGAGTGCACATGATACAAACGTATGGAGGCGAAGCTTAGGAGATACTAGAATGGGATTCCCTCATCCACCATCTGGTACCAGCTAACTTATATTGCCATGAATACTATGGGAAAATACATTACTTTAACAAACTAACATTATGCTTGTTGTACAGGAAAATACTATGTAGTCGATTCAGCGTATCCTAATAAACTCGGGTACTTGAGTCCATATCTAGTACCTGGGTTGAGGTACCATTTGCCTGACTTCAGAAGAGGGACTCCACCAGAGGGAATGTATGAGCAATTCAATTACCGACATTCTTCTTGTCGAAATGTAATTGAGAGGGTTTTTGCGGTTCTCAAAAATAGGTGGAAGGTTCTAAAATCGATGCCGCAAATGGACGAGGCTAATCAGTTGAAAATTATCGTAGCTTGTTTTACCCTACACAATTTTATTCGTTTACATGATCTAGGGATTCCTTTCACGCACCAAATTGAAGTCATGGAACAAAGAGCTGATCATAATATGTACGATGATAACAGAAAAATAGCTATGGATAGTGTACGACAAAAGATAACTGAAGAAATATGGGAGTCAATGCAGAATAATCCCGAGGTGATGGAGCAAATTTTTGGACAAGAAGAAGATGAAGAATTAACTGATTATGAAAACTAGTTAATGTTCGATAATACTATTATTTTGCCTATAAGTTCAACTATCAAAACGTGTATTTTTTGTTTATCATTTCAACAATGACAAGTATTATTGTTGTTATTATTAATAGTATTATTGTTGTCATCTATTAAAAAGTTTATACTTTGAACAATGACAAATATTATAGAAATGTGTACGTCTTAAACTTGAATTATCATTTCAATGTAATTAGCAAAATCATATAGCAAAAAAAAGAATTAGCAAAATAATAATTAGCAATATAATTAATATTAATAATAATAATTAATAATAATATTAAAAGCAATAGTAATAGGAGTAATAATAACAATAATAATAATATAATAATAATTGTAATGATGATATTAATATTTATAATAGTAATAGTAATAGTAATAGTAGTAATAATAATAATGATAATAATAATAATTATCATTGTTTTATTATCATATAATAAAATTACTGAACTGAACCGAACCGAAGCGAGCCGAACGCAACCGAACCGAACCGAACCGAACCGATTGCAACCGAACCGAACCGAAAATAAGGTGGGAACAGGCCCTAAGTGGGGGGGGGAGCACAGATTGGATAACCGGTATTCAAAATCACCAATATTTGATATCGGTAATTGATATTTACAATTTTTGTCATTTTTAGATAAAAAAGTTTAAATTTTGATTATTTCCCAAAAAGGTTAAAAACTTGAATCTAAGCAAAAATGTCATATGAATTCCTCAAGTTTTTTAAAGCGCTACATACCCACCTTTTGTAGATGGGTTAATGTCATATAATAGTCTTGCGTGGACCAAAACCACTTATTTAACATAATGACCCTTTAGTTCCATATAATAACATTTTCAAATTTTAAGTTACACTATACAATTACTATCTACCATAGTGACTGTTTTTTTTAATATAGTAACTCTTTCTCACATTAGTTTATCATGATGAAATTTTCACTTTCAGTGACATAGAACTTTTTTTTTTTCATACCAAACTTCATAATTTATATCTATTTATCTTTTATATTTATTTTTATATATAGTGATCTTTTTTTTCATAAATCACATGAATTAGCATTAGGTCCACACTAATTTAGTGTGGACCAAGTCCATATAAGTTTTTTACTATATAATATACCCATTATTTCAAATATTAGCAGGATTGGATATCCAAAATTCGATATCTAATTATATTTCGGATATCATACATCAAGAAATCAACATCTGCATTGGTACTTGATACTTGATATAATATACCTATGTTCTCTCATTTTCCTCTCCTACCTTTTCCTTCCTCAAACCCTAGCTTTCTTTGTTGGCCTAGGGCCTACAACCAACCTTTTGGTTGATGGTAAGGTTTCTTTTTCTAGTTTTGTTTCTTGTTCAAAGATCTCCATTCTCTACCAAATTATATTGGAGCTTGTGCTAAACGTCTATTTCTTGAAGTCTCCAAAAATTCCAATAAGATCACGCTGATAATTTCACGCTATAGACAATTTAAGTTAGTATCATAATACAGTCAAGTTGGTACCAAGTTAGATTTTGGTACTAAATTTTTAAGTCGATACAACGTTATAATTTAGTACCAAATAGAGTCAAATTGGTATCAAACTGTAGCTTGATACCAATTAAACTGTATTTTGGTACCAACAATATGGTATTAAATAGAGTCAAGTTAATACCAAAATTGTAACTTTTTTTAAAAAATTTGGTAAGATAAATTACATTTACGCCCTTTCACATGGCACCTAAATACAACCTACCCCAAAGCCCCCCAAACCCTCCTGATGAGAATCGAACCCACAACATGTGGGTGGAAGATGAAAGGGTTTACCACCCTTCCACTCCCTCATTCTCACCAAAATTGTAACTTGGTACCAAATTGTAGCTTGATACCATCTTGACTGTATTTTGGTACCAACTTACTCTCCAACTCATTAAATTACAACCGAGCCTTATTTTGTTGGAATCTTTGGAGACTCCAATAATCTCTTATGCTTTCTCAAATCAGTGGGCCATTTTTTGCATCTATTGTGTTTTATCTACCCATAGATTAGATTTTATATTTTAATCCCCTTGTAAGAGCCTATGGCTAAAAATTTGATTAGTTGATGAAGATTTATGTGGTGTCATGGTACAACATATTTCAATTCTATATCTACAATAATTTACATCAGACTTAGTTCTATTTCAAAACTACAATAGATCGATTGACCCCCTCGTGGAATCCTGTGTCAAATATCCAAAGTGAAAGAGAGTATACAAAATAGTAGTGCTAGTTCTCATATAAAACAATCGTGGTTTTGCCAATTTTTTGATCAAAATTGTTATAAATTTAGTAGTTTTGAATTTAATTGTAGATCTCATATGAACTCTTTCATTAATAAATGAATTTTACATTTAAAATAAAACGTTATTGTTTGAGATGGAGGAAGAAGAAAAACTCAAGAAAGCAAAGGTTATCACAATTTTGACATGTGGCAAATCTCAAATTGGGAGGGCAATTCTTCACTTCGTATACATTCTGAGGCTAATCAAGCATAGACCTAGCATGGATTGCAAATTTGCAATAGGTTGGATTAAATCATACTACCTCCGTTTCTTTTTAATAGTTACGGTTTTCTTTTTAGACCGTTTTTTTTTAATAGTTACACTCTTGCTTTTTCTATATAAGGTAAATTTTCAATCATCATTCCCAGTATTGGTCCCCCCCATGTGGTCCCAAATTTTCAATCATCATTCCCACTATTGGTCTCAACTTTCTCTCTCTTGCCATTTTTTATTGTTTATTTGTACTTGTTGATGCCAACTTTTACCTTTATACAACTTCTCTCTCCTACTTTACACATTTTGCCTTGGTTCTAATGAAAAGCAAAGTGTAACTATTAAAAAGAAACGGAGGTAGTATTAGATATCCAAACTTCGTATATGATATCCCTCCATTCGAACTAAAGTTATATTAAATCAGTTTCAAAATCAGTTTTTATTTATCCTATTCATAATGGATAATCTTGTTTTGGATTAAATAGGATTAAGTTGGATTTAAACAATTTAAATTTTTTGTAAATAATTAAACTATACTTTACATAATTTTTGATAATACGAACATAACTATTCAATTGTAATATAGTTTAAGGGCCTGTTCTCCCCAGCTTATTTTCAGTTCAGTTCAGTTCAGTTCAGTTCTTAAATGATAATCATTACTATTAATTAGTTATAATTTAATTCAGTTCAGTTCAGTTCAGTTCAGTTCAATTCAGTTCAGTTCAGTAAAGTTCAGTTCAGTTCAGTTGTTTTATGCCGAAGAGAACATGCCCTAAATCTACTAGTTTTATATGCACGCGATGCGTGCGAAAACCTGTAGAAAATTAGATTAATTGCTAATTACATCTAATAAATTATGGATTTTAGAATTTTTAATCAGTTTATCCCACTAAATTAGGGATATTTAAAAACTTTAACAAAAAATTAATTGAGAGAGAAGTAACTTACTGTGTTGTAAATATTTACTGTTTTCTTTTTGTAGTGCCTTTTTTATCTTATTATTTTTTTAATTAATTAGATAGTTCCCTTTTTTATTTTTCCTTTTCTAATTTTTTAAATAAAAGTAGGTAGTTATTCCCTTTTTTTTCTTTTTTTCCTTTGTCTATTTTTTGGTGTCCTACTCTCTTGACATATACTTCTTGACATATACCTCTTGATCAAGTAAGGACTAATGAGGTAACAACAGTAATAATAGGATTCGATCCGAGGAAGATTTGTGGTTTTATGTAAATTCTACCTCCTATATGATTCAGATAGGATTTTTAATTTTTTGAATTCGGATTTTTTCATTAGATGGAGACAAACTTGAACCGGATTTAGGTTAAATTGTTGTCCCTAAGCCTAACACAAATGTTCCCTAGGTTGTGTTCGGGGATGGTGAATTGCTTTGGGTAATTGCATGCACAATTAGATGATGAGCACATTGAAAAATATGAAATTACAAGTGCTGTAAGAAGCACAAAATGGAGGATTATTAGTTAAATATATCTAAAAGTGCGAGACTTATTAATCTAATTGATCGAACGTTTTTATCTATGTATAAGAAATTTCAAATGAGCAAATAATTTATAGAATTTGGCGTTAAATTAAAGAACGATTTGCCTAATAGCAACTATAAATTCAAATATAGTTAATAGGGAATATTTATAATACACCTGGGTGTACCATGCTCATGGTACACCCAAGACTATTTTCTCCAAATGAGCAAAATGAGCAAATAAGCAAAATGAGCAAAATGAGAAAATGAGCAAAATGAGTAAATGAGCAAGCATTTCTACTCATTTAAGAAAATGAGCAAACTTGAATGAGCACAAATTACTCATTTAAGGAAATGAGCAAACTTGAATGAGCACAAATTATGTAAATGAGCACATAATTTGCACTGCTCCACACCACCACCACCATGAACAAACTACTTTCTCTCTCATTGAAGAAAACGAGCAAAAATAGATTGAAGAAAACGAGCAAAACAACAACAACAGAACAAATGAGCGAAATGCAAAGTACTCAGATCTGGAAATTGAAATTTTGATTTCCAAGAACCCACTCATGCAACCTTTCAACAGGAAACACAAATTTAACAAAGAGATAATCGATCAACAGCAACAATTGAGTTCATTAGGGTTCCATGAGAAGAGAGAAGATTAAAGAGTTTACCAGCGAGGTCAGAATCGTTAGAAAACAACACCGTGTCGATCCAACCAATGGGAGAAGTCGGATTTTGCGAAGAAGACGAAGAAACATCAAAGCCGAAGAACTTGCAGAGTTGAGTGGGGAAAGCGAGGGAGAAGAAATGACGGTTTTGGTCGGGAGAATGAGCGGTGAGGTGAGATTCGACGGCAGAAACAGCGACGGTGAATTTTCCGACGAGGTTTTTACCAACGTGCCCCTGAAGTTTTAATTTATTACAAAAATACCCTTGGGTGTACCATGCTCATGGTACACCCGGGTGTACCATGAGTGAACTCCAGTTAATATGGAGAAAGCACGCCCATGATAAGAAATATGGGGCGGGTCGAAAACAGACATATGGGGCGGGTCGACCGATCCGACTCGGCGGAGACTTGGAGTTGGCGACAGTCGACGCGGAGAGCACCGACACCAGTGAGGAGACTCAGCGATGCGGCAGCGTCGTTGCCGGTGACTATTCCAGATTGGTCGAAGATACTGCGAGAAGAGTATAAAGAAGGCTTTTGTAGTTGCATGAAGGGAAGGAAATGTGGAAACAGTAGGGGGAAGACGGCGGTGGTAAGGCTTGAAGATGGATGGTCAAAACAAGTGAAGGAGCCTGAGGATTGGAGGAAAAAGGACTCGTCTCACGTTAGTGTTAACGTGAGACGGTCTTTTATAAGACTTTGCGTTTTTTTAAAAGAATCCTAACATAAATAAACTAGGAAAAAATTAAGTAAAAAAGAAGCAATAAACGTATTGCTAGAATCTAAAAAAATATAGATGTGGGCGCACAATATAAACTACCTCTCAATTACAAAGTCCCTGAACGTATGCTGGTGCAACACTATATTTTTTGTAGGCGTATATATAGTCTTCTACCCGTTTACTCTTCTTCGCCTACGAAGTTCTCCTTAGCCAGTCTCAAACCTACCCCGTGTTTCCACACCCTATTAGAGTATTGAATTATTGAACTTGCATAACTAACATTGATACCTTGAACCAAAGTTACTAAAGAGGGCCACATCTATATATTGGAGATTTAGTTCACAAACTTAAAAATGCTGGGTGTATGAACTTGAATTCTCTAAAATGACCTCCGATCAAATGATACTCCCTCCGTCATAAATTATAGTTCTCGTTTCTTTTTGCATGGTCTCCAACACGTATCTTTAATTACCAATATCTTTACTTACGTATTAATAGAAATTATAAAAAGTTGATATTATAAAATTGCACATTGAGACAAATCTAAAAAGATCTCACATGAGTATGTTTTTTTTGTATATATCAATGAGAATTTTGGTCAAATGTTTTAATGTTTGACCATGAAAAATGAAATGGAAACTATATTTAGGACAGAGGAAACATTATCTAATACTCTCTTTGTTTTTAAATATATATGCTCTGTTCTCCTTTTGTGGATGTTATTGAATAGATGCTCCATATTCCTTATAAGGTAAGTTTTACTCTTTTTTTTACTCTCAGCTACAAGATCTTGTATTATTGCGCCTCGTTTGGTGGATCAAGGGGTGGGGATCTGATTTCCCATACGGGCCTAACGAGGTCATTAAATTCCCTCAATGTCTTGATTGGAACCCATCCTCACTATTTTCAAGTGCGGCGCCACAATTGAAGGCTCCAAGACAATGGTCTCCTCCTCCTCCATCTACCGTCAAATGGAACGTTGACGCATCGTTGAAGATCACTTGCCTCAAATCGGCCATAGGCGGTGTCCTTAGAGACCACAATGGAAGATTCATATGCCTTTTCTCAAGCCCTATTCCATTTATGGAAATTAATCATGCTGAAATTTTTGCCATCCATAGGGCAATAAAAATCTCGTCTTCTATGGTTAGTCTTTTGCATTCCAAAATCATTGTGGAATCGGACTCTTGTAATGCGGTTAGATGGTGCAATGGTGAAGCTTGTGGTCCGTGGAATCTAAACTTCATCATAAACAGCATTAGAGGCGCTATGGGAAGGGGGCATGGTATTGTGATTGTGTTCAAAAGCAGAGAATCCAACATGGTTGCTGACTCCTTAGCAAAGAAGGGTCTGACTCGAAGGGATGAATTCATCGCGTGGCTTTAATCGCTGTTATGTCTTGCCGTCCAATTTGTTGGTTTTTCTCTTAGTGGTCTTATGTCAAATATTGTTTTGTTGCATTCGCTGTACAATGTAAGACCCAGCTTTATAGCTCTTCAATAAAAGCAAACAAATTTATCAAAAAAAAAAAAGGTAAGTTTTACTCTTCAGTCTTCATTGTTAAATCTAACCTATCTAATTAATTTTCTCACCCACCACATACTCCCTAATTACACATGTTCACCTAAAAAGTGCTTTTTCTAAAGTTTATCTTATTTTATACTCTATCACAAGTCTTTCATACATTAACTCAACTTAATACTTTAGCTTTAATTTACGTGTCGAAAAGAAATAGAACATCTATCAAATAACGGAGGGAGTATGGTATACGCCACACCGCACACGGGAGTAATCACTAGTGGACATTATTGCACCTTATTATCTACGCTTTTTGGAGTTTGAGTCGGTCGAATTTGTGAGTTTCCTCGAGTTAGATGAAGGTGGTCTAAATTTGACTGTGACAGGATCATGGTGGGCGGATAATTGGTTGCATAACATATAGCTACCACCTACCACCTACCACCTACCACCTACCACCTAAGAACATCAATATATAGTTGCACATACGCTTGCTCTGACTAAGGGAATCCAACTTGGTCATATAGATAACTAGGTATGATCCAAATGGACAGCTTAACTTGTGTGCAAATTCTACCGAACTCAGAAGCTAATAAAGAAGAATGTACCAATGAGCCGCGCGCTTCTGTCGCACTATGCTAGAGAAAGATGACTGGGATGTAAGAGTTGTCCATTTTTATCGAGAAGGAAACCGGGTGACAGATTGGCTTGCTAATCAAGGAGCCCTCTCCAGTCTCCACTAATAACCTCATAGTTTTAGACTTTATTCCTGTTAGGATTGTACATGGTGATCCCATTAGCAAGACGAACACGACCCTCTTTTGTGGCATTGACTTTACGTCCATCTGGTAAGCCAACAGAACATGATGAAATATTTGTAGTGTCATACAAACATGATTCATTCCCTGTAACATGATGGGACGCGCCAGTGTCGATAATCCAAGGCAAAAGACAACACTCACCGGTCATTTTATCTTGTTGGTGCTCAGTAAGCATATTAAGAAGAACCTGGACTTGTTCTGGATTAAAGGGTGCCACAGTAGTACCACCACCTCCGCTGCCCTCACTCTTGTTGGTGTTGGTGCCGCGAATAAAGCATGTGCACGGCCGCCGCTCCTTTGCCGCGAGCAACTGTTGAGGTGGAATGTTGAGCAGGTCGGGTTTTGCTTTTATCAGGCCACCACTCCGGATAGCCATGGATTTTAAAACAGGTAGTATGATCATGCCCACTCCTCTTACAATGAGTGCACAAAAGATGGGATTTATCCCGTTTTTCATACCTCCCATGTGATTTGTCAACTTGCAAGGAAAAAGCATGAGCATCTTCCTTCAGTGCCTTGTCCTTGGAGATGGAGCGTGATTGCTCCTCTTGAGTAAATGCCAAATAAGCATCATCAATAGTGGGAGGTGGCTTTTGAGACAATAAGTTTGTCCTGACTGTAGCATATAAATCATCATCAACACCAGTTAAAAATTGATGAAATTTTTCTTCATCTCTATCTACAGCAAATTTTCCAGAGATATCACATGTGCACAAGCCACATTCACAAGCATGAAGGGGTTTAAGACGATCGAGATCATCCCACAAAGAAACCAGGCGATTGTAATAATCATCAATGGACATTGATTTGTCTTGTGTGCAATCTCTGATGGCAGCCCGTAGTTTTTGAATTCTTGGACCACTTGCTATGCAAAACCTCTTTTCCAAAAAATCCCAAAGCTTCTTAGCATCATCGAAGAAAGGAAGGGACGTAGCAATTTTCGGTTCCATAGTTCGTGTAATCCATGAGACTAACATGGAATTCACAGTCTCCCAATCAAGGAGCTTTTTCTTTTCAGTTGGTTTTGAGATCGTGCCATCAATGAACACAAATTTCCGACGTGACCTGAGGGACAATTGCATAGCCCTAGCCCACGCCACATAATTGTCTCCCTTCAATACAACGTTTGTGATAACGTTTCCGGGTTGATCACCAGAACTGAGGTAGAACGGAGAGCTGGGATCGATTTTTCCGTCGTTCTCCATGATCAAGAGGCGCTGCAGCACAAGATCGGAGGAAAGGAAAAAAAAAAAATTAGGGTTTCAATGGTAGGGCTTACTAGGCTGCTAGGGCTCCGATACCATGACAGAAGTTGAGGGAATGGATTTTCCTTACTTGTATTTCAGTAAATTGTGCTATTTATACAAGGTAAGAGTATGGCTATTTACACTCTCGTAAACTACTAATGTCACACACAATTGCTAACTCCACCCTACTCACAATACACTCGCTAACAGGTTTCTACTCATTTGAATAAAAAAAACACTTGCACCACCACTATTGAGTATTGATCCATATGCATTTGCCTCTTTGGGCTGGGCTTGGTGGACTTTTCTGCTTCCTAGCAGGTGCATTGGTCACGCACCTTTTACTCTATCCTACAACTTGCTGTCAATGGTCCTTCAACATCATACGCAAATTAGGTCGCCTCCAACTTCGTTTCCGAGATATGGCCCATAACTTCTACGCATACGTATACCACCACTTGCCAGTATTGTTAGCTAACAAAGGTATCTTGGTGTAGTAGGTAGGATCAAAACCTATGACTCTATTTTGACCCTGATGTTATATGTTTGACTTCGATTAGTTGGGGTGTTTTGGGGTGGGGGTAACATATTAGGACTCTTATTAGGATAATATTTAGAATAATATTATCGATTCCTAGATTGATTCATAATTAGGACTTTATCCTTTAGGATGTATATATTGATTTTGAGATGAATAGAAACATAACACAAGACAGACTAAACTTAACATGGTATCAATAACCTAAAATCTTGAAAACTCCAAAAGTTTTTTTTTAACCCCGAAACTCGACTCCAACACCACCATTAAAACCGGCAACCCCACACCTACCACTAGCATGGATGACCCTAATCCTTCGACCCCTAAACTCGATCTGGTTTATTTTTTGGGATCCAATGATAATTCCGGAGATCTAATTACTCCTATTCAATTGAAATGAGACAACTTTGAAGAATGGTCGCATGCAATTCGCACGTCCTTGAATGCCAAATGAAAGCTTGGCTTTATTGATGGTACAATCCCCAAACCTACAACACCCAAACGACTAGCGAATTGGAGTACGGTTCACTCCATGCTTGTTTCTTGGATATTAAACACTATCTCACCCACCCTACGCTCCACCGTTTCTTTCTATGATGATGATGCGAGTGAATTGTGGAAACATCTAAAAGAAACGGTTTTGTGTCTTTAATGGCACACAAATTTAGTCTTCGTGATGCAGTGACTGATGGTCTTATTAATCCTTTTTATGTTCCTACCAAGTTTCAGTTGGCAGATATTTTCACTAAAGCTCTAGGATGGGTACACAGTTTGTATTTTTGTTATCCAAGTCGGGCGTTCGGGATTTGCATGCTCCAACCTGAAGGGGGAGGGGGTGTTAGGACTCTTATTAGGATATTATTTAGAATAATATTATCTATTATTCCTAGATTGATTCATATTAGGACTTTGTTCTTTAAGATGTATATATATTGATTTGAGATGAATAGAAATGTAACACAATATTGACCGAACTTAACAAATTTCCATTATCCCCTCGCCTCCCTCCTAAAGGTCTAATATGTGTTAGCTAAGCTAAAGTCAATTTATGAGGGATTTTCTAACCTGAGACAAGCCTTTTGTGTACCATAGGATGTAAAGAAAAACTAACGGAATTCCTCGTACAAGCTACTAGCATTTTTCATATGTGCTAGTCGTAATAAAATTCTTTTTGAAAAAAATTGTCCACGAGTTATTTGTTTCAAAAACTATTTTATGGTAGGTATGTAACATCTTAGTCAAATACTCCCTCTGCTTTTTTTTATTTGCTACATTGTTGCTTTGGGAATGAAGCCACTAACTTTGACCGATTATTTTGATTATTTTATAAGTAAAAATGTAGTCATGTGTGGTCTTGTTAGATTCGTCTCGACGTGTAGATTCATAATATCAAATTTTTATAATTTTTACTTAAGCGAAATAAGAGACATTAAGGGTTAAATAATGCCTTGAAAACCGTGCAAAACAATGTAGCAAATAAAAAAAAAAACACAAACTTTATGACATAGGTGCGAGAATCAACCTACATGACGATATTGGCCTGAGATTCGTTTACCCAAGCCTTAAAGTTTGTGATGTGGAACCATGCCAAAATCATTGTTTATGTTGATTCATGTACTCATGCCATAAAGTTCGTGTTCTACATCACACCTTGTTTAGTTTGTGCTGTTTTGTGCACCAAACCAATAGTTGGTGCTATTTGCGCCAATTTTTCCAATAAAAAAAAGCAGAGGTAGTATTTCATTGTGGGACTGGATAAATTTTTAGTTGGCAGATATTTTATGGAGCATCGCCCGGGCCTAATAACTAGTTCCATATCTTAAAATTAGGAAATTTTCGTTTGGCTTGCAATTTTAGGCAAAATAAACGCCAAAGTAAAGCTGGCTTGAATTGGTGTTATCCCTCATTCTGAATCTTTCGGTACGTTTTGTGGTGATCATTTGGAAACTAGTGATCATTTACTATTATCATGTGGCTTTTCAAGGCAAGTATGGAATTGGTGGCTAGGGTTATGGAGTATCAAATGGGCTATTCCCTCTTCTCTCAAGGAGACGTTCAATCAATGGCAATTTAAGGGAGGGGGTGATTTCTTCAAAAGAATCTGGCATGCTGTTTACTTCATCATCGTATGGACTCTATGGAAAGAACGAAATGAGAGAGTCTTCAATAGCAAATCCTCCACAATTTCTGAGCTTCAAGACTTAGTTCTCCTTAGACTTAGTTGGAGGATTCATGGATGGAATGTTCAATTTCCATATTCCTCTTCTGAGATTTCTCGCAATCCGTCATGCTTAATGTGGAATGATTCAGCGTCTTCACTAACTGCCAAGATCATTAAAAATCCATCCATGTCATTTTGGACTTCTCCGGAAGTTGGGTGTTTAAAGTGGAATGTGGATGCCTCTTATGATCCACTTCTTAACCAAGCTGCGGTGGGTGGTGTATTGTGAAATAGTGCTGGAATTTTCCTTTGTATTTTTTCCAGCCCTATTCCTGCCATGGAGATCAATAGCGCTGAAATATACGTGTAGACACACAATCGTGTCTCTCCATTTAAGGATCCAATGATGAAACATACCGCAGCATTAGTTGGCGCGACCCAATGGAAGAGCAATCTAAAGAACCATTCCAAAATGTGTTTCGAAATGATATTCTAAAGCCCAATTAATTGTTCATGATGATTAATTGTATTCTAAGCCCACAAATTATTTTAAGTCCATTTTAAAAGCACAATTAAATATTTATTATTTTAATAGATATTTTTCATAAACATTTTTATAAATAAATTAGATTTTTAATCCGTAAAATTCCATCTCCGGAATTTTAGGGATAAAAAAGGTATCTTCAAAAGACGCGCAAACCAATATGCTCGAATATTCCAGAATATGCGCTGGAAGAGGGGGCTGCGCTCAGCACGCCACGTGCGTCCAGCACATAGGCCAGAACGCGTCAGGCGAGTCAATGAGCACCTGACACGTAGATTTTGTGACTCACACAGAGTCATGCGTCTGACGCAAGTCTTGTGTGAGACGCAACTTTCTTTTCTATCTTTTCAAAACGTGTTTACACGTGCTTAAACCTAATTGGGCTGGTTGCGTCAGGCACACCAATGTGCGCCTGACGCGTGGCACTGCGCCTGGCGCAGGTCTTGCGTGGAGCGCACGTCTCCTTTTCCCTATAAATATCCGTAATTTCCCGAATTACGGACGGCTTTTCATATTACTATTTCACACATAAAAAAACTTACGAATACTCCGAAATATATACTTCGAATACTCAAACACTCAAATACTTTCAATCAATTCTTAATCACACTGCGTTCTTGGTTCCACGATTGCTCCGCCTAAAGATCGTTGCGCTCCTTAATCTAAGCCGCATAGGTATAATCATGAGGATCCTTGAATAAATTCTATATTTTTATATTGAAGTTACTAATCATTTATTTCATGATGTAGATCTTTAATATAACATCGCTCTACTGTACATTCTAAACCTCCTTCTTTCTTTTTATTTATTTTTATATATTATTACATACTTGCCTGAACATTCTATGCATATTATATGATTGTCCCTGCTTTATTGCTTTTATCACCCCACATGTTATTTTTGCTAATAAAGACCTAAAAAATTGTTCAAATATAAATCAGATTAATTTGGATAACCTGTTAGGTTCCCTGTAATATTGATTGCTTAATAACTTGTCACTAAAAAATTAGTCTTTTTATGTGTTTCCTGAACCAATTTAGACTAAATATTTTTTAGGGTGTTGAAAATATTACATGATTATTCTTTGGCATAAAATCTGTAATGAATCGATATTTAGTAGAGGCCAACTATGGGCAAAATGGTTCCTGACTGTGTTGTACCCTCACCCCCAAACTCAATCTTTGGTTCACTTTGACCATCTATGGAGTCAGGACGGGAAAATCTACATTGGATAATTTGTCCCTATGGTTTTCCCATATCCAATTAGGTTTATGATTCTTCCTAAAAAGAATTGTTGGCGACTTCTTTCAAAACAATTTTCAATAAAACCTTTACAATGGGGTAGTCAAATCTAATACGCGCTCACACCGCGTAGGCGAAATAAAAACACGCCTACAATTTGGCGATTCCACTGGGGAGGTTTTAAAAAAAAAATTAAATGAGTAGCTGAAACTTGAAAAATACGATTCATTCTTATTTTATGCCTTTGAATAATATACAGTTTTGCATATGCATGGCTATTGTTCAGCCACCATAAGGACAATCTACCTTGCCTCATTAGCACATGTTCTATGTGTGAGGTCACCCCCCGGGGAGTTTGCGCTTTGTCCTTCCAAAACGTTTCCTGAGGGATAGTGTTGGATCTTAGTCATAAGCAAACCTACCCAACCATGGCATTGTTCTCTTGTTCCTGACTTGAGAACTGGAGTGCGTCATACACGTGGCCACCTCTTTAAGTAGGGGTACGAAGCGTGGGATCAATCTCTTAGTCATGGACCCTTTTCAGACTGAACCTAAACCTGACCAATAGTTTCAAACATAGAACTGGACTTTAGGTTGGAACTTTTGCATCCATGTTATATGACATTTGCCTGTGATTGCAATTTTTGCCTGTTATTATCTTGTCAAATCGTCATTATTATACGTCGTTCCTAAAAGTCGCGTCTAAACAAAATCGTCAATCGACCAAAACTTCGCCTAAATCCCCGAAAAACATGTCGGGGGAGTAGTGCGCCAATCGTATTTAGTTGCGCCTGGCGCACCACTACCGCGCCAGACGCACGACTGTGCACCGTGCGCAGCAATGCTGCGCGGCTTGCAGTCTATGCATCGCATGCTTTTCTTTGATTTATTCGTCGTGGTGGTCGATCCTATGTTCGGTCCTATGTTCGGACTGTCTGCATTCGCGTAAAAAAATGGTCATTTTAGGAGTCTCACCTAATTAAAAAAAAAAGCCTTTTCCTGCAAGGTCGAGTCTGTCCTTAAAAGTGCATCTAAAGTGGTCATTGTAGAATTAGAGTTGTCATGCATGTCTACCTCTTCCCACTTTCTCCCTGTTGTTCAACTAATCTTCCCTATCCATCTTATCTTACCAATTTCAAAAAACTTACATTTTTCAAAATCAATCCTACCCCCTCTTCTATTCTACTCTTTTTCAAAAGCATTTAGTAAACATCATCATACACGACATTTACAAAAACTTTTTCAAAATTAATCCATCATCTATTCCTAATAAAAGATAAAAACAAGGGGTTCCTTTCAAAAACGAAGTTCAAAAATTCTAAATATCTTCAATCCAATCCAATCATCCAAATCCAATCCATCGTGCATTCATTTTAGGCCCATATGCATTAGAGTCCATTTTGCATTCATTTTAGGCCCATATGTATTAGAGTCCATTTTGCATTCATTTTAGGCCCATATGTATTAGAGTCATCTTTGCATTCATATTAGGTCCTTCTAAATTTGAGTTCATGCACTCATATTAGGCCCGTTAGCATTAGAGTCCATCTTAGGCCCATATAAGTCTTGTTCAACTCAAATCTAGGCCCATTTGCATCTTTATGTGAACCCTAGTTTATGTCAAACCCAGTCCAAGTCTAATCCCAGTCTATTCCATTCTAAGTCCAATCCTAGTACATCTCCAATATCAAGCCCATGTGCATCTCCCCGTCTAAGTCAAACCTATAGGTTAATCCAACTCCTGCCTAAGTCCATAATGGCCCAAATCCCATAAGTCTAGCGCAACTGTTCCTTCCATAGATCCATTACTACCCAAATCCTCGAGTTTAGCGAAGCTACTCATCCCTGTAAGACCATAATGGCAACCCTAAGTCTAGCAAAGCTAGCATTTCCATAAGTCCACATAGGCAATTTTTTAGTCTAGCCTGCTTAGTCTAATGTAAGTTTCGAAGTCTAGTTGTCTAGCCTGCTTGCTCACCTGTAAGTTCAAACTCTAGTTGCCTAGCCTGCTTGCCTTAAGTTAAGAGTCTAGTCTCCCTCATTGTCCAGCCTTCCTAAAAGTCTAGCCTGCTTGCTCACCCGTAAGTTCAAAGTCTAGTCTCTCCTATCATCACCGTAACCCGGGCCATGGAGTCCAGTCTGCTTGCATAGTCCAGTCCAGTCCATATCTGCATTTGCACATAGTTAGGCCCATGTCTCCATCATGGTCGAGCCCATACTAGCCCAAAATCATACCCGTTTATAATCATACCCATTTCTAATCATTTCCCATTTTCATTTCCATTTCTCATTTCCATTTCTCATTTCGAAAACATCATTTCTTAAAATTTACGAGGTCCACTCGATTCTGTTCACGACCGGTCGAGAGATTATAACTTAGGAATGCCTAAAGGAGGAACAAAATGTGAGCCTACTCTAAAGCCCATCAATCGCACTATCACCACCCCGATTTCATTTAGAGTCATGAAGATTACTTTTGACCGCCTTCACAATAGAGGCACGATAACTTCCATAGGGTCTACCGCCTTCACATTAGAGGCGCGATCACTTCCATAGGGTCTACTCCGAACCCTGCACCTAAAAGAAAATTCAAAAGGTGCCACCTACATTTCTACCGTGAACTCCAACAGAACAATGAATATCTGACATCTAGTGTCAAATACCATCAATGCGCTGCGGAACATGATCGGTGACAATACACTTCTAATGCTTGCTACAACGAGAATCAGCATCATCAGCAACCCTTTTGCGTAGTGCATCAACAATTCGAAGACTTAGTATTTTATTTCTGGTTTCTTAGGATGAGTCAGAGAATCCTTACCCTGAGCCACTTCTGTCTTTTCCCATCGAGTCTATGTCACTATAGGACGCCATCTATTATAGCCTTTCCATTTTCATTTCATTTTATTTTTCATTTTTATTTTCATTGGCCTTCCATCATTTATGCTTCTAATTCAATGATGAAACTTAAATCAAATTATCCCTAACGACTTTGACTAATACCTAAAAAAGAGATCTGAAATAAAAAAATAAAAAAAAAAAGAGAGAAAAAATGAAAAAGGACATACTTTGGATCAGGAGTTATTCCCCCTCTCCCTCCATCATCCATAAACCATCATTAGCCAAATAACCTTTTGAAATCAAAGCTCCACAAACAACCTGCAAACCTTCCAATACCCTAAACTAAACTTGTGTGCAAACCTTACTACATAAAAACGATCAATGCCGGGCAAAAATAAAAAAGTGAAAGAAATTCAAAGTGCGAAAAAAAAGAGCAAAAACAAAAAGAAAACGCACAAAGCAAAAAAGAAAAAGCCAAAGGCAAAGAGATAAAAAGTCAAGCTAGGGGGCTTGCACACAAGTTCTACCCCTCGTTTCAAATCCTCCAATCCATAAAAACTTTAACCTATATAATCCAAATCCATCATCAACCTTCAAGCCTCAAACCCTTTCAACCTTTCATCAACCCTAACTCCTTTTTCAAGGTATGTCCAAGCCCGCTAGGTTGAAAACCTGAAAGGGCGGCCTAGGCAAAAAGTTAGGGCACAAAAAAAGTGTGTATAAAATAATAACAAAAAAATCAGATCGGCAACTACGAATGGTCTGATTTCGCAAGGATACGTAGGAATCCTCTTCTCGAGGTCCGACCGCTTCAATAAAATAAAATTAATCAAGGTCTAATGATTTAACTTTCTAGAATTCAGGAGCATACTCTTTCTAGATCCCGACATAGACTCGAGTCTGAACCTAGCCTCGTGAACGTCTTTTCCCACCTACATTTATATGAGTCATAAACTTAAACCTTTTTATTTTTCAATCCAAGCTCTCCTTTTCCCCGAAGGACTCTCCGACAATTCCATGGTTTCTGGCGATATTTGACTTTGCCTGTATCAACTTACCAATGAAGAATCCCCAACGAACAACTTTCAACGTTCAAGACATGTCAACTACATTTCAATATCAGATCAAGTACATTTCAATCAAGGCTCAAGCCTAATTCAGGCAAGCTCACCCAAAGTGGGGGCTTCCTATATGTGGTGGTTCCACCAATTCAAATCAAACTCCTGAAGAGTTGTAATCCGCGAACCTCGTTTACAGACCCCGGTTATTTACTAAAAATGATTTTCGAAAATCATTCAATCTATTTCTAATCATTCTATCTCTCATATCCAGATCTCCTAGCCTTGCAAAATCCTAACCTTGCATTGCATTTCATACATTCTAGTCTTTCATAACCCTGACCTTGCATGACGTGTCAAACCTTAGCTTTGCATAACCTTAATAGCGTCTCATGCATTCTTAGAGAGTCTAAGTTTGCATTATTGCATCATTGTGTGCTTTATGTGAGTTGTTTGCACCTATCTGCTAACATCTTCTTCTGCAGGTAATCAGATTGCTTGTAGTTATTGTCCTGCATACTAACTTTGTTTTGCAGAGACCGCCGTATATAGATCAGTTCTAAACTACAGAGTGTTTGGAATTATTCTCCGTCCCGACACCGTATACTTTGACTTTCGGTTTCCTGAACCTCAGTCAAAGTGGGGGCTTCTGTAGACACATAATCGTGTCTCCCCATTTAAGGATCCAATGATGAAACATACCGCAGCATTAGTTGGCGCGACCCAATGGAAGAGCAATCCGAAGAACCATTCCAAAATGTGTTTCGAAATGATATTCTAAAGCTCAATTAATTGTTCATGATGATTAATTGTATTCTAAGCCCATAAAATATTTTAAGTCAATTTTAAAAGCCCAATAAAATATTTATTATTTTAATAGATATTTTTCATAAATATTTTTATAAATAAATCAGATTTTTAATCCGTAAAATTTCATCTCCAGAATTTTAGGGATAAAAAAGGTATCTTTGACAGATGCACAAACGAATATGCTCGAATATTCCAGAATATGCGCAGGACGCGGGGGCTGCGCTCAGCGCGCCACGTGCGTCCAGCACATAGGCCAGAACGCGTCAGGCGAGCCAATGAGCGCCTGACACGTAGATTTTGTGACTCACACAGAGTCCTGCGTCTAACGCAAGTCTTGTGTGAGACGCAACTTTCTTTTCTATCTTTTCAAAACGCGTTTACACGTGCTTAAACCTGATTGGGCTGGTTGCGTCAGGCACACCAATGTGCGCCTGACGCGTGGCACTGCGCCTGGCGCAGGTTTTGCGTGGAGTGCACGTCTCCTTTTCCCTATAAATATCCGTAATTTCCCGAATTACGGACGACTTTTCATATTACTATTTCACACATAAAAAAACTTACGAATATTCCGAAATATACTTCGAATACTCAAACACTCAAATACTTTCAATACTTTCAATCAATTTTTAATCACACTGCGTTCTTGGTTTCACGATTGCTCCGTCTAAAGATCGTTGCGCTCCTCAATCTAAGCCGCATAGGTATAATCCTGAGGATCCTTGAATAAATTCTATATTTTTATATTGAAGTTACTAATCATTTATTTCATGATGTAGGTCTTTAATATAAAATCGCTCTACTGTACATTCTAAACCTCCTTCTTTCTTTTTATTTATTTTTATATATTATTACATACTTGCCTGAACATTCTATGCATATTATATGATTGTCCCTGCTTTATTGCTTTTATCACCCCACATGTTATTTTTGCTAATAAAGACCTAAAGAATTGTTCTAATATAAATCAGATTAATTTGGACAACCTGTTAGGTTCCCTATAATATTGATTGCTTAATAACTTGTCACTAAAAAATTAGTCTTTTTATGTGTTTACTGAACCAATTTAGACTAAATATTTTTTAGGGTGTTGAAAATATTACATGATTATTCTTTGGCATAAAATCTGTAATGAATCGATATTTAGTAGATGCCAACTATGGGCAACATGGTTCCTGACTATGTTGTACCCTCACCCCCAAACTCAATCTTTGGTTCACTTTGACCATCTATGGAGTCAGGACGGGGAAATCTACATTGGATAATTTGTCCCTATGGTTTTCCCATATCCAATTAGGTTTATGATTCTTCCTAAAAAGAATTGTTGGCGACTTCTTTCAAAATAATTTTCAATAAAACATTTACAGTGGGGTAGTCAAATCTAATACGCGCTCACACCGCGTAGGCGAAATAAAAACACGCCTACAATGCGCTATCTACAGAGCAATTAAAATCACATTAGCCAGCTCCAGAATAAAAAGCTTTCCATTCATCATTGAGTCTGACTCAAGGAACACAGTTCAATGGTGCTCGCAAGATACAGGAGGTCCTTGGAACCTCGGTTTTATTTTGAATTTCATTAGAGCAGCAAGAAAGGGTGGGCTTGATCTCACAATTGTTCACAAAGGAAGAGATTTGAATAATGTTGCAGATGCTCTCGCTAAACAAGGCCTCCGTAGGATGGATGATTTTGTAGCTTGGTGTTAATGATTGAGATCATATGCAGTTATTTTGGCCAACCATTCTCGTCGCCTTTGTTTGTAATCTTATGTTATCCTTTGGGCTGATTTAATAAAATCATACTCCAAATTATAATAAAAAATATCTTAAAACTAGGAAACGTGATTTAATAATGAATTACAGTATCCAAATACTTAGTAATTTTACCTTCATGCAATCACAACCGTTGATAATTCTCATAGGAAATAGACCATAGTAATCAAAGGTGAAAAAAACAAATGGATAAGCTGGAGTAAAATATAAAAAAGATAAAAAAGAAAAAACGGGAAACCCGTTTCGTATAGGGAAGCCCCCAAACTGATCGACTTTTAATTCCTGATTTCTCTCTTCATTATTGTCCGTCATTTCAATATTCAATATTCAAGGTTTCAAGTTTCAAGTTTCTTTTTCATCTAAAAACGAAACGCAAAAGTTTCGATCTTTCTTCAAATGATTCAGCCCTTTTTCTTCCCGCACTGTCAGGTAATATAATCAATCCTCCACTCAATCTTTTCTTTCTCTCACCTCTTTATTATCCATGTTTTTTAGAACTTCATCTCACTCTTCATTTCAAAATTTTATTCAACTATATACTATACTTTTATTTGCTTATTAATACTTTAGCATATGATCATGTTAGAAATCATATAAATCCAAGATGATAAGTTTATGACTAAGATTTGGTGAATTGGGTAATTTTAATTTTGCTTTTTTTCGAACTGTAGAAATGTTTGAATTTGATTTGTGTGATGTTAATGGTTGTGAAGATTATAGTGGGTTGAAGGGGAAGGTAAAGTGAAGAACTTTTTATGCACTTTGAAGGATTTGAATTGATCATTTTGGAACTTGAATGATGAAATATTATGGATGTAAGTATTACCATTACAACAAATATGGGTTACCATAATAATGATTGTATTGTTAGATTAATGGTATGGGAAATAGTTTCTCTACTGGTCTAGGTTGGGATTGGGATAGTTGTTGACTTGATTTTGTTGTTACATTGTTGAATGTGTTGAGTAATTGCTCGAATAAGAGCGAGGGCGGCCTAGTTGATCCCCTATATTTACCAAGGAAAACGTATCTTAAATCAGCGAGGGTATATTTAACATTTACGACTGTATTATAAAAGCACCTAATGTTGTACTTCCTCCATTCTAAAAAAAAAAAAAAAACAAATAAAAACAAAAAAAAAATAGGCATAAATGAAAGCGTGCTAACTAAACGAGTTCTTTCAAAAAACCTCTCAAAAAAATAAGACCAACTGAAGGCAATCGAACGAGGTATATACGTATATGCTGCTTATTAAATTTATAGTAAAGAAAAGAGAATTCCTTATTTAAAGACTTGATATCTTATCTTAAATGCCACTTGATTTGCAATTTTCATTTATCCCTGATATGAATGGGGAATTGCTTGAATGAGAGCTCTTTTTTCCTCTGCAAAAAGAAGAAGAATCAATGCCTTAGTGTGTTATATATTTAAGTCAAGCAATCAGTAGGTGGAATAGCAAAAAGAATGTTTGAATTCGCACATTGCAAGTAATAGGAATAGTAACCCGCAGGAAGTTCTTGCCTGGACTGAAGCAGCTATTGTCCTAATATTGGAATGGTTCAACAATTAACTTGACTAATTTGTGTTGAATGATAAACTGCTTGTTGTCGGACGTGTGAGGATATGATGGACTCTAAATCCCGAAGCAGTCAGTCTGATGCTTGCGTGTTTAAAGTATGCTAACAGTATGACTGGTGATGTAAGAGCTATGAGGGCAGGCAACAGATGCAAGGAAATACCACTGAAGCCTTAGAAAAATCTTCAAAACTTGATGCTAATGAAGCCTTATTCTAGGGTTTTGAAAGATGTGTGAGGTGAAGTTGAGACAGGAAATTGCTGCTCAGGGTTCTGTTACTAATCTAAGGCAATCTAATTGCTTGGTTAGTGTTTTATAATAATTGCATCTGCTTAGGATCTGTTGTTGAGAAGAGTCGTGATAATTTCAATCTTACGATCTTCTGTCAAGTGCCAGTAGGCAACTTTGTCTTCTAAATTGTTGTCCTCCTTTTCTGCTAGCATCTGAAAATGTATGCTTGCTTCTCTAGGAATTCAAAGGAGGATGTGGCACATAAGCTGTGTCTAGCAGTGGGTTAGGAACAATATATGATGATTTATATTTCATGCTTTATCTCACAGATAATGCCTGTTATTGCAAGAACATATGATATTTCTAAGGACGTTTTTTAGGATTTACCAGTTGAGATTGTATTACTTTGTAGTATAGGCTTGCCTTGTGATGCAGCTGCTTTGGGTGCTGATGGTGAGAGTAGAAGGTGTCAGTTCCATTAACATATACTTCCTTCGTTCTGAAATAAGGAAAACACTTCTCTCTTTTATATGAGAGCTTTTTGAGAGAAGTGTTTCACCTATTTCAGAACGGAGGAAGTATAAGGGTTGAGCACAAATTGCATTAGTAACCCACGCCATGCAGGATCTCTAGATTGTATAACTCATGGATGACTTATTTTCTCCATATTTCCGAATAAAATCATTTATATTTGGAGCTGACGACTAAAACCTTGCTTGGTAAATTGCAAACATGCTGGACTTCCACAAAACTGATGGCTGCCTTGTGATTTTTGAAATTATATGTCTTTCTTTTTACCAAAGAAACTTGATGGTGGTTTACTTCAATGATCGGGATGATATGACAGTGCTAGAGATTCTTCATATGTTATGGCCTAATAGGTGATGGGTTAAACCGCAAAAGGTTGAATCAGCTATGCTTTACAAACGAAAATTAGGGAAGAAAGATGCTTATACAAGCTCAATGCAAACATAAAAACACTTTACAGCTTCAGGTATAGGAACTTAGTGGTTATAACTTTAGTGACGGTATATATTGAATGACAAGCTGACAAAATGGTACAACATTTGTTAGAAAGTTAATCTAATTTCATATTGATCAAATTGGATGAATTTGTTTTTTTTACCTCTTCGTTATGGAGTGCATTCACTCTTGCATTTGTTGGAAGTCATGTAGTTCATATGAAATATATTACTTTCACCCTAAGAATTGAAGTATTGAAGTTGCCTAATTGTAGATTTCTATGGAATTTTCATAGCATGAATCAATGAACTTTATGGCATTTGAAAGTTCTATATGGTAAGATTGTTGGAGCAAATCTATCGGTAATATTCCTGTTAAATAGGTGTCGCTTTATCATGTATAAGTAGTTGTTGCTTCAATATAACTGTGTATGTCTCCTGTACAAAAGTTACCTTGTGTGATGTGTCTGTTGACAATTGAGAGAATGGTCAGTTTACTGAACAACATAATTCATAATGGCCTGTTTGATGAATCAGTTTGCAGTATTTTGAACTGGCTGATCTTCAAAAGTATTATCTTCAAAATAGCTTGACCACATAATGAAGGTCTTTTTATATGCTTACTAGACTCTGATAAGTGAACTGGCTATGCTCTTCTCAACTTATTTTATCCGAATTTAACTTATTTTACTGAACTTAACTTCTATTTGTTGAACTTAGCGTATTATTGTTGCACTTAACTTCTTTTTCTTACCCTGAAAAAAAGTTTCTTTGTTGAACTTAGCGTATTTTGCTCAAACTTATCTTGGTTGAGCTTAAACCATTTTTGTTTCGCCCAAAAAAAAAAATCCATTTTTGTTTAACTTAATATTTTTGCTATACTTCAACTTATTTTTGCTGACTTAAACATATTTTTTCTAAACCCAACTTATCTTTGTTAAACTTTACTTATTTGTGCAGAAACTTATATTAATAAGCTGAGAAGAACAGAGCAAGTGCAACAGATGTCATCTATACTGCTACACCACTCTTATCTTTGTACACTTTCCAAACTCTCTGTTCTATCTTTATAAGTATCTTGGTATACATTTATGATTTATGGAGTCTTCTCAGGTGTCTATCTGTGTCCAGCATTTCCAGCTTGCCGGAAATACTATATCTATGAGTAAACATGCCTTCTGAATCTGATAAATGGGGTTGGAAACATGTTAGTGTGTTTGGTGGATTTGATAAAGGTAGTGGTACAAAAAGGTGGAAATGCAACCATTGTAGTCTAAGATACAACGGGTCCTACTCACGTGTGAGGGCCCATCTTCTTGGATTCACTGGTGTTGGTGTGAAAAGTTGCCCAGCAATAGACAAGTCTGTTAGAGAAGAATTTCGGTTGTTAGAAGAGGAACGCCTTCAGAGGAAGAAGAAAAAGAATCCTCCTTGTGCAAAGATTGGTAAGCGCATGAAGAATTGCCAATTGAATTTCGCTAGCCCTATTAGAACTCTTGCTAAAGAAGATGTAGATGAGACCGTAGCCAGATTCTTTTATGCCGATGGATTGAACATGAACGTAGTGAACTCCCCATACTTCCGAGAAATGATCAGAGCAGTATCGGCTTTTGGCCCTGGATATGAACCCCCGTCAAGAATTATGTTGTCTGATACTTTGCTTAGCAAAGAAAAAGCAAAGCTGGAAAAAGCCATCACCTTAGTTAGGGAGTCCTGGCCACACACGGGATGCACAATAATATGTGTCAATCGTTTAGATGGATCACTTGGATGCTTTTGTATTAACTTCTTCATTTCAAGCCCTAGGGGAGTTATGTTTCTGAAATCAATTGATATAAATGAAGGGGATGAAGCTGATGATATGTTTATCAATGTTCTTAGTGATGCTATACGAGAAATCGGACCCAGAAATGTAATTCAAATCATAACTCATCTCGGCCAGGCAAGCAGTGCTTTTGAATCTGTTATATTATCAAAGTTCCCTCATATATTTTGGTCCCATTGCACTTCGCATTCTATCCATCTGCTGATGGAAGAGATTGCTGAACTCGACTGGATGAAATCCGTGGTGTTATGTGCTAGAGGGATTGAACAAGTCATTTCAACTTACCAACGATATTCTTCCTGTGTTGTATACAATTCGATGGAGATTTCGGATACGCTTTCAATGAAGTTTGCACCTTCATTTTGTTTAGTCCAAAGAATTTTTCAGATGAAGCAAGAATTACAAGAAATAGTCGTAAGCAATGAGTGGAAGCAATGGATGCTCACTGCTACTTGTGATGTCGTCAACACAGAAGCCACCGTGTTAGGGGATGAGTTCTGGTCCCGGGCCCAGTTGATGTTGCAGCTCTGTGAACCTTTTGTTCGACTACTTGCTACGTTCAACATCGACAAATCTGTCATGGGTGATGTTTACAACTGGCGGGTTCAGTCACTTGAAGCTGTGAGGAGCAGGGGAATTGATGACATTGCTCTTAGTCAAATGGAGTTGCTGATAGAGAGTAGATGGGATATGTTATTTTCCCCCCTTCATGCAGCCGGGTATTTGCTGAACCCTAGATATTTTGGGAGAGGTCAGAGCAAGGACAAAACTGTTATGCGAGGATGGAAAGCCACTTTAGAAAGATATGAGCATGAGAGTACTGCAAGACGTTTACTTCGAGAACAGCTCAGTATGTACTGGAGATTGGAGGGATCATTTGGAGAGGAAGATGCTGTGGAATGTAGAGATAAGATGGATGGAGTTGCATGGTGGGAAAATTTTGGGTTTGAGACACCACACTTGCAGACTTTAGCTATAAAGGTGCTGAGCCAGGTTTCTAGTGTCTCGTTGTGCAGAGAGAGCGGTCAATGTGATAGTCTTCCATGTCGAGAAACTGTGAAAAAGATGGGAGTGGAAAGAGTAGAGGATCTTGCATTTGTGAGAAACAATCTTGGCCTTCTGAGCGTAAAATATGGGAGTATAAACTATTTATCTATTCCTCGAAGTGGGAATTCGTGCTGTACGACTGGATGTTCATAGCAGGATCTGTTTCTTGAATTGAAGCCGAATAGTGCATGACTTGGACATGGATAACAATATCTGTAGAACATTTTAGAGGTCTATATCGTGCAGCTAACTACAGAGCTCCTCTCACAGAAGGGATGTGTTTCTTGCAGGTCGAGGAACAGTTGGCTATAGCTTACCATTACCATTTTCGTTGTTTTCTTTTACAGCTTGTTTGGTAGGCTTTACTAGATGGTGGTCATGGAAATGAATTTATATGTATTTGCAAGGAAATACATAACTTTCCCAACGCATAACTTTCACCATTAATATCTCTAATATTCTACAAGTAAATTTTATAAAAAGTTGATATTATAAAAATATACATTGAGATGAATCCAACATCTTATAAGCTAATTTTTTTTATAGTTTAGTCTAAAAGTACTAGTCAATGGAATCACAAATAGTGCAAAAATCAAATTGTAGCGATAAAAAACGGATTACTTATCGTACTAGTTGTCCAGCCATACTATTTTAGTTATTTTTCTTGGCTCTACTTGTACTTTTTATTACAATATTGCCACTTGATTTGGAAAAATAATCATGGTGATTAAATGCTTTCTCCTTTTTTTTTTTTTTTTTGAAAGAGAAATTTCATTAATTGAAGGCCAAACGGCATCTACAATAGGGTATTAAAGAAAAACAAGATACAATTAAACAAAACTAAATCAAATTCGTCTTCGAAGAAACTATAATGAACCAGGATCGAAGCAATACGCTTAGTTCCTTGTATTTCTTGAATCAAATGTTATTGATGAGGAAGTCAATCATTCTGTTATAGTTTGGGAAGAACATTCTTGATCGAGTCAGGTTGACCGCATCCGAGATTCCAATACCTGCATGTTGAGTCTCGAACTTCAACCAATGAGAATAATTTCTCATACCTAAAAACAAAAGAACCATACTCACAACTCCCATAGGGGAGAAGGAGATTTCCAAAACAGGATCTAAAGACCCCATAACAGGGTTTGAGAAAATCTCATAAAGAGAGACTAATTTATTAAACAAAACAAGAAAATGAACTAAAAACTGAAAATAAAAGGGGAAAAGGGGCTTACCATGGATGAAATCATCCATGGCATCCCTTAATTGATGAAGAAGGGGTAGGGGAGGCTAGGGTTTAAGAGAGAGAAAAAGAGAGAGGGGGCGGCTATACTTAGCTTCCTATATGCTTTCTCCTTATGTACCCTTTAGTTAAGTAAAAGTTTTTGTGCGAAGTCATTGCACTCATAAACATCCAATCAACATTTTTCATTTTCCATGAATCTCTATTCTATATGTCAAGAGGAGTAGGACACCAAAAAATAGGAAAAAAAAGGGGTAACTACCTACTTTAATTAAGAAAAATAGAAAAAGGAAAAATAAAAAAGGAAACTACCTAATTAATTAAAGGAAAAAAAAAAGGCACTACAAAAAGAAAACAGTGAATATTTACAACACATTCAGTTACTTCTCTCTCAATTATTATTTTTAAAAAAATTTAAATATTCCTAATTTAGTGGGATAAACTGATTAAAAGTTCAAAATCTCTAATTTATTAGATGTAATTAGCAATTAATTTAATTTTTTACATGTTTTCGCACACATCGCGTGCATATAAAACTAGTTCAAAATATGTCTAAGCAGTTTCTTTTATTATATTTAGAGTTTCAATCAACAGTGCAATCGTGGCACGCTTTTCCTTTTTTCTCTTACGTTGGTGTTGTTCTGTAATGAACCGCTACACCAAAGCGGTTTTACCTCGTAAACCGCTACCACCAATAGCGACTTAACTTAAAGTTAACCGCTACTCTAAGTAGCGGTTTGCTTTACCGAAAATGAAAAAAAACATCTCGCGTGCTGTCCTACGTTGACGATATCCATGGAATTAATTTCAAGTTCAGCGTATAGGAGGAATTAATACTCTCTCTGACATTATTCATGAAAAAAATCCTTATTAGTTAATCTATCTTAATTTTCAGTATTTTTCTCCACTTTTTCAGTTTTTCTCTCATACTTTTGCACTTACTATTTGGGTCTCCTACAAAGTGAAGTGAGTAAACTAAAAAGAAAGAGAGGGAGTACGTTATAAAAACAGGTTGCTATGTCAAAAAAAGAGTCACTATATTTAAATAGGGGTCACTATGTGTTCCATGTAAATTTTTTAACACGCGTGACCTTTTGGTCCACAATAACATTACTGTGGGCCAGATCCACCCAAGTCTTACTCTTTCCAATATGATTACTTTATTACGAACCGCGATGGTATAAAATGTTACTCCCTCCGTTTTTTTAGATGTAACATATTGACTTTGGGCACTATTCATCCAATACACTTTGACCATTAATTGTTATTTATACATAAGAAAAAATATAGTCATGTGGGATCTTGTTTGATTCGTCACGGTATACACTTTCCAAATATATATTTTTTATATTTTTTACTTTTATACAATTAGAGATATTATCGGTCAAAGTTGTACCTCGACAAATGTGAAAAGTCCAATGTTACATCTAAAAAAACGGAGGGAGTACATTTTTTCAGTTAGTAAAGGGTTACAAAGCTGCTGATTATAAAATTGTTAAGTCATACCTACATCATATTAAGCTAAATTCATTAGATGGAAATCACATGTATAAATAGCACGTGCCTTGAGATTGGAGACATATTGTTTGACTTCTCATCATGAGCACCTCGTTTTCTCATCTGAGTATTACCATTCCTTGAGATTGGAGAAACGATTTATACTTCTATCACAAATTATTAGAGTAGGGATTTAATTTTAACATAAAATTAGATAAAAATATAAGCCTATATTATCCTAACAAGTTCATTTCATCAAAGGTGAAATCAGAAATTTATAGTTATGGAGGCCAGATGGTTATTACTTTTTAAATAAATGAGAAAATTTCAAATAATAATCTTTTATAACCAACTTTTTTCAAAAAACTACATTTTAAAAATTTTCTTTCTACCTTATATAACAAATTCCTTTCAATATACTACCATTTTACGTTTATATTTAATACTAATCAATAAATGACAGTCGCCGTAGGTGTTGCTGCCGATGGGGTAGCGGGAAAAGAAGAGAGAAACGAGAGGGGAAGAAAGAAAAGCAATTTACGGTGACTCAATTATTAGTGATTAAACACCATTAATGATAAAATGGTAGTATATTGAAACAAATTTGTTATATAAGGAATAAGGTAGTTTTTTGAAAGAAAATTTTTAAAAGATAATTTTTTGAAATTTTTTGATTTTTTTTTTGATTTTTTTTTATAATCAGGAAAGAAAACACTAGGAGGTGTCTACACAAGAGACACCCCCTAAAGCACCCATAAGGGTGATTACAATAAGCTTCAAGTACAGAAATATAGAACAAAAAAGAGCACTAAGGAACTCGAGTAGATGCTCCGCCACGGCACCACACCATCTCCCCAGGCCCAAATCGAAGTTGAACCCTTCTCGGGGGGAAGACAAACACCACCGAAAATGAATAAGCTCACAAATCTTCACAAGAGAAGCACAATTACTTGAGGCCACAAGATCAACCACAAATCTAACCATCTAAAAAGAACAAGAACTAAAAAAAACAGAAATTTACATAAAAACAGGAAAAAGAAATAAAACTCAGAAAATAAGAACTAGCAAAATGCTACCACTCGCCGAATCCACCGCAAAAAACCAGCCGACGCAAACACCACCCGACGAGCGCACGACCACCACGGATGAACCTCCGGCGACAAACACTAACTGAACTAGAGACAATAAGCCCGAATGGAAGGCGAAATGGAACCCCCCAGCCTGAGCCCCGCCAAAACGGGAGAAGGAAAATGGCTCGAAACCATCAGCACCCACAGAAACAAAACAGATTCGGCCAAGATCTACCGTCGAACGACCAACCTACCACCCACACCGCGAGCAACAAAGCGTCGCGACTAAAGAACCATCGCGAAAACAAACTGAGCAAGAGAGACTCAAAAAACTAGACAAAGGGCTAGAGAGAACAAAGTCCGACTGAGGACAGGAGAAATTAGACTAAAATGATAAGAACTAAGCCATAACAATGGCTAGATCTAGGAAGAGAAGAAGAAAGGGGAAGCTAGGGTTTTAATTTCTAAAGAAATTGATTTGGGGCTAGGGTTTTTAGGGTTTGCTATTGGGGAAAACTAAGGGGATTTTCTAGAGAGAAGGCAGAGCCTCTCTCTCTCTAGAAATCTTATTTTGAAATTTTTGATTATAAAAGCTAGTTTTATGAAATTTTCCCTAAATAAATTAAATAGAGGAAACAAAAAAAAAAGTGAGTTGAATTTTTGTTAGCTAGAAGACTTGACCTCCTAGCTACTCAAACTTTGTAACAAGTCATTAACTAGGCCACCAAGTCAATAGTCTCTTTTAAGTCTATAAAGGGCTCATTTAATATATAAACAAAATATTTTTAGGAGCCTAACTAAAAAAATATGGTCGTGGGGGTGGGTTGCAAAGGCCAGACCCCTACCATCCACCCATGTGGCTTCGCCCTAGCATCTCACTCTTACCCACCACAATCCTTAGACATCTCGCACCAACCTTGTCGTCCCTTCTCTTCTCCTTCCTTTGTTTCTCTTTGTTGATTTTTTGGGGTGTTCTGTGTTTCTCTGTGTAATTCATGAAGTTCTTGTACTTTTTAGATATTAAAGTACTATTTAGTTTATTTTAATTAACTCAGGCGAGTAAAGTTTTTTTCTGGTGTAGTTAACCTCAGTTGAGTTAACAATAAGTTAACTTGCTGGAATGTTGTCCACAGGTCTCAAATGGTGCATAAAATAATTATAGGTCCAGAATGGTGAAAAAAGTGATAGTTTGAATCCTTTTTGTGCCCTTAACTCAAAATTTGACCTAATAGCCAAACTCTTCCTAACATTACAAATTTACAATCTCATAACCGTATCAGGCCCTCCTGAATCCTGATTCCCCATGTCATGGTCTAAATTTTCAACTCCATATTTTGGTTGCCGACACAAAGTAAATTAGTCTCATGTTACTAAAATTGCGTCCACTTGGCTTATACATCTACTGTTTATGACAACTGGCAAATGGGTTCCCCGTTCCCATGTTGGATTAGGAGATGCTATACCACTTTCTCTGCTGCTGTTTTGACTTTGGAAATGTAATGAATTTAAGATAGGGATCCCTCTGTGTGTGTTGCCGTTAGTCAATGATTAAGGATTTGTTTATGCTATTCCATTCATCATTTTATTTTATTTTCCTGTGTAAAATGTGAAAAAAAATCATGAAACAGTAATGGTAGCGTATCTGTTTTCTTTAGCTTGTTTATTTGAAGTTTAGATTTAAAGAAGCCACATTTTCGGACTTATTGTTATTTTCTCATTACTGTGAGCCTTGCGACTTCATGAGTAAACAATTACGGAACATAGGTACTATAATTTCCCCTCGAAAAAAAAACTTTAATTTGGCAGCCGTATGTAAATCCTAACGTATGCATATCAATCTAGAATCAATGACAAAGAATAATAGAACAACGAATTGAAGAAAGCAATAAATAGACACAAAGGAATTTTAACGTGGAAACCCGAGAACCGGGATAAAAACCATGAATCTGCACTAGGAATCAAGATGATATTTCAATGGTGATTACAAACTCTCAAGATTTCTCTAAAGCTTTCTCACTCTCTCTAATCTGAGAATAATAATCAGGTTTAAATAACCTAAAAGAGTATTTATATGATAGGGTTATAAATTAGCAATCCTAGTAAACTAAGGAAACTAATTTAATGAAGTATAATAGAGAAGAAGTTACGACAAACGTGCTGCCACGCTACAGCATTGGTGTTGTGCGCCACTTCCTGCGGGCGCAGGTTCAAACCTGCGGGCTGGCAGGAAGTTTTGGCTTCTTAGCTTGCCCAAGCCTGCGGGCGCAGGATTTCACGAGCCTTGTTGCGGGCTTTGTAAACTCGATGCTGCTGCCTCATGCACACGCACACTAAGCTACACTCCACACCAAGCTACACTCCACACACACACACGCCTCTTCACATCTCCATCAACGCAAGTCTCCCGACTACCGTCTCCACACACACACCATTACTCAACAATCTCCCACTTGGAGATCGGTAAAAGTGAAGACACCCCATAACAATATAAACATCATCACCATCACATCATCTTTTAAATTCCTAATGCACTACCTCCTTCGACAATCACCGGAGGCCAACCAAGGTTCTGCACAACCTTAGTTTGTTAGTACTCACACTCTTGGTAAGCATATCCGCTGGATTCTTAGAACCCAATACCTTCTCCAAACACAACTTATTCTCTTCCACCAAACTACGAATGTAGTGAAAACGATGTCGAATGTGTTTGGTCCTACAATGATACATAGGATGCTTAGGCAAATGCACCGCGCTTTGACTATCACTGTAAAGCACAACTCGTTCTTGACGTATCCCCATCTCATCAAAGAAACCAATATGCCACTCCATCTCTTTTCCCGCCTCCGACATAGCCACATACTGGGACTCTGTAGTAGACAAAGAGATACACTTATGTAACATGGACATCCAACTAACTGCATTTGCACCAACAGTAGAGATGTACCCCGAAGTGCTTTTGCTTGTATCGATATCTCCACTAAGATCAGCATCAACGAACCCCTCAAGCTTCACTCCCTTCTTCCAAAAGTAAAGCCCCATACTAGAAGTATCCTTCAAGTATCTTAGTAACCACTTCACAGCTTCCCAATATTTCAATCCAGGATTAGAAACGAACCTACTCACAACTCCCACTACAAAAGCAATGTCGGGCCCAGTGCAAACGACATCATACATCAAACTACCAACTGCAGAAGCATAAGGAACAGTGGCCATTTGCTCCTTTTCTTCATCTGTTGTAGGTGAATCCTCCCTTGTCAATTTGAGATCGCCCGGAAGCGGAGAATTCCTAGGCTTAGCATCTTGCATATTAAACCTATTAAGCACCTTGAGAATATATGCTTCCTGAGATAACTTCAACATACCCGCGGAACTATCTCTGAAAATCCTCATACCCAATATCTGTGTAGCTGCACCTAAATCCTTCATCTCAAATTTCTTCGACAGTTTCTCCATTACACCATTAACAACCTCCATACTTGTACCAGCAATCAGCATATCATCAACATACAGAAGTAAATAAACATAATCATTTTCATACCTCTGAAAATAGCAACAACGATCGCTATCAGCTCTAACGAACCCACTGCTACTCACGAAGTTGTCAAACTTAATGTACCACTGTCTTGGAGCTTGCTTCAAACCATAAAGGCTTCTTTTCAGTTTGCACACCAAGTTCTCCTTCCCAAGAACTTTAAACCCATCCGGCGCTTCATGTAAATCTCCTCCTCCAGGATCACCATGTAGAAACACGGTCTTTACATCCATCTGTTCCAGGAACAGATTCTCTGAAGCAACAATAGCCAATAAAATGCGAATAGTAGTAAGTTTTGCAACTGGAGCAAAGATCTCATTGTAGTCAATACCCTCCTGTTGCAGAAACCCCTTCACCACCAATCTCGCCTTGTACCTAATACTCCCATCAGGCTCCTTCTTCAATCTAAAGACCCATTTGTTGCTAAGTGCTCTCTTTCCTGCAGGTAACTCAGACAACACCCATGTCTTGTTCTTTTCCAGGGACTGGATCTCATCTTTCATGGCTAACACCCACTTAGATGAATCAGTCGAATTCACAGCTTCTTTATAAGATTTCGTTCACATGCATCAGTTAGTAACAAATAATACATAGAAGGTGAATATCGAATAGGTGCTTTGATCACCTGTGCAGACTTCTTCAAGTCAACCTGTGAGACTATTCTCCTTGTAGTAGAACGGGAGCCTGTAACTGGTGTGCTAGTAATAATAATAGCACCATCTGAATCACTAATCTCTGGGACATCCGACTCTCCCGAATCTGATCCTCTAGGAGTGTGAACATCATCATCATGTTGTTCAACCCGTTCTGGAATATGAACATCTTCATCAGAAATGCCCTCCAACTCCACAAACTCCTCCTTCTCAACTCCCACTAGTTAAGTAACATTAGACTTAACACCATACACATCCTTGTACAACTTAGTCTCATCAAAAGTCATATCACAGTGCCTCAATATCTTTCTACCTTTGGGTTCCCGAAATCGATACCCATACTTCTCAGATTCATACCCAATAAAGAAACATTTAACAGCTTTTGGGTCTAACTTGTCACGATTCTCAGTTTGAACATAAGCAACACAACCAAAAAGCTTGAAGTAAGAAAGATTTACCTCCTTCCCGCTCCACACTTCTTCAGGTATCTTGAATTCCAAAGGAACTGAAGGCCCTCTCACTGATCAAGAAAGCCGTTGTTGTGCGACCGAATCGCCCGAATATCTTAGGTAGCGTTGCATGCAACCTCATACTTCTGGCTCTCTCCAATAGTGTCGTGTTCATCCTATCCGCAACCCCATTTTGTCGAGGTTTCCCTGGAATAGTCCTTTTCAAAATGATGTCGTTCTCCTCACAGAGTTTCTTGTGCCCTGCCAACTCATACTCACCTCCATTATCAGACTTAATGCACTTTATCTTCTTACCAATCTGATTTTCGACTTCAGCTTTCCACTTCTTGAAAGTTTCATGAAGCTCAGATTTTCGCTTCATGAAGTAGACCCACACTTTCCTGCTGTAGTCATCAATGAAAGTAACAAAATACCGTAAGCCTCCAAGGAATTTAACTGTGGAAGGACCCCATAAATCAGTGTGCACCAACTCTAGCTTCTCAGTTCTCAACGGTTTCTTGGCTTTTGTGAAAGTAACCTTTTTCTGCTTGTCATAGACACAAGTCTCACAAAATTCCATGTCAACTGATTTCAATCCTGACAACTTGCCACTCGAAGCTAAAATCTTCATCCCTTTCTCACTCATGTGACCAAGTCTAGTATGCCATAACTTGGTCTCATCTGTTGTGGTTGCAGTCAACATGTCCGTAGTAGTGTACAATGTGCCAACCTTGGTTCCTCTAGCCAAGGTCATAGAACCCTTAGATATTTTCCATCTCCCCTCACCGAACATAGTCCTGTAACCACTTGAGTCTAGCTGACTCACACAAATCAGATTATTTGCTATGCCTGGAATGTACCTAACAACATGCACTTTCCAAGTGCCCCCCATCGTAGTCTTAATCATCACATCTCCCGTACCCTCAATTTCTAAGGCTTTATCATTAGCTAGATAAACCTTACCCAACTTCTTTGATTTGAAGTAATGAAATAGCTCCTTACAAGGTGAAGAATGAAAAGATGCACCCGAATCAAGTATCCACGACTCTATGGGACTATCAACGCTCAGCACCAAAGCGTCTCCAATCTCACCAGTTGCAGAAAAAATTAATGAGTCAGAATCACTGTCTTGCTTTTCTTTATGGTCGGGCTTGCCACCCTTTTTCTTGGGTTGTGGACACTCCCTCTTTGGATGACCCTTCCCCCTACAATTCCAAAGAAACAATACCTAAGATCGACTTTAGACTTACTCCGCCCCCTTGACTTCGATCTATTTTGAAATGAATCCCCTTTTCCCTTTGTTTTCCTTCTTCCTCTACTAATTTCAGCACTATAAGCCCCAGATGATTCCCCACTCTTCTTTCGACGGATACTCTCCCCTAAAATTAAGTCACGGACATCATCAAGTTTTAGTTTTTCTTTTCGAGAAGAATTACTTATAGCAGTTACAACAGTTTTCCAAGCAATAGGCAAAGATGATAACAAAATAAGGGCTTTAACTTCATCCTCAAAAGAGATTCCCACATATGTCAATTGGCTAATTATTGAATTAAATTCATTAATATGTTCAGCAGCAGAACTACCATCAATCATCTCTAAATCAAAAAGACGGCGCATTAGAAATACCTTATTCATAGCCGTAGGTTTCTCATACATATCTGATAGTACTTTGATTAGGCCCGCCGTAGTTTTGATATCCTTGACATTAAAGGCAACAGTCCGTGCCAAAGTCAAACGAACAACTCCAAGTGCCTGACGATCGAGAACCTTCCACTTTTCCTCTTCCATGCCTGCAGGCCTCTTCTCATCGAGCGGTTGATAAAGATTCTTTTGGTACAAGTAGTCCTCCACTTGCATCTTCCAAAAGGCGAAATCTTTTCCATCAAATTTCTCGATCTTAATATTCGCATCATCCATTGTTAATTGCTCTAGATCTAGACAATACTCAAACCTTGCTCTTGATACCAATTGTAAATCCTAACGTATGCCTATCAATCTAGAATCAATGACAAACAATAATAGAACAACGAATTGAAGAAAGCATAAATAGACACAAAGGAATTTTAACGTGGAAACCCGAGAACCGGGAGAAAAACCACGAATCTGCACTAGAAATCAAGATGATGTTTCAATGGTGATTACAAGCTCTCAAGATTTCTCTAAAGCTTTCTCACTCTCTCTAATCTGAGAATAATAATCAGGTTAAAATAACCTAAAAGAGTATTTATATGATAGGGTTATAAATTAGCAATCCTAGTAAACTAAGGAAACTAATTTAATGAAGTATAATAGAGAAGAAGCTGCGACAAGCGTGCTGCCACGCTACAAGCATTGGTGCTATGCGCCACTTCTCGTGGCTGGCGGGAAGTTTTGGCTTCTTGGCTTGCCCAAGCCTGCGGGCGCAGGATTTCACGAGTCTTCCTTGATGCGGGCTTTGTGAACTCGATGTTGTTGCCTCATGCACACGCACACTAAGCTACACTCCACACCAAGCTACACTCCACACACACACACGCCTCTTCACATCTCCATCAACGCAAGTCTTCCGACTAACGTCTCCACACACACCATTACCCAACACCGTATTCGCACTGGTGCAAGATAGATACAAACTAGTTAACGATAATTTATAAGTATTGTGTATTTACTTTATCTTTTGTTTATTATAAACATCGAAAGACCCTCCTTTATAGGGAAACTCCTAATGTGACTCAATCTTTTACTTATTATAAGTGACATACATATCACGTATTCAGTTCATATCCATACCTGTTTCCATAGTTGGATTTGTTTTAACCTAGGTAAATAAGGATACATTACGTCTCACCGGTTAAATAAAACAATGTCCATGAACCATGATGTAGGTTTGTGGAGTAGCTTATTAGAGTATCATATGTGTTTAGATATAGAGCAAATTTTGCATTAGAGATCCTCTCACATATATATATATATATATATATATATATATATATATATATATATCTATATATATATATATATATATAATATACAATTAATATAAATTAAAGTTATCCCTAATAAAAAAAGATAATTTGTTTAAAATTAGAAAGAAAAGCCTTAACATCATAATAGATATATATAGTAACATTGTTACATATGAGACTTTGCCATAAATCATCTTCTTTATTAGCTATCTTTCAAAGCCTTTGCCTGATATTCTAAGATATGCTTCATCTGCTTCCCACAATAATCGATATCTAATTTGATAGATTTGTGATATCCTAATCCTATAACAAATAAAGAAAAGGAGTATAGTTAGAGTGAAAAGAACTAGGGGGATAACCAATAATTTGATTAATGAGTGTAGGTGGTGTGTTTAATAGAGGATCCAATAGATAGGGTTTTCGATTGTCCTTGAGGTTGATTGTTTTAATAGTTGGACAATCATAATGGGGCAACGGAAGCATATTTAATAAAACTATGGGTCTTAGTTATAATCAAGTAGATTCTTTAAGAATTGAAAGGGCCATGGAACATAACAATTAACTATAAGCATTATATGTAGGAGTTAGAAAATCAGTGTCAACCGACACAAACGTTCACTAAAAGTTGCAAATTTGCCATGAATGCCCTCCTTATGTGTGACCATGTCAAAAGGAGCCCAAAATGAGGGGCCATGCATGCATATCAAGGTCCCACCATGAAAGATTGCATTTGATCGGATTACAAAATTGAGTCCTTGAGTCCTACCCACCATAAACTAGCTACCATTTTTACGAATCAGTTTGGTAAGCGATAATAAATTGAAATATATATTGGAATATATATGTCTTTTACAGTGCAAGCTCAATGCAATTATTCATGTTCATGAAGTATTACTCCGTAACTAGGAAGTCTATGTATATAATTTGTGTTTTTTCTATGAATATTATGACAACTTACCATCTATATGAAGTTTTGAGTAATAATAATGAGAGATCCTGAGAAACTACGTGTATGGATTGTAGAACCACCGCAACAAATATTATTGCTGAATGCTGAGACATGTCCTACTTAAAATTCATTAACATTATCGCACAAGTAGTGAACTACTCACTTGATATAGCTAGCAATGCGAAGTGTATTTGTTGGTGATGAAGATTTAGAAGTTCAATATTGTAGTAGTCTTTATTGCTTCACATATCATGACTCATGAGACTATGAACTGTCTCCAAATTATGTTGCTGTGTAAAATACCTAACAATGAAATTCACAAGTTCACATAATTAATAATGAATTCACAAACTCAAGCATTTTATTAGTGCTCGTTTGGTTGACAGGAATTTATGTAGGTAATGAAAATTTCCATGATTTTCTCATTTGGGAAGTTGTTTGGTTGACAGGAAATTGAGAAAATGGGTGCAATGGAAATTACTTGAGAAATTGAAATTCGCACAAAATGTGAGAATTTAATTACCCACTCCCCCCTTGGTCAATCAGAATTCCCACATGAATTGCGAATTCCTTGATGTCAACCAAACAAATTTAGGCCATTTTCTAGGAATTACATAAGGGAAGAAATTTCCTAGGAAATGAAACTTCCTACAAATTCCCATGTATACCAAACGAGCACTTAGTGTTGATGCGACTCGAGTTTGGGGTGACTCGAGTTTGGGGTGACTCGACCCAACTCGCTGGTAATTGAGTCGAACTCTAATTAAGTCGAGGTCACTCTCGAGTAAGCTTGTACTAATATATAAATCGACCCGACTCAACTGGTTTTTGTTCCTTAAATCTCCAAAATTTTGTTCCTCAAATCTCCAGAATTTTGTGGTCACTTAACTAGTCTAAATTGCATTGTTAGCGACTCAACGTGATAATCAATTTGAAAGGCAAAGATTATAGCATATAGAGGAAAAGATAAGAGAATGGTAGCCCTACAAAAAACTGAAATTATAAATATGTCTTCACTAAATTCACTTAGGGATACTAATCGTGTTGATCAGCTTGCGACCAAATCGAACTCAACTCGGTCAATACTCGATCAAAACTCGACTCGAGTTTGCTCGACTTGGCTCGAAACCTTAACGAGCACGAGTTGAGCATGACCCTGCTCGACTCGGCATGCCGGTGAGCAGCTTGATAATTTGTTTTTGTATTTTTTTCTAGGAACTTATTTTATATAATATACATATAAGCTAAATATTACAAGTAGAAAAATAAAGTCCTTATATACATATAATATCGAAAATATGAATCATATAACTCTCTTTTTTAATCCAAATTAGGATGGAATTAATTAGGTGACTCATTAACAAAAAAAGCAGCAAATTAGAAGAAAAAAAGGAGAGAGGAAGGAAGCGGTAAAACCGTGGGAAAGGTGCAAAGTAAGAGAAGCATTAGTTCCATACTGATAGATTATCATGAGACGGGAGCTATCAAGCTCTATAAAATGTTGCTCCTATCCAAGCAATTTATTCAAATCTCCTTATGGGCCTAAGTATACTACTATTGTATATGGGCTTTACTAATGTATGAAGTTAAATGATGACATTGGTTTGTATTCTTGGACAGACGTTGTCATTAGCTCGGTTGGGTTCGGATATTTGAGCCTCTTGAGCTCTAGTCGAGCAATTCTAGCAAACCGAGCTCGAGTCAAGCTATTTGAGCAAACCGAGCTCGAATCGAGTCGAGTTTTGAGTTGAGCTACAACATATATTAATGAGCAAAAGTCGAACAGGGGTTAATTTGACGAGTTTAACGAGCAATGAGCACGAGTCGCGTAGACCTCTGCTCGCGATCGACTCGCTCGATTAGCACCCTAAATGCAGTGGATAAAATTCATAAAAACAAGATAGATTTTAGCTAGATAGTCATACTCTAATATAAACCGATGGAGTCAATACAAACATGTGACACGGCGTAAAGTTGCTGTTCAATCATGTATTTCATGGTAAATTAAGAAGACGAAAGACCAATAATAAAGGTTTGTAAAGCTTGATTATGATTTACGACCAATAAGGCATTGCCATCAACATAGTAAGATCTAGGATCAGACCAGGGACTAACATGCTCTATAAACGTAAAAAAATTGTTTCTATCAATAAATATATATATAATATGTTATTTTATATTAATGTAATTATATATATAATTAAGGGTGGTTCTCATGGTTGAAGATATCAGTGGTTCTCATGGTTCTCACCATAAGGGTGGTTCTCATATGAACTTAAACCTATATATATAAAGCTAAGTCCATTTTACCTACATGTCAGTCCAGTATTAGTTCGTCCACATGTCGTCTCGAAATTCATCTTACACATATGAGCTTAAACTTATATATATAAAGCTGAGTCCATTTTGCCTACATGTCTGTCCAGTATTAATTCGTCCACATGTCGTCTCCAAATTCATTTGAATGTTGGATGGGCAGTGGTTGAGCATTTGTGCTGGTGTTGATATTGAAAGTATTAATCGCCATATTAAATCAATGAAGGTTTGAGATGGGCAATGGTTTATTCAAGATAATACCTTTTTTCTTTTTTAGGAGATTCAAGATAGTACCTATTGCAACGTGCTATGAGTTTAGCTCTTTATTCTTTGTTAACACTATTTGATTTAAGATTTATAAATATACGGTGTTTGTATATTGCTTGCATGCTCAAGCTCATAAATAGGAATCACTAAGTTTTTGGTGTTTATATAATAGAATGATTAACATTTTTTGTTACCCATTCAAAATTAAAATCATGAATATGCATGCCTAGACAAATATCTCTCTCTCTCTTAGATTGAATTATAGTCATATTTATAAAGTTTTACACTATGATTTTAGGAAAAGTATCATAAAATTCTAATTTTATAAAACAAATGTTTTGTGTGCAATTTGCACGGATATAAAATCTAAAATATTTCTATATACTTTTTTTTATCCTTACCATCCCATCTAAAGGCTAAATTTTAGCATTTTAGTTATAATATAGTAGATGTCTTTGAATGATGAATTAAAAGAAGTTTAAGAAAACGGGGACAATATAAAGGATAAACAAAATTATTAATAAGACATCGTAGAGCTTATAGTTACTTTAACCTTTTTTAGATGCTTGAGACAAGTGTATGGCAAATTAAGAGTAACGTGGAATAACTGAACATAATGCACAGTCCTATGTCAATGTAAATTAGTGATTCTTATTTTTAATTAATTTATGTCCAACAAATATTACCAAGCTTTGTGATTACCTCGATATCCCTTTTTTAAATTTCACAAGCAAAATTTGTCAACGACAACAACTTTGTACTTATATAACCAATTAAAAGGATTGATAAGAAAAAGACAATCGTACAACAACGGGTGTAGACTATATATTAGCGTGTGAAAAGATAAAGTCTTTTATACTCGAAAAGCACAACAAAGACCAAGATCACAAGGTACACGCATTTATATAGTGATAACCTATACTTTGACCATTCTAGAAAAATCCAAGAGTAGAAAATTATATTTTTATTCTTTTGGATAAGAGAAAGTGGAATTGATATCGATACAAAAACAACACTAATAATCCTTTCTGAAAAAATAAGTATATTTTAGAAATGATAGTAATTATATAATATTGAGTGGTCCTCATACACTTCAATTGTCTGTAAATAAAATGGTGGTATATAAATCTAAAAGGAATTGCCAAATAAAGTTCTAGGTTATTTGAATCTGTGTTTGAAAAATAATGAGGAAGAAGAATGAAGATGAAATGAGAAGAGAAGAGAAGAGCCAAATAATTCATTCTATAACTCATCATCGTTAGAGGTCAGTCGTGTTATCTAATTTAGTGCATTGAAGACTAGCTTTTTTAGTAGTAGTGACTTAATTAAACATTGTTTAGGGAGACAACTTATGTAGTTAAACATTGTTCAAGTACATAATTTATGTAGTTATATAGTTAAAAATGTCATAATTTAAACAGTGGCTTTTTTTCCTCATGAAAAAATGGATAAGAAATCACCCATGACTGATAGATGTTTAGAATGGGAGTTAGCGTGTATACAACATATTAATTCTATTAGTGATATTTTCTTAACTTAACCTCCCAACAATCATTGTGTCACTCCAAACACTTTATTAAATAAAACTCCCAACAATAGATATAATAGGGAGTATATATAGTTAGTAGACAATATATAGCCGCTCGACAAAGTTGATATGTGTTGCTCTAAGAAAATGAATTGAATTAGTGAATATATTTAAAGGAAGTAAATATGGAGCTGCTTAAAAATTTATTTGAATTACAACAAATTCTTCTTTCATGTATATATTATTTATATGTACACTACTTTTTGTTTTCAATTGAATTAGTGAATATATTTAAAGGGAGTAAATATGGAGCTGCTTAAAAAATTATTTGAATTACAACAAATTCTGCTTTCATATGTATATATTATTTATATGTACACTACTTTTTTGTTTTCAATTATATATGGATGATAATAATAATTAAAGTTTCACGAATATTAGCAAAAAGAAAAGATAATGATTATTTTCAAATTATCAATAAAAGTTGAGTCGTACAAGGCCTTATTTTATTCACCTCAATTTTAGTCCATATAGGATTGGTGATTTCAGATAAGGTCCAATATACTACCATCATATGCATGACAGCACGAGTATATTACACTTATATATAATTTTATCATGTAAAAAATAAAAGTAGAAATATTTTCTTTTTGAAAAAAACTAGAATGAGAGTCAGATTCTTAGTTTGCGATTATGCTCTTAATTTATGAGAACAAGAAGATTTCAATATGCGAAATTTTATTAGTCAAAATATAACACAAAAGGACGAAAATCTATACATTTTATTTGGTAGATTGGTAGTGCGTATGGATAAAATATTGACATGCATGTTCAATTTTTGATTCAAATCAAAACTCAAAAGGTTATTTAGATATGAATTATAGAAATCAGACTAGAAGAGTTACAAACCAAAAGGAGGCACAACGAAAAGGTGCTCATAGTAGAACTACTAGATTATCAAAGAACAAATCAATTAGCACACATCAAGGACAAAATTATAGACAAGGAGTTATGCACATCATTGATTCAAACTTGCAGCTAAAATTTAAGTAAATTTGTCACGACGCTTTTTTTTTTAAAAAAAAATATCGGATAACTGCGTTTTTTATAATTATATGTGACTTTTTTTGTTTTATATATGTCATATTCATACTATTTAAACTTTTTTTTAAATGAACTCAAACTATTAGCATCCCGTGCATTTTTCACGGTTTTAAACTAGTACTCTAATATAAACCGACGGAGTCAATACAAACATGTGACACGGCGTAAAGTTGCTGTTCAATCATGTATTTCATGGTAAATTAAGAAGACGAAAGACCAATAATAAAGGTTTGTAAAGCTGGATTACAATTTACCACCAATAAGGCATTGCCATCAACATGGTAAGATATGGACGTTGAATAAACGCCTCCTCACTCCTTTTTTTTTCTCTCTTCTCTCTCATCTTCCATAAAACCCTAATTTTTAAATTCCAGTGGCTACCACACTTTGGGTGGTGGAACCCCTTTTCTCCCTTTATTCTTGGTTTTTCGATTAATGTTTCTAATAAACTTCAGTCTCTCTCTAATGGAGAGTTTTTCTACCCCTATATTGAGTTATATCTACCCATACATTGGGTTTTATCTCTCTCCATGTGAGAGTTTGGAGACTTTGTTTTTGGTTTTTTGTGTAATTCAAGAGGTTGATTTGTTGATTGAAATTTGTGCGGGGTTGCGACAGATATCAGTACTTCATTTACAATCACTTGAATTGAATCCAGTTCTATTTCAAAACTACAAAAGATCAACAGACCCCCTTGTAGAAGGCTGCATCAGACAACGATGTGAAAAACGAGGGTTTTCAGAAGTGTTAGATCTAATCAACGATCGTGATTTTGTTATTTTAGAATTGTATTTATTTCATTTTGATATGTATTTGTTTAGTTTTGACTTCTGTAGATGTCGTATGACTTTGAATCAATGAATTAATTTTAATTTCAAAAAAAAAAGCAACATAGTAAGATCTAGGATCAGACCAGGGACTATCATGCTCTATAAACGTAAAATATATATATATATATATATATATATATATATATATATATATATATATATATATATATATATATATATATATATATATATATATATATATATATATATATAATATGTTATTGCAAGAGCAATAGAAGCTCATCGATCCAGTTGTCAATTTGAGGACATTAAAAGTATACTTTCCTTTTTTTATTGTACCATTCCGTTTTTCACATTTGTCGAGACACTTCTTTGAACATCAATAACTCTAATTGCGTATAAGTAAAAATTATAAAAATTTGATATTTAGAATCCTTGCATAGAGAGTAATATAATTAACAATACCCCCACTTGAATATTTTTGTTCTTGTATAATGATGCAATATAGCTTATCAAAGTTGGTTGATAAATAGTGCCAAAAACGAAATGGTGCAATTAAAAAAATAGAGGAAGTACATTTGCACTCCTAATCTCTTTCACAACTACAGTTTTTGATAAAAAATATAAACTTATAAAGAACACACAATTAATTAGGCTTCTTGTAATTACGCCCTCCATTTTCTTTTAATCACACACTTTGTACTTGCACTATTCACATGCTTCATTTGTAGTATTACATATATATAGGGGGTTTTAGCGAGGTAGGGTGGCTTGCAAACTATTTGGATTCGGCTCGGACAAAGCTCGGGTCGAGAGGGCCCGATTCAAGTTCGAGGTCGGCTCAAGACCTAACGAGTCGAGAATGAGCCTTATGGAGTTCGACTTGAAAGCTAGCAAACAGGTTCAATATATTTTAAATTACTATGTTAAATATTAATTTTTAATCCAACTTGGACCTTAAATAGTATTCCACTAAAGTCCCACATTGATTAACAAAACTAAAACCGACCTTATTTTCTTTATAAATAGTTACCACTCCTTAACCTTACTTAGAGTCTGATTTTGTCCCACCTTGGTTGGGAAACAAAACTTACACTATAGTTTCTTCACAAAAGGAATGAACATTATTTTAAAATATTTGATTATTTAATTATAAAACTATTTAATAATTGATTATTAATTGACCTTAGTGGTTGATTAATAAGTGTAGGCATGTTTTATTGCCTTAATCAGTGTAGGCATGTTTTTATTGCCTACGCCGGATGAGCGCATATTTGACTACCTCATTGTAAATGTTCTGTTTTCAAATTTATTTTTAACAAGTCTTTACAAAAAGAATCATAAACCCTAATTAGATTTTGGGAAACCATAGGGACAATTTGGGGACTTATCCAATGTAAATTTCTCCGTCATGGCTCCATAATTGATCAATGAACCAAATATTGAGTTCGGGGATGCGCGTACGAATATAGTCAAGAATCAAATTGTCCCATTGTTGGCCTCTACTTGTAGACACAAAATCGTGTCTCCCCATTGAGTACCCAATGATGAAACATACCGTCATCCTAATTGGTCCGGTCCAAAAGAAGATCAATCGAACAAGCTAAGCCCAAAAGCATTTCGAAAATATAAAGTCTATTTATTAGTTTAAAACAATCCAAGCCCAATTTTAAAGCCCAATTTATTATTCCTTATAATTAATTGCATTTTAGATATTTTAATATTAATTATTTTTGATAATTAGTATTTCGAAAATCAGATTTTTATTCCTAAAGATAGCTGATTTCGGATTTCAAAGGAATAAATCTTAAAACAATAAAAAAACCGGCCAGAAAGCAAGTGTGCATGACGCAAAGTTGTGCGTGTGGAGCAAAGCTGTGCGTCTGGCGCACAACTGTGCGTGTGGCGCAAAGCTGTGCGTCTGGCACCCAGGCTGTGCGTGTGGCGCAAAGCTGTGCGTCTGGCGCCCAGGCTGTGCGTCAAGCGCAAAGCGGCGCGCCAGGCGCCCAAGCTGTGCGTCAAGCGCAAAGCGGCGCGCCAGGCGTACAATTTTATTTTATCTTTTCGCTCCATCTCGTTTCTTCGAACGACTTTTTACAATGCTTTCCTACGACTTCTACACATACTCTCCTATACTCAAGCTTATATTCAAACATTCAAACTCATATTCAAACACTCAAACTCACATTCAAACTCATCCATACCTTTGAATTTCCTATTTCAAGCTTCAAGATTGCTCATCCTGCAGACCGTAATACAGACCCAGGCGACAAGGTACAATTCCTGAGGGTCAATTCCAATTTAATTCCTTTTTTACTAACAATTTACTTGTCACAATGTAGATCTTGAAGGAATTAACGCTCTCTTGTACATTATTTCCTAATCTTCTCTTTTTGTTTATTTTCTTTATTATTCATATGCATGATGATATGTTTTAATGCTTTCATCACCTCACATGATTATTATTGCTAATCAAAGACCTAAAGAACTGTTCTAACATTAAATTCAGATAATTGGACAACTTGTTAGGTTCCTAGTAATTTGATTGCTTTAATAACATGTCACCAAAAATTAGTCTTTTGTTTGTTTTATGAACAAACATAGATTAATATTCAGATTGCATTAAAATTTATGTAGTTATTTATTTGCATAAATATAGATATTAATCGATATTAAGTAGAGGCCGTCAATGGGTGAATTCGATTCCTGATCTTATTCGTACCCACGCCCCCGAACTCAATATATGGTTCATTGACCATTAATGGAGTCATGACGGGGAAATCTACATTAGATAAGTCTCTAAGTTGTCCCTACGATTTCTCAATATCCAATTAGGTTTATGAGTCTTCCTTTAAAGACTCGTTGGCGACTTTAAAACATTTTTCAATAAAACCTTTACAATGAGGTAGTCAAATACGCGCTCATCTCGCGTAGGCGAATAAAAACACGCCTACAACGATTCATGTTCGAGACTTATGCAAATAATCAACCAAGCAATATGTTAATGCAATATAATAATTAATCTATGTCGGTTCATTAAACACGCAAAAGACTAATTTTCGATGATATGTTATTTAAGCAATCAAATTGCGGGGAACCTAATCGAATTTTCCAAATTATCTAAATTTAGCATTAGAACATTTATGTAGGTCTTTGATTAGCAAAAATAAGCATGTGAGGTGATGAAAGCAAATTGGCATGCATATGAATATAATATAATAGAAAAATGTAAAGAAATATAAAAAGGAGAGATTAGAGAAGAATGTACAAGACATCGTTAATTCCTTTCACGATCTACATTATGACAAATAGATTGTTAGTAAAATAAGAAGTTAATTGGAATTGACCCTCATGAATTATACCTTTGTCACCTGGGTCTTATGTAACAATCTGCAGGAGGAGCAATCTTGAAACTTTAATGGAGTTTGAATGTATTTGAATGTGTTTTTATAGTATGAAAGTGTATGCAAGTATGTTGTAAACTCATATGAAAAGTATGTTGCAAAGTCGTATATGAAAAAAGTTCGTCGAAATAAGGCTATTTATAGGAGAAACGAGTCAGAAAATTACGTGAATGAGGCGAAGCAGTGGTGCTCTAGGCACCGGCCGTTGCAGGCCGCGTCAACCACCATGCGCCTGGCGCTCCGCTATGGGTCTGGCGCAGCCAGCCTGCGCTCCAGCACCGTGCGTGGATGCGTCAGACGCAACCTCTGGTTGCGTTGTTGGGCTTTGTAAACTGTCTCTGAGTTGCGTCAACACATCCTAGTGCCTTTGACGTAACGCAGATTTGAGCGAATTTCGTTCGTTTAAAGATTTCTTTTTATCTTTAATGAAATTTTATATTTTGAAGTCCATAATCAAATATGTTTAGGAATAAAATCTGACTTATTTTTAAAATATATTTGAATTTAGTAAATATTTATTAATTATCAAGAACAATTAATATTTATTGAAAATATAATTAATTATCAGGAATAATTAATTGAGCTTTATGAAATCGGGCTTGAAAATAGAATTAAGTATCATGAATAATTAAATGGGCTCAGAATTATTTTAAACAAATAAATAGACTTTATGTTCGTAAAACTATATTTAGTCTTAGCTTGTTTGATTACTCTTCCATTGGACCGGACCAATCAGGATGTCGGTTTGTTCATCATCGGGTACTAAATGGGAGACACAATTATGTATCTACACTAAGATTTAATAATTAGGCTATAATGTTGTTTCCCTATAAAAGTCGAATCTAGCTGCTAGCCTTGAAAATTTGCAACAAGGTAACTAAGCATGTGTTAGTTTCTTTTTTTTTGGGCTGGAATTTGTTTTTCATACAAAACATGAAGTCGCATATTGAAATTTCAGCAATACTAAGTGGGAAACCATGTTATAAAAGCATATGTAGGGTGAGTTTGTTTTTCTTTAACAAAACATGGAGTCCCACATCGAAATCTTAGCAATGCTAGGAGGGAAACCAAGTTATGAAAGCATATCTAGGGTGAGTTTGTTTTTCAGTAACAAAACATGGAGTCCAACATCGATATTTTAGCAATGCTAAGAGGAAAACCAAGTTAAAAATGTAAGTTGAGTGAAGAAGCTTAGTTACCTGCCTAGGCTGTAGGTTGGCATGCTTGGGTCTTTACCGTTGCCTTGGTTAATAATTAAGAATTTAGAGCTTGTTTACCCATTTCTTAATCAGAATTTCGAGCCGAACTTCGAGTCCAGCTCGGACCTTATCCTCTCGAGCTCAAGCCGAGACACCTCAACCATTTTCGAGCCGAGCCTGAATTTGTTCGGTCTCGGTTCGGCTCGTTAACACCCCTAAGTATATACATAGGAAAAATAAGACATATGGGGTTTTGTTAGATACTTAGATTCGTCTCAACATATGTATCTGAAATATCAAAATTTTACAATTTTTACTTATTTTAATTAAAGATACTAATGGTCAAAGTTGGGTATATTGACAAGCGTGTAAGTCAAATTGTGTAAATTAAAAAGAAACATATTTAATACTTTATTGCCTTTTCTATTAGGAAAATTTGCCAAAAAAAACCTTTTACGAGTTCATTTTTACGGAAAAAAACCATATAAAGCATTTTTTGCGAAAACAAACTAAAATCAAAATTATTTTGCGAAAATAAACCTAAGACAATTTTCCGACGTTGACCATCTCAATTCCGGCGTTGACCACCACCTAGCCACCACTACCACCACCTGTCGCTAGCACCCACCCACCCCCGCAGCCCCCACTTCACCCCCCACCCCCCCCACCACCCGCAGCCCCCACCCCAGCCCCACCAACCCTCAACCCCTCCCTCCACACCCTCGGGCGGCGGCCACCCACCCCCCTTCGCCCCTACCCTCTCTCATCTCCCTTATTCCCTCCTTCACCCCCTCTCCTTTCCCTTCGTCCATTTCCCCCCTCCCCCCGCAGCTCCCCCCTCCCACCCAGCCAAGGTTTTTCCGGCGCCCTAAAGCATAAAGATAGGAGAGAGAGAGTAGTAGATAACGAAAATGGGGTTGGGGGGCCGCGAGGGGGTTCCGGGTGGCGCAGGTGATGGGGGATGGACGAAGGGAGAGGAGAGGGGGAGGGCCGCCGCCCGAGGGGTGGAGGGAGGGGGTTCGGGTGGCGCAAGGTTGGGGGGGTTTCTGGGTGGGCGCAGTGGTTGGTGTGGGGATGGACGAAGGGAGAGGAGAGGGGGGGGTGAGGGAGGGAAGAATGGAGAGGAGAGAGGGTAGGGGCGAAGGGGGGGTGCGGGTGCCGCCTGAGGGGGTGGAGGGAGGGTTGGGGGCTGTTGGTAATGGTGGCTAGGTTTCATCTTGCAAAAATAATTTTGATTTTGGTTTGTTTTCGCAAAAAATGCTTTATAAGGTTTTTTTTCGCAAAAATGAACTCGTAAAAGGTTTTTTTTTGGCAAATTTTCCTTTCTATTATAGCCCTAATGATCATAAAACAAACTTGTACCATGAGTATTATATAGTAAACCTCAAAACTATTCTTTTTTGTGCTTATTTTGGAGCTGCTTTTAAGCCTTTACACTAACCGATGAGTAAAAATGACGTATATTCTTAGGACAGGTGCATTGTAGAATTCCTCAGTGATCATGATAAACATTAAACGACAAAAGTATATATATTTTTAAAATTATACTATAATAGTATAACTCATAGTAGTATATATTTTGACCTTCCCACTCTAAGTTTTGAGAAGTAATTTTTCCTCCCTGCATTTCATATACTTCCTCCGTTTCTTTTTAATTGCAACACTTTTTTTTTTCACAAACTCCAATGCAAAATTTGGGTAGGAGAGATGTAGAGAGGAAAAAAGGAGAGGGCCCCATGTGATTGGAGAGAGATAGAGAGAAAGGAAAAGAAAGTAGAAAGTGTTACGTAACTAAATTAAAAATTTCCCTTTTGGAAAGTGTTGCAACTAAAAAAACGGAGGAAGTATATTTATTATATAGCTAAAGATGAAAGAGAGGTGGTAGCTCAGTGGAGTACCACCCCGAATTTTGAGGGCATTGCCCAGGGTTCAAATCCTCATCCCAACAATATGTTGGGGCATTTACTTCTGCGCTATTTATTTAGCTGTCTCCACGGCATACACAGTGTGCGCAGTTAGTAGAAGTAGAGGTTGGTTTCCAGATCAATTATCTTTTCTAATAAAAAAAATTAAAGATACTATAATAGCCCTTGCCCCTTGGCATGTGTATAAAAGTAAGTGGAAATAAATAAATAAACGAAGGAGGTCTTAAGTTAAACATATATAAACAAAACCATGTTGTCATTTGGTAATTGGTGTTAATATATATTGATGAATTTTTCTACTTTAAGAGCTCCATTATTTAATGCTTAGATATAATCCATAAAAAATACATTTAACCTTTTTCCTAAATCCTACATATCAACAAAAATACAGTACCATAAAAATATCTCCATAGTGCACAGCCATAATAATCAACACACATTTTTAAAAGAATGGGTAGGCCCCACCAAGAGAGAGTATTAGTATGGGAAAGATGAACCATAATTTTCTGAGTGATAGCACGCTGTTCTCATGTGATGAGTCTAGTTGTTCTCCCAATTTCAGTCTTCTAGTATAGTGATTGAAGATTGAAGATTGAAGATGTGGATCAGCAGATATAGGCAGCAAGGATTTTGCCTATGTATCAGATGCGGTCTCACTTATTATGAGCTACGTGCTCCATAATTGAGTCATATCTATTATATATTTATATTCTATAGTTTTTATATCAAGTATTTGAGATTTCCTTTTGTTTTTACGTGCACATTACTCTTCTATCATCATGTGATCTAGCTCTATTGTTGGAAAATTTAGTATATATTACATCAGCATGTATTAGAGATTTATTTGCATGTTATGGGTATATTCCAATAGGTGCTCCCAGCTGGTTATGTGCTGTGCTTAATTATACACTTATTGGGACTAATTTTTTAAAAATATAATCGAAGATTATGATGCAACTAGCATTCTTAATTAATTCTAACAAGCAGCACTATGCCCTCATGGTGGAAGAGTTTTGCAGGGAAACTACGCCTCATATATAGTATTTGTACGAAATTCTAGTACCAGCATTATAAAATCATTAGAGATACTTGGTTGGGATGGTTACAATGTGGTTTGCATCAACAAGCAATGCACTAAGCATTGACTCATTTAGTAAAGACTCTTACGAACTTTAGATCCTAATTATAGGTTTAGAGTTCGAATCTTGTCAAATGTAAATGTGAGGGGGACTGTTTTTTTGTTTCTTTGGCGGGAGGGAAATAGAATAAACAAACTAAAGCTCCTTTCTGGTTTGGGTAGTGGATCTTCTTACCTTTCCTCTTTAATTCCAAGCAAGAGAGGATCTTCGTTGAAACTCATAGGGGCCTGGCCCCCGATAATATCTTTTTGGCATATTAGATGTATATATGTTCTATATTAAATATATGCTTATATACAAATACAATCTTGAAACAAAATGATTTAAGATCCGATTGCCAATTTAGTAGTTGGGTATTTGAAACTTTGGCCTACTAATTTTTGGCCCAATATCTGCCATTTATTCCCAAGTGTCAACTTTAGGACAGTGTTAATTTTACAAAACATCTTTTAGATAAGTTCATTAAATTTTGTTCTACGAGGTCCTCGTGGGAGCCCAATGGTTGGTGCTCCCACCTCCCAACCGCGAGGTCGGGTGTTCGACTCTCATCACTCCCCAATTTGGGGAGTTTGTATAAAAATGTTTGCTTGTGGGTATAAATCCCCACTACCCAAACTAACGAAGTGGTGTGCGCTCAGCGCTAAGAAGCTGGGGTTGGTCTTCGACCAATTATCTTTCCTGAACAAAAAAAAAAAAAAAAAAATTAAATTTTGTTCTACCAGTTTTAGTTCCTGCAATTTAAGATATATTTTGCTAGGTTAATCTATGAGATAAATTGGACACCCCTCCTATATATCATAGATAAGACCATAACTAACCAACCAGGCGTCAAAAGGAAAAGCAGGTAATAGAAAAGCTAACTATAATATGTCACTTTTTTTATTTGGTCAATTTTGTGAGGACAAGTCGTGCAAAAGTGCCAAAATTTCTTGCTCATCCTTCCACTTTTGTTTCATTTCTCGCTAATATTTTTCTTCTTTGGGGGTACTTAGAACAAAAATTAATGCTTCAATTACTGAACACTGATTGCAAAATTAAGCACACACACCTCCAGGCTTCAATCACGCCTTAAATTAAGTAAAGATAAAGGGAAGGCAGACTAATTAAGATGTTATCCTTCAATCAAATTGTGGGCGAAGAAGATGTAGTGTAATTAGAAGACTTGTTGTCGACGTTTATCCACTACCTTGCGTTCTTGCCCCGAATTGTACTTATAAGTTATATGTTGACTGACCACACCCGACTTTGGAATAGCTTGGAATTTGAGAAGTGCAACCATAATTTCATGCTTTGGTCTAGGATTAGTTTCAAGGTACGTTGAGCATACACTAGCTTGACAGTTGATTTGGTAGTTATTAGAAATCAAATTGACTTTTTGAAGAAGAAATTCATTATTGTTAATACCAAAAATCTTAAAATTATAGCAGATCACTCAATCAAACAAATTATAAATGGGCAAATGGTCATGCAACACTTTATTATATACTACCTCCATTTCGAAAAGACCTTCTATGATATTGTAGATAAGGAAACCAAGGAAATGAGAAAGTTAGTGGAAAGTGGGTTCTTTATTAGTTTATTTGATTTTTGGGTTAGAAAAAGAAAAATGTTGATTCTCCTTTTCTTTTTATGGAAGACATGTTTTTTATGCCACCTTTTAAATTAAGTCATAGTAACTTTAAAGTTTGACAAGCCACGAAATAAGATCTATATAAAGGTATAATAGTTTTATTTCTGATTTAAAACAAATAAGTTATTATAAGCAAATTATTAAAAGTGAACTCAAAGTACTTTTGTTATAAATTTGGAATGGGATGAATTTAGACTTTCCTAACTTACTAAAAAGATATGGATCACCCATTTCGCATCTTATTGCAAGGGAATCCTCCTAACTAAAAACAAATAAAAATATTCAAACGTATAAAATTTGATTCACTAAAAGGTAAAGGTAAATCATGGGGGCCATACATCATTCTATTTCATAAACAAATATCCCTTTTTTCATTCCTTTATTTTTTTATAATCTTATATTTGTACAATTAAACTTTATAATATATGTAGACGTTAGCAACCGGAATCGTTCAATACAATATTACAATGAGAGACCTTTCAGCGATTCGACGCGCTCCCCTAAGCTAGACGCTTTACCTATCTGACCTCAGAGAGAATAGAATGAGTCACTTTCTTATGCATATATTCATGTAAAGTATTACTTCCTCCGTTCCATAATAAGTGAAACACTTACTATTTTAGAACGTTTCAAAATAAGTGAAACATACCTTAAATGGAAAAAAAAGTGACAAAATGACAAGAGTACCCATCAAAAACTTGTGTTGTTTGCTTTTCTAGTCCTCTTGATAATGAAAAGAGTATTTTATGACTTTTTGGCTTTTGAAAGTGATGTTTATTAAATCTTGTGCCCAATCCATATGTTTCACTTATTATGGAACGGAGGAAGTATTAATTAATTAATAATAATATTGATAATAATGATAATAATAGTGACAATATTAATATTAATAATAATAATAATAATATTATTATTATTATTATTAGTCATTTGAAAACATACATTTGAGACAAATATAATATCTTATATATATATATATATATATATATATATATATATATACCTAATTACTTATATATATCAAGTCCTTTTTTTAAATGCAACGTTTTGAGTTGCACATTTGCTAATGCATTTGACTATTAATATCCTCAATTGCGTATTATTAAAAATGGAAAAATTAAAAAGAACAGTCCCAATTATGGGCACCCTAACAAAAACAGTCTCAACTTTAATTTAATATTGCTCAGTCCCAACTTTGGGGAGTCCTTTACATACGTGGTCCAGGCTCACAGGTTACCTGCTAAGCCTGTTAAAAAAAATTTAACCCCTCATTTCCCTTTTTCTTTTCGAATTTTTACATTAATTGTTCTTTTTTTCTCTCTCTCCTCCCTCCCCTGCCACCCTTTCCCTCCCTCTCCCCTGCCACCCCCTCCTATCTTCTTCCTCCCCGCCCCCTCCTCCTCCTCTTCCCTCTCCCCAGCAACCCCCCCTGTACAGTTGTATTCGCAAGTTAGTCCGGTTAGTCATTAAGCCCAAAAAGAAATAATCGAGGAAGCCCAAACAACTAATAGATTTCAAAGCTCAACTTTGTCAATAACCTAAACTGGCCAAACATCAGTTACAACTTAGGGGGTGTTTGGTTCAAAAAAATAAAATATGAGGTATGGGTTTAGAATGACTAAAACCTATACCTAGTGTTTGTTTGCAAAATTTTAAATTTCTAAACCCATACCTCAAACCTATAAGGTATGGGGTTTAGAAACCCAAGGGGGAGGTGGGTATAACTCATACCAAACCTTTATGTATAAAAATAAAATGAAAAAATTCATTCCAAGATAAATCCAAACATATGGAATCAAGTATCAAGTTCCAACCCCATACCACTCCGGTTTCATTCCTTATTCCAAACCTATACCACTTCGTAAACCAAACGGCCCCTACAGTATTTAAACATCAAAAAAAATGTTGAGTCACCGGACGTCAAATATTGCCGGAGTTAGGTCAAAGGAGAGAGAAAACAATGGAGTGGGTCAGAGATCAAGTCGATGCTATTCAATTAATTCAGATCAGACAACTTCGCAATCAAGTTGTTAGCCTTGGTTCATCCATTTTATTTTCTGAATCTCAATTTTACCTCATCTTTCTTAGTTTTTGTTTTCACATTTGCGTAATTACTAGTTTGTTATTGATCGATGTGTGCTCTTGTTGTTGAATTGTATATGGAAGTTGCTGCGGGTGGAGAATTTCGACTTTAACGGCGCCGACGCAGGTTAAGTTTCTCATAAGATTTATTGATGATGATCTTGATGAATTATAAGGTTCATCAACAAAAGTTGCCAGATTATGATGAGATAGCACCCAAGTTTATGGCACTTTAGAAGGTTCATCAACAAAAACAAACAAGTTTGCAAGTTGGTGAATGGTGATTGTGCCAGCACCTTTATTTTTCATGATATTTTTGGTTTTTCATTATACCTTAGTTCTTTCAGGTTGTATGCAGTAAACTCTAGCTTCTTAAGCATCTCATGTGATCAACAGAGGAGGGGGTTAGGGGTAGCAGAGGAGAGGTAAGAGGAGGAGGGGGCATCAGAGGAGGGGGTTAAGGGTGTTTCGGATGGCAGGGGATGGTTGTGGTCTTGTGGAGTGGCAGGGGAAGGGGGAGGGTTGTGGGGGTGGGCGTGGTAGGGAGGGGAAGGGGAAGAAGGAAGGAGGAGAGAGGAAGAAAATAAAAATAAAAAATTAAGCAAGGTTACCTGCTCGAACAGGTAAGCAACCTGTTTTTATCAGGGTGCCCATGATTGTTCTTTTCAATTTTTCCATTAAAAATTTATAGATAAAATTAATATTTTGGAAATATAAATTGAGATGAATCAAATGAAATTGTACACAACTAAATTTGTTCTATATATTCAAAGGAAAGACACAAATAAGTATCAAAATCAACATAGTGACCTCTGGAAAAACACAAAAGAGTTTATATGTAAATAAGTATGGTTAAAGTGGGGGTACGTAAATAGTGTAAAAATCAAATTACTGAAATTAAATTAAGACGAATAAACTGTTTAGTTAAAGTTATTGATGATCAAATAGATATGTATTTCAGAATCCGTAAATAAATGGAACAACTAAAATGGGAAAAGTGGAAAAATCTCTTAGAATTTTAGGATGAATTAGGTAGAGTCTATGCCACAAAATAAGCACATCTTTATTTTCTTTTCCTATTATTTTTCCCTATAAAATGCTTCTAATATAAAAATAACAAAAATCAAGAGAGAAGAAACAAAAAAAGTAAAAGGCAACAAGAAATCTAGATTGGAAATTAGGAGAGTAAAGAGTAATGCAATGAGCCAATAACTCAAACTAAAATGACTATAAAACATGTTCACAAACTCTCTCTCATCATCACTTCCTCTACTCTCACTTCCACCACCCACCTCTTCCTACATTTCTCTCTCTTTCTTTCTCTCTCCTCTCCATCTTCTCTCTCTTTGATTTAGCGCCACAATACTCTCTGTTTTCTTCTACATTGATAGAAAGAAACAGAAGTATTGTTTGGCACAATTTTAAGGAGGGGGGAGAAGATAAAAAAAAAATACCTTAAGATTCAATTTTAGTACTTCCCATTTCAACCCAAAAAAGAGAGAGATTTCACCATTTCACCAACTTTTTATTCTTTCATACTTAAAACCAAACAATCCCCAAAAAACCTATTTCACCCACATTATTAATTTTTATCAACAGTTGAACTAATAATTATTTAATTCCCCTGTTTTTGGGGAAAAAATGGCGGATATGATTCAAAATCAACTGTTACAAGCAAGAGGAGATGTATCATATCAATTAGAATTAATGTGGGATATGATAAAAGCACCATTAATTGTGCCATTGCTTAAACTTGGTGTAATTGTTTGTTTAACAATGTCATTAATGTTGTTTATGGAAAGGCTTTATATGGGTATTGTTATTTCATTGGTTAAAATGTTTTGGAAGAAGCCTGATAAACGCTATAATTGGGAGGCATTACCCGATTCTATTGATGATATTGAAACGGGCGGGTCAAATAAGTTCCCCCATGTTCTTATTCAAATCCCTATGTTCAATGAAAGAGAGGTAATTTCTTTTTCCATGCTTTTTCTTTTTCTTTTTCTTTTTGGGTTACTAGAAACTAGTCTTTTTCTTGCCAAAGTTACTAAAAGTTTTATTCACTTTGCTTTTCTTGGGGTTGCTGTCCTTTGTTTTTTTAGTGATTTTTGTACCTTTGATCGTTTTGTGGATGTCGAATATCTTACGGTGTTGGTAGATGTCATTTAACTTAGTTGGTATAGTCTTGTGGGAGTAGTACTCAAGACATGAGATCGAATCTCGTCTACTTCATTGTGCTTAGTCGCTCATTTACACACCAAAAAAAACAGCTTAGGATGTGTTCTTTTCACCTTTAGAAATCTAAGTAAGTTTTAAGGTTGATCAGGTTAAATTGAGGGTAAATATAAGGTGAAATTAGGATTATGCCCAATCAAAGTTTAATGAATTCGGTTTTGACAAGTTCAGAGGAAGAGAATGCTCTCTTAATTAATAAATTAATTACCTCATGGTGGATTCTTTCAGCTGACACAAATTATGGTAGTTGTTACCATGATTTGGTGTTGTTAGTCCAATTTTTTTTTTCGGTAGTCTGTGTCATTGGCTTAATTTGTTTTATTTAATTAATTGTACACTTTAAATATTAATTTGTTAATTTTGAATAGGTTTACAAAGTGTCAATTGGTGCTGCTTGTAATCTTTCATGGCCGGCAGATCGTATGGTGATTCAAGTGCTTGATGACTCAACTGACCCGGTTATTAAGGTAAATTAATTTACCCAATTGTGGCTATTAAATGCAAAGTACTCAAGTAGGAGTAGTCACTTTATGAGTGTACTAGAAGTACAACTGATTTCTGTTTTTTCCTTAAATAGATTTGGTCTATTACTATCATTTTCCCAATTTACGCATTACATTTATTATCATCGGTGATTCATTGTCATTGTAACAATTTACTAAAATAATGTGTGAATGACATTTTGCATTTTTGCCCGATAAAATCATATAATTGTCATACCTCATGAATAACACAAGTGTTAATTTTTATTAAATTCTCTTTTCCAATTCAGTAAGACTATGGTATGTCTGTGTTTATTTTTTTAACTACAATTATTATTTATATGAATTTAACCGAATACATATAAACCTTTCGGTTCTTTGAATTAGATATTGGATATACGAGCGCACAACTAAGCTTATTTTTTCTCGAAACTTTTTTTTTTAAGTATACATTAGCTCTAATCGTTCATTTGTTGTAAAGTTATGCAATTTCAATAATAACTAATCAACTAACTTTAGGAGGTTATAATTTGGTACAATTGCAAATGTCCATGACTAGCTTCATACCATTTCGGTACATTTTCATGACTTACTCTTTTATGCCTTTTTTGCACTAGAAAGTGAATTGCAATCTTAACTTAGGTTGGTCCTTTCTTAATTGTCATCATTTCATTTATCCACACATTCTACAAACAATAATTAGTAAATTTTATGGAACCACATATTTGTACTCCATTTAAGTTGTGCATAATGTTGCTTAATTTACGAAAATTGTTATGCAGGATATGGTGGAATTAGAATGCCAGAGATGGGCTAGCAAAGGCCTTAATATAGTATACCAAATTAGAGAAAATAGGGTTGGCTACAAAGCTGGTGCTCTTAAAGAAGGATTGAAAAGAGACTACGTCAAGCATTGCGAGCACGTTGCAATTTTCGACGCGGATTTTCGGCCAGAGCCTGATTATCTAAGACGAGCCATCCCATTCCTAATGTACAATCCTGAATTAGCTCTTGTTCAAGGCCGTTGGAGATTTGGTAAGCACATAAACTCTTGCATACTTTCTTGTTATTACTCGAAAGAAATCATTGCCAAACTCGAGTAGTGGACTAACCTAAAACATCCCTATCGATAAATAACACTAAAAGCGTGTTGGAAAGGAATGACCTTTGTTAGCCATAAAATCCGCAAGTAATTTGAGACGATCTCAAACCTTCTCAGCTCTTAGCATATGCTCTTGACTAACTACTAGCAGCAGTATAATATTATAAATTTATAATAGTACAATTAATAAAAGTATTCCTATATCTGCACAATCAATTATGATTAGTGACTCTTTACCTTTATTTTTTCTAAAATGAGAAACTGTCGGTGGAGTGTTAACTTATTTGCTCTTAGTAGACATAATTTTCATCTTTATTCTGTCTTTCATGAACTTTTATATGCTTTTGGTTAATGCTACCAATGTTTTCAATTCGCGTGTATTTTGCATAGTTTAGGAAAAGTAGGGGTGTGGTAGGGGTAAAGTTCACACTTTGGTAAAAGTAAGCCAAAGAATAAAAAAAAAGAAGGGGAAATAAAAATTGTTTGATAATACACGGGAAAATACCAAGGGGTTCTTTGTCAATTAACATGGGTGTCCACCAATCACGGGTTTTTTCCCTTCTTTAACGGGTTTGATGATGGCAATCCATTTGTCTTGTAGCCACACCAATCCCGTAGACTTGCCATTTACTAATTTATTGTGGAGTGTGGTGTTTTGCTAATTGAATAAATAATAAAAATTGACTTGTTATAAGTTATAACAAGTATAATCAAGTAGGTCCGGAAAAGGTCGGATTGTGCCGGGTCGGTTTAGAAGCTTGACATCGACTCGCCCACTAAATTAACGGTTCGCATTGGGATATCAGGTTGAGTTCGGTTGAGACTGAGTCTAAACTCTGACCCAATTAAGTGACTCATAACACGGGCTAGGTCGGGTGGATATAGAAAATATTATTATAAGGTTGGAAGGGATATGATTTAGTATGTTATTATGGAAGTGTCCGAGAAAGTACTACTACTACAAGTAAGAAATTACTCTAATAAGAGCACAATAATTTAACTATGAAACTAAGAAATCAGTAAGAATCTAAATGTTCCCCATGGCCTAGCTGTATTATGCTCCATCTTTTTTACTTTTCTATGTTCAATGCCTGGATTTTATAAGACAATATGTAGGACATGGCCATAATTTCGCAACTTTTAATGCATGTAGTACTACTAATTGATTCGGATTTAAAGGTATAATTAAAGTTTTCTGTTTCGTTTTCTTTACTCTAAAGGCTGATTAAAGAAAAGATTAATTGCCAGCATTGCCTAGCATATTTTAGCTATCTCTCAGATGCTTTTCTCATTTCTCACTACTTCTGTTATTATTGTTGTAATGTGTATTTAACACTATAATCCAGGGGTAAGAATTGTCTTCTAGCATAACACTTCATTTGAAGTGTAAAAAATCTGTAAAAAAATCTTGTTTTCTTTTTCTTTTCTTTTCTTTATCCATTTCTTTGTCGAGCAGGTTATTATGACATTACTTTGTCTGACTATATACCTTTTCCTTTTCCCTCAAGTGCAAACCAATCACAATGTTATCTCTTTCTTGATCCATAGACGGTCTCAAATGATTAGTAATTCCATTACAATTTTATCAACGGAAATTTCATTACAATCTTATTAATCATTCTTAGTAATTCCATATATGCATTGTCACTAACTTTATCTATGTCAAACCATCAACTAATGGTGTGACGCGTCACATATAAGAATTTGTAATTGTTAGATTATACAAGTACACTGTCTTTCTGACTAATAGTTAGTTTTTGTAGCTGGTAGCTTGGTACTAACATCTGAAATTGAATCTAGTTTATATCACTACTTTTAGAGTTCTTTAAATGAGAAAGAGTGACTTATGCATATAAAACAATTTTTTCTCTAACTTTTAACTCCCAATTTGCTTTTCAGAGTCTTTAATATACACATTAAATTCCACATTAAGACGAAATTAATAAAATTGTTAGGTTTTGGTATGTTAGTCAACATAAATATCTAATAGGAAGGTTAGAGTATTATAAATAAAATTTAAGATTTATTTATTCCTCAGCATTTAAGATGGTCCTCACTAGTCACTCCCAAGTCCAAACAAAATTTTCATAGAAGTATAGTACAGTATATTTTTTTTACCATGTTTTAACTTATAGTTTTACGTACGGATTAAAAAGAGGATGGTGGTCAACGGAAGGGATAAAAAGGAGTAAAGGAGGAAATGAAATGAAGTGGAAGAGCAGTTGCAGTTGGGCAACCCCACTAGCACGTGCTAATATACCAAAATTTAGTTGCTCACTGACACTTCCTACTCTCTAATTAAAAACAGCCAAAAGAGGAGGACCCCTCCTTGCCTCCGCCGACACTTCCTGTTCCTCAGTGTGCCACCACATTAATAAAACAAATCACAATTCGGTCTCAATTATTGTTGAGGAGTTGGGTGTTACTTGTTAGTTTACTCTTAGAATCTTATTTATTCTTAAGACATTTTTTTATGATAAGAAAAAATAATAACAAGGGAGAATAACATGTTAGACTATACTTTTTAGTATTTTAATAATTAATCCACTCTCTTTTCGTTTATGAGTAAGAAGATTTTCTCAATATGCTTATAGCATTTATCATGAAATAAAATAACTATACTCCCTCTAGGCCTCTAACTTTATTGTATATTTTCTCCGTTTCAAAATAAGTGAAACACTTGTCTCAAAAGGCTCTCACATAAATGAGAGAAGTGTTTCACTTATTTTGGAACGGATGAAGTATATATTTTGTACTCTAATAATATGTATCACATTTATGTTTCTGACACTATTAAATTACTTATGTGCCTTAGATGATACATGTAAAAAGTCTATCACACATGCAGTAGTTTAGTGAGTATGGTAATTCAATGACTATTTTCTTGCGCGTTCGTAACTTAGAGGTTGGATGAGAGAGCTCCAAATGCCCAAAGAATTAATTTGGAGGTATTATGCACACAGTATATTGAAAATGTACCATACTACCGTCAATGAGTTGGCAGGGATCACTAGCTATACTAGTCCTTTAGAGCATTGTACACTGAATTTTGAGGTTTGAGTTGCTTTCCCAAAGGAGACTTTGCCTAAGTACTAAGTAGTTTGGTGTAGAATAAGAGCTAACTAAAATTAAGGTAGTTTTCAATATATCGTTTTTTGCTAGTTGTGTAATTGTCATGTAATTAGCGTTGTAGATACTAACACAAAGAGAATGGTTAATTTGCAGTGAACGCAGACGAATGCTTAATGACAAGAATGCAAGAAATGTCACTTGACTACCATTTTAAAGTGGAGCAAGAAGTGGGGTCTTCTACTCATGCCTTCTTCGGATTCAATGGTTAGTTTCACTAACATTAAATCTTTCTCCCATCACTTTGCTATTTTCTAAACCTGACACATAATAGGAACTACCTATCTGTTTCATTTATGAATTGTCATGTGACATGCTTCACACACACTACCAATATCATAGGTTAATACTTGATTTGACTCAATAGCTCACCTAGTTACACATTCTTTTAAATACTCCAATTTTATATTATTTTCTGTCCGTTATTATGTTTATTGTTTGCATAATTCATATTTTAATTCTGTATTATAAATATTATAAAATATTATTCCCCTATGTATTCAATAAAATATCTATAATTATGTATTAGATCCAACAACAAGATTCTTTTGATAAGATATTATTGCATAACCAATGCTTCTAGTTTAGGTGAGATATTGAGTAAGAGAGTAAAACGAGTATGCAATTGAAATCATACGAATAACGAATCTATGTTACTTGGACACTTCAATTCATCATGCGTCTCAACTTTTTAGCGAATAAGACACGCAGTGCACATCAATACTCCATATTTCAACACGAGACCAACACTTGTCGATTTATTTGAGGAAAAACAAAGGAAAGAATGACACAACTCTCTAAGTCCTTATTTTCCTTATTCTCCATATTTTTTCATTGCTAAGTTCAATGTGGGGTGGGATGATCATCCCATATGTTAAACATGTCTAAAAATATCTTTTTTCTCTCTAATATGATTAAAACTCAATTGAAAGCACTATTTCAAGACATTTGTTTGACCGTAACTAAGTATGATAAAGCGTCAGAATCTTCGGAAAAGTCTGAGTAACATAGGTAAGAACTATTATATAGTCAAAGGTTGATATATGCTGAAATCGATTAAGTATTTTTAGAAAAAAAAACTAGTCTTTATAAATATAAACAAAGCCAAGCAATTGGACGTATTACCCTCGATAGATATTGGTTTGGGTTGGGGGGGGGGGGGGGGCTAAGGCAAATGTCTCATAAATTATTATTGGCAGTTGTTCGATAAATAATTGTTGGGTGATTATGACTTTTGTAGTATCTATCACAGAAACTTTGTCCTACGTTGTGATATTGTGACTGGGATGTTTTATCTTTTAAGTAGTGGAAGGAAGTGGGATCTTGCACAAGATTTACTTACATTTTTTAAAGGAAAATTTGTCAGAAACCACCTTTTAAAATCACTTTTTTTTTAGAAACCACCTTTTAAAAAAAATTGGTTAATTAGCCACCTTTTTTGTTCTTTTTTTTGTTGGAAGCCACCTCTTGCCGGAATCCGGCGTTGACTTCAATTTTTCCTAGGCGTTGACCATCGATTTTCGCCATTTTTGCCCCTTTATCCTTCTCCCTCCTCCCCCCTCGCATCTCCCGGTAACCCCCCTCCCTCCTCGCATCCCCCGGCAACCCCCCTCCCTCCTCGCATCGGCCGGCAAACCCCGTCCCCCCGCGCAACCCGCCGGGAAACCCCCCCCCACGACCATCCCCACCCTCCTAGCCCTACGCCCCTTTCCCCCCTCGCATCCGCCGGCATCCCAGGTGGAAGAAATGGCGAGAAAATGGCGAAAAAATGATGGTCAACGCCGGAAAAGCGAGGTCAACGCCGGAATCCGGTAAGTGGTGGCTTCCAACAAAAAAAAAGAACCAAAAAGGTGGCTAATTAACCAATTTTTTTTAAAAGGTGGTTTCTCACAAAAAAGTGATTATAAAAGGTGGTTTCTGACAAATTTTCCTTTTTTAAAAATAAAGTTAGCTGACATTGACACCTTTAAACTTAACAAAAACATCAATTTTGAATATCTTTGTCGATGACAATTCTTGTGTATTCATTGATGTTTAAATGAAGAATTTATATATTATTAGTGCATATGTTAAAAATATAAATTATATGCAAATAATAAGAGTACTATATTATTTTCTCATTACTTTGCCAACAATGCAGGGACTGCTGGTGTGTGGAGAATAGCTGCCATTGATGAAGCAGGAGGGTGGAAAGATCGAACTACAGTTGAGGACATGGATCTTGCTGTTCGAGCTAGTCTTCGTGGCTGGAAATTTGTCTATCTTGGTGATCTTCAGGTATTGTTTTTGTGTTATTTCTCATCTTATTCTTATAAACTCAACATAAATTTGTCACAATATTACAAGCAATGGTCTTAATTTTTTATTTTTCACTCAAGTTTTGGTTATTTATTAGAACTTATATGAACTTACATGAAATTACCATGGCTTATTTTTGCTAAGGCCCAGGGCTTGTCTTAAACATTTTAGGCCTTGTGCTACTTATGGTGGGTCCTAAAAAGTAAGAATATACTCCATGAAGTATTCTGTTACTTTACCATATTAAGACTAAGCTTTTACAAAAATAATTATATGAAGCACTTAAAGTAGTATGGGTTAGGACAATGTGACTATACAAATATTGAAATTCAGATTTTTGGTCTCACTTATTATAAAGACGTTGTGTTGTAGGTCACTTTGTACACCCTATTAAATGGCCTTGTCAAGACCTTAATATACATGATATGTATGATTGGATTAGAAACTCGATAGAGTGGAATTTGAGCGGGGGAATTATATGAACATTATAAAACTGTCTGTGCAATTGGCTTAAAATGTTCTATTCAAAAGATTGATATGAGTGTGTTTGGTGCTAACTGTTACACTTGTTGAAACATCAGGTAAAAAGTGAATTGCCAAGTACCTTTAAGGCCTTCCGCTTTCAACAACATCGTTGGTCTTGTGGTCCTGCCAATCTATTCAGGAAAATGGTCATGGAGATTGTCAGAAACAAGGTCAGTATTACATTTGATACGCCTCATAAATTTAAGATAAACTAATGCTTAAATACTTGAAGAAAAAACTCTCAACTTACTTTTTGCAAAATTCGGTTTGCAGAATGTGAGGTTCTGGAAGAAAGTGTATGTGATTTACAGCTTTTTCCTAGTGAGAAAGATCACAGCTCATATGGTTACTTTTTTCTTCTACTGTGTGATCCTTCCTTTGACAATACTTGTTCCTGAAGTTGAAGTACCAATTTGGGGATCAGTTTACATCCCTTCAATTATCACCATCTTGAACTCTGTTGGAACACCAAGGTCTGATATAATCATCTCAACATTTTGTTCTACTTTGTTCTCAAAATTGTTCTTTCGCTTACGAAAACTGAACTACTGCAGGTCAATTCACCTACTGTTTTATTGGATCCTGTTTGAGAATGTGATGTCTTTGCATCGGACTAAGGCGACACTCATTGGGCTGTTCGAAGCAGGCAGGGCAAATGAATGGGTTGTGACTGAGAAACTTGGCGATTCTCAGAAAGCCAAGGCGCATGCTAAGGAGAAACCAGGCAGTTTTAAAACTGCAGTACGGAAATTGCGTTCCAAGATCCTAGACAGGTAAAAGAAACAATAACATCTGTTACTGGTTTCTTTTTGTTTGTTAACCAGTAATTACCAAAAAGAAACTTATCTTTTATCTAGGGATAGAGCAAGTAGTTCAACTTTAAAATGGTTGTAATTTTATTTGTTAAGAACTAGGTAACACCAATTAATAATCATTAACTGAGAGATAACAGTAGACAGTTGTAAAAAAAAACCACAACGATAATTTGGATATTTTGTAGAAGGTGGAGGTACAATGTAGATTTTCCATAAATACAAGGGCACCCCCATAGAGTTACTCAAAAAACAAACTTTTTCCATTGGGATCAAACTGTCTAAAAACCAAAATTGAGTATATTCAATATGTGGATAGAATTTTATTCCAATCAAAGGTAAATTATGTTCAAATCAACATGCTTTTATTAACTAAAAGAATATCATTTTTCATGATATCAGTCATTAAGTATAAATGCAAATAATTGAACTCATCAAATATTTTCAACATAACGGCTTGGCGAGTTAGAAGGGAACTTGTAATGAATTTGGTCGAGCATTATGCTTCTGTTTTAATTTACAGTTTAAATTGATGTTAACATGTGTCTTTGATGGGTGGAAACATTATTGGCAGAATGAACTTATTGGAGTTGGGAGTTGGAGTATTCCTCTTTTGTATCGGATGCTATGACTTTATGTACGGCAAGTGGAGCTACTATGTCTACTTCTTCCTACAAAGCATCACCTTCTTCATTGTTGGTTTTGGCTATGTTGGTACAATCATCTAGATATCGTCCGACTCTTCAAGAGGTGTCATGACACAATGATGTTATCAAATACCACATTTGCACAAAATTCGTGTCTTTGGTATAAGCCTCGAAGTTTTGATTGTGCATAAACGATCAAAATATTATTGTGCAAATGTATCCTTACCTGACTCAAATGGGTCATTGTAATAATCCAGAAACATATGTAGGGAGCTGTTTTTACTGCATTCTGGAAGCACAAGCAGGAGCAGGAAGAGCATAGAAGGGATAGAGAAACAGATAGAAAGATTGTTTATTTTGTTTTCTGGAAGATGTTTGACATTCTCTGGGATCAGAAGTTGTTTAGTTATTGTTGATTTTTTTTTTTTTTCTTGATTGATTGAATTTGTCTTTGTTAGTCTTGTTAAGGAAATGTATGGTCGAAACAATAAGACTAGTATAGTATTGTCTAAGTTATAGAGTGTATTCAAAAGGTTCTACAAGATTTGAGATTAATATATTGATAAATGTCAGTATAGTTCATTCACTTCACAATGGTTGTAATTTAGCACCATTTTTAGTATACATGCTCAAATTTTCCAAGTCAAGTTTGCAGAAAGTTGGAAATTAATATTGTTAATTGGGATTCACTGAGAAGAGTTGTATTTTACTCAATGTTAGCTTTGCTGTTATTTACGCTAAGTGTTCGTGAGAGTTACCAAGCATTTTTTTTTGACACGAAAAAACTAGATAAATTATTCCATAATGAAGTCTGAAAAAACAAGCTGCATAACTTAGGTAGGCGCTTCCTCTAACCATAGTCTCATAACATCATATGAACTACTAAGCTTCGCTAGGCTATGAGCTACAGAGTTAGCACGTCTATTAACATGACAAAAAAGAAAAAGAAGAACAAAGCTGCATTAACACATAAATGTCATTCAAGACCCTCCCAAAGTCTCTAGCTTCCTTGCGCTTCCTCTTCACTGCTTGAGCCACCTTCATACAATCTGTCTCCATTACCAGATCTAGCAACCCCGCCTCCACTGCAATTTGTAGGCCATGTCTCAGCGCCATTGCTTCAGCAACATCAGGACCACACCATTCTTTCACCTTCCTGCAAGTCGCCATCTTTACATCTCCTTCGTGATCTCTCACCACAGCTCCAAGTCCCACTTCTCCCTCTCCCAAGGTTGCCGCATCAATGTTAAGCTTAAAAAACCCCATGGATGGTGTGGTGGCTGTCATCTCTTGCTACTCTGCTGCCCAGAGCCGCAAGTAGGACTCATTTCCAAAGCCCTCTCATATTCACCCACTCCTCTTACAGCTTTGTGCACACTCTCCATAGCATCCCTTCTCTTTCTATTAAACACCCAATTATTCCTTTCAATCCATATCGACCACACCAAAGCCCAGAAAATGTTCCACCAATTTGCATCCTTATATAATGCTCCCAAAGAGAAAACCCATTCCACAAACGTGCTGCCATTAAAAGTCTTCTAGTTCACTGGGACCCCTTATGCAATGTGCGCCAACCAAAACTTCGTATTTTTGGAGGAAGCTTGGCAGGCCATAAATCATAATCTTTTCCATATAGTCTTATTTTCTTCACATTCTCACGAACTTTCACCACTTCCACCTTCTCGCAACGCATGATAGCATGCGCTTCGGACCGTGAACTCCCCATCCTTTGAGAGCCTCCATGACCATTGATCATTCTGCTGGAAGAAAGGGATACTGATTTTTTTTATTTCACTTACCTCCCACATCGGTAAAGTGTCCTGCAGATTGCTTAGCTGATAGGATTGATCTCCATGTGTAGCTTATGTTGCCCTTTGCTTCCACTTCAAGGAAATTATTGTTTGGGAAGTATCTGCCTTTCAATACTTTCGCCATCAAATAATCTGGATTTGTCATCACTCTCCACCCTTGTTTAGCCAGCAAAGCTCTATTAAACACATGGAGATTTTTAAAGCCTAGTCACCCCTCCTTCTTCGAACGACATAGGACATTCCAAGCTATCCAATGTATTTTTATTTCACTACCTTTTTTACCCCAAAAGAGCGATCTACAAATTCCTTCTATGTCCTTCGAGAGATTTTGAGATAATAGAAACCACTGCATCGAGTACATTGGGATAACATGCGCAATAACCTTGATCAATATTTCTCTTCCTACGTGAGAAAGGAAACCACCCTTCCACCCTTTTAGTTTCTTCCAAATTCTATCCTGTATTGTTTGAAAAACCTTTTTTTGGAGATTTCTATGGGCATGTTTGGCAAAACTAGCGGTTCTAGTAGCGGTTAGCGGTTGCAGTAGCTGTAGCTGTTGGGGGTAGCGGCTAGCTGTCTACTAATAGCTGTCAGCGATCAGTGATTAAATTAATTGTTTAATTAGAAGTGTTTGGCAAATGTAGCTCTTGAAATTATAAAAGACAATAATGACATTTATTCTAATATGAAATGAACTACAATAATTTCATATGTTCGTTCAATAGTTAAATTCAAGATTTATTTTTTCAAAGAAGTTACACAAAAAGGAGTATATGACTTTTTAGGTGCTCAAAGAAATGTATAAATCTAAGAAAATATCTAACCCTCGAAAAATTTATATTACCAATTTTAACTAAAATACTTATAAAATATCTTATCTTTAAAATAAATATTTAAATTACATCTCTACTATTATAAAATAAACATTGAATTGCCATAAAATAAAACAATATATAAACAGTAAAAGGAAAAAGAAATAAAAAAAACATTGGTTAATAATTATACCTTATGCTATTATATAGTGTTTATTTGCTAGACCGCTACCTCTAAATCTCAAACGTTACTTGTAGTAACATTCCACAACCGCTACTCATAATCTACTTCAACTGCTACCCGCTACTTCAACCACTACCTTACCAAACACTCATAATTTTCTTAAGTAGCGTTTTAATCTTGTCCAACCGCTAACCGCTACCTCAAACGCTAGTGCCAATATATGTAGGAAGCCCCAAATATTTTTTATGTCCCTCAACTGCCTTAAACTGCAACTTCACCTGAAGCATATTCTTCTTTACAAGATCCATATTTCGTCTAAAGGAAACTTCATATTTTTCCAAATTCAGTTTTTTGCCCGAAAGCCACCTCATAGGTTGTAAGAATATCAAGGACATTGTCAATCTCTTCCTCATTTGCCCAGATGAACAATAAGCTATCATCTAAAAATAGATGTGATATTGGCTCCACTTTCTGCCCAATTTTGATTCCATGAATAGCTTTCCTTTCCTCCGTTTCTCTCAAAAGAACAGACAAACCCTCCACACAGATTATAAATAAGAAAGGGGAGAGAGGGGCACCTTGTCGGAGCCCTCGGGAAGGCGTAAACCTCTTCGAAGGTTGACCATTTATCAGAATCCAAAAAGAGGGTGAAGTAACACATTTCATAATGAGCTCAACAAACATATTAATTCGGAACCCCAACTTTAACATCATTTTCTCCAGAAAGACTCACTCAACTCTATCATAAGCCTTGCTCATATCCAACTTAAGCGATAGACTCCCTTTTAAATCCTTTTTCTTCTTTATCAAATAGTGAAAACATTCATAAGACACAAGAATATTATCCGTAATTAAACAGCCTGGAACAAAACCATTTTGTGAGTCATGAATAATAGCAGGAATAATTAATTTGAGTTACCAAGCATTTGAGGCACTTCGTTGTTGAATCAAACCTTCAAATAAGGCACTTCGTGGTGGGGATTTAAGATTCTTCTTACCTCTCCTCTATTCCCAAGGGACCTTCCCTATATGTATGAGCCGAATTAACTTATGCGAAGTTTTTCAATTCAGTAGGCACCTCTTTTACGACGGCTGCCAAGTTAATCATGATGATTGGCAAAATTTGTTAATGTGCCATGGTCGAGTATTCCCTTCTCGCTGCCGTATTCGCAGTCCACCATCGTTCATTCGATGGTATCTACTGCTGCCTCTTCGTCGCAAGGCCCTTCCATGTCCTTGTTCACTTCGGCAGCCCCGACCCAACACTCACACGCCTATCAGTGGCAACCGGTGTCCGTCCCCAATGTCTCCAACGCTGTGACCGTTCAACTCAATGCCCCGGAGGACTACTTGCCTTGGAAGACGCAATTTACATGTCTTTTAGTTACAAATCAGTTACTTGGTTTTGTGGATGGCTCGGCTCCTATTCCGAGTCCGCAGGTGCTTGATGCACAAGGTATTTCTCAACCTAACCCTTCTTTTTATGAGTATTTGAGGATTGATCAACAAATAAAAGGGTGGTTGTATGCTACTTTATCTCGAGATGTTTTAACTGATATTCAAGGCTTAAGTACTGCTAGTGCTATTTGGAACCGGTTAGAGAGTCGTTTTTTGCATGCTAGTATGGCTCGATCAATGGAACTTAAGGGTCGTCTTAATCTTCTTCGTAAAGGCGAAAATCAATCTTTAGATGTTTTTTTGCGTGAAATCAAGGTCATTGCTGATTCCTTGGCTGCTATTCAGTGTCCGATTTCTGATTATGATTTGGTTCAGCACACTTTGTTTGGTCTGGGTCATGATCCAAATTATGATACTCTAGTTACGACTTTGTTGTTGCAATCTTTTACGTTGACCTTTGATGACTTGCGGCCTAAATTGATGATGCATGAGCAACGCCTTAAGTTACGAAATAGTTATGATGATGCTGCCACCTCTCAGCATGCCTTAGTTGCCACTACTTCTGGTTCTCCTGCTCCTCCTAAGAATCAAGGGGGTGGCAAGCATAAGGGTCGCAACAATAGAAACAAAGGTAACAATGGAAACCGTGGCAATGGTGGTCGCGGTAATGGTTCAGGAGGCGGGAATGGCACTCCTCAAAACAGTTCGGGTAATGTGCAACAAACTCGTACCCGTGGTAATGGTATGCGCAATTTCTCTACTATGTCTGTTGTTAATTTGCCTAGTGTTACTACTACTACTAATACTTTGTGCTCAGCAGGCAATAACTCGTCTAGTGGAAATTTAAGCTCTAACCCCACTTCCGATACTTGTGGTTTGTGTTGGTATCCTGGCCATCAGGCCGCCTATTGTCCTCACCGTTTCAATCCTAACTTTGTGCCTTCTAGCTCGGATAGTGTCACTCGTGCCTTTGTTGCGCTGTCTGTTGGTGGTGAGACCAATGACTCTGTCTGGTATCCTGACTCTGGAGCGGCTTCCCATATGACTCCTCAGGATGGTAAGTTCTCTCATGTTGTTCCCTATACTGGGTCTCGTTCAGTTGTAGTTGGTGATGGTACTTTGCTCCCAATTAAAAACATTGGTAATCTTAATATTCCAACTAGTGGTCGTTCCCTTACTTTGTCTTCAGTCTGTCATGTCCCTAAACTCAAACATAATCTGTTGTCCGTCAATAAGTTGTGTCATGATAATGATTGTGTTGTGGTTTTTGATAAATCTTATGTTTGTGTTAAGGACAAGATAACGGGGGCGGTTCTTCTCAAGGGTTCCAGTAAAAATGGTGTCTACCCCATTCAACCTCAGGTTGTTAGGTCCGAGTCACCCATTTCTTCTTACGTCGCTCTTAAGGAATCAGGAGATGTCTGGCATTCCCGACTTGGTCATACTTCTTCTAGAGTTTTAGGACATTTATGCTCAAACCATCATATTTCATGTACTTCTACATTTAAAGATGACTGCGTTCATTGCAAAGTAGGAAAAATACATCGTTTACCTTTTGAAAAGGTTGCACATTGTTCTCCGTATCCCTTATATTTAATTCATAGTGATTTATGGCAATCTCCTGTTTTGTCAAATCAATTCTATAAATATTATGCAGTGTTTGTTGATGATTTTTCATGGTATTCTTGGATTTTTCCATTGCGTAAGAAATCAGAACTTTATTCTCAATTTATTTATTTCCAGAAAATGGTGGAAAACTTGTTTAACTCGAAAATAAAAATTTTTCAAAGTGATGGTGGCAGGGAATTTGACAATGGTCCCTTGCTCGATCATTTTCGAGAATCTGGGATTATGTTTCGTAAATCTTGCTCAGGCACTCAAGAGCAAAACGGAGTCGCAGAGAGAAAACATCGCCACATTGTTGAGATGGCTCGTACTTTTCTTATTCAATCTGACTTGCCAGCTCAATTTTGGGTTGATGCTGCGTGCTCCGCCACTTATATTATTAATCGGTTGCCCAGTGCCGTTTTACAAAATATATCCCCTTATCAAAAGCTTTTTCGACGTTCACCCTCTTACTCATTTCTAAAGACTTTTGGGTGTGCTTGTTTTCCATTACTCATGGACCCTAAAATAAATAAACTGCAACCTAAATCCAAACATTGTGTTTTTATAGGTTATGCTTCTAATTATAAGGGATATCGATGCTTAGATCCTATTTCTGGCAAGGTTTACGTGAGTCGCCATGTTCTTTTTCTTGAGCACAAATTTTCCTATCGGTCTCTAGTCACATCCAAGCCTAGTTTGTCTCTCTTGTCTTCTGACACATCTCCCACGTTATTTGTTCACTCTTGGTCTCCGACTCTTGTTGCGCCTCCCTCGTCCTCGAGTTTCCCTATGGTCATCCCCTCGGTCACCCAGCATGCCACTCCTCCTCCGGAGATGCGTGTCTCTCGTGTACCTACCCCCGTGTCGTCCATAGTCTCACCTACTCGTGTGTTCCCTAGGGTCCCGCATTCCTCCCCATCTGTTGAGTCGTTGTCTAGTGAGCCTCTAACCCCTAGCGAGTCGTTACCCGCGTCGCCTCCTCTACCCATTGTTGAGTCGCCCCTGGTCGTGTCATTTATTGTTGAGTCGCCTGTGTCTCCTGTCGTCTCCCCTGTGTCGGTTCCCTCTAGTGCTCCTACATCTGTTTCTTCTAATGTGCATCCTATGGTTACGCGTCTTCGATCTGGCATTGTTAAACCTCGTGTGTTACTTAACTTGAAAACAGATGTTATTGAGTCGGAACCCTCTAATTATAACCATGCATCTAAGGATTCTCGATGGCGCCAAGCCATGGCTGATGAATATGATGCGCTGATTAAAAATGATACTTGGGAGCTTGTGCCTCGCAATTTTGACTGTAACGTCCTTGGTTATAAATGGGTCTATAAGATTAAATACCATTCTGATGGGTCGGTGGAACGTTTCAAAGCTCGACTAGTCGTTTTTGGCAATCACCAACAGGCAGGTATTGATTATTTTGAAACTTTTAGTCCTGTGGTCAGATCGACTACTGTGCGTCTGGTCCTCACTCTTGCTGTTACATTTAAATGGACTATTCGTCAGCTTGATGTGAAAAATGCTTTCTTACATGGTTTCCTCACTGAGGAGGTTTATATGAGACAACCTCCTGGTTTTGTTCATCCTGACAAATCCAATCATGTGTGTCGCCTTCGTAAGTCCATTTATGGTTTGAAACAAGCTCCCCGAGCTTGGTTCTCTCGTTTCAGCAATTTTCTGCTTTCTATTGGTTTCAAATGCAGCAATTGTGACACGTCCATGTTCACTCTCAAATATCAGGGTCATCTCATTATTCTTCTCTTATATGTGGATGATATTGTTCTTACCTAAGTAGTGATCCTTCACTTGTGCAAAAGTTGATTTCTGTCCTTTCTTCTCGGTTGCCATGAAGGATTTGGGGGATTTGCATTATTTTCCCGGGTGTTCAGGTTGTGCGTACTTCTTCTGGTTTATTCTTTTCTCAACATAAGTATGTTCTTGATTTGCTCAAAAAATTTCATTTGCATACTGTCAAACCTGTACGCACTCCCATTGTCTCTAGAGTTACCTTGTCCCTCTTGGATGGGGAGTTGCTTGCTGATCCCACAGAGTATCGTAGAATGGTTGGCGCTTTGCAATATTTAACTATGACTCGTCCTGACATTGCTTATGCTTGTTAATATGGTGTCACGCTTTATGCATGCTCCTCGTCTTGCTCACCTTCTTCTTGTGAAAAGAATTTTCGGATATCTGCGGGGCACTTCGATTATGGCCTCGTTTCTTCATCGTGATAGCTCTCCGACAATCGTCATTGCCTATTCGGATGCGGATTGGGCGGTTGCCCCGATAGTCGTCATTCCCACTACCGGTTATGCGATTTCCGGGTAAAAACTTAATATCCTGGCGTTCCAAAAAGCAACCTACTGTTTCTAAGTCTTCCACTGAGGCTGAGTATCGTGCAGTTGCCTACACTGCGGCTGAAACGATCTCCATTCGCCAACTTCTTGTTGATGTTGGTTATTTCCTTCGTCGTCCCGTTCTTTTGTATTGTGATAATGTCTCTGCTACTTATCTTACCGCTAATCCAGTTCAGCATGATCGTAGCAAACACATAGATGTTGATTATCATTTTGTACGAGAGATGGTGACCAAAGGTGGTCTTCGTGTTCGGCATATTCCGACTCAGTTGCAGGTTGCTGATATTTTTACTAAAGGCCTTTCTAATGAATTGTTTTCTAGACATCGTACCAATATGTCCGTGCTTCCTCCCCGTAAAGATTGAGGGGGTGTATTAGAGTAATATAATATACTTAAGGACAGTTAGGTCTTTGTATTCATTTAGGTCTGTTAAATACTTATGTATATATATACTGCCAGGGCTACCTATTCTAGGTGAGTCACAATTATTATTCAATCCTCTCACAAATCATGTGGCAAGATTGTAAATATCAATAAACAGGCAAATGCATGCTGAAAAATTTGTAGTTAAATAGACCATTTATTAAGTTTTTTGTCAAACAAATGCAACCAAATACTAAAATTTCACAATAATATATGTGAAATGTGCAGTCATCAAACTATTATCCATTCGATTTTTTTTCTTTTTATTTGCAAGACCTTCCTTTTCTATCGAATAAGTTCTCTTCTTTTTTGTGCTATAGAGCCACTAGGGTGTGTGATGAGAATCAATCCCGCGATCTCCCTAATCGGGATAAAAACTCTAACCAATGAGTCACTCTCATTGAATAAGTTGGTTTATTTATAAGTCAGCCGCTTGATTTGATTAAATAGTCAATCACGGTGATTAACTAGGAGTCTCTCCGCTTTTTACCAACCTAAGAACAAGGGCTGGAATTTTGTGAGATCTCCTAGATGTTCACAAGTCATTGATCTACTATTCTATTTCTAGACTCATGAAGACCTTCACATATCCCTCAGTGAGAAGTGATTACCAGTGGGTCAAATAGGCCTATCTACGTACCTATCCAATGGGCCAACTTGGCTTGGCTCATTAGAGGCCCAATTTCAGGATGAATCTGGCCATTATTGTAAAAAGACTTTGTTCTGGACCCATGAAAACCTGCCTAAAAAACTCATGTGATTTGGCCCGCCTTGCCAACTCAGTTCAACTCGTTCGAACAATCTTCTAAAAAATATTATTTTGACCTTTCCCAAACCGCCCATTGGCCTTCACTACTGATGAGTGATGACTGGTGAGATGGGAAAAAAATTGATTATAATACCAAAAATAAAGGATTTTTTGATTTTTACCACTTTATAAATAGCCCGTTTTACACTTTACCACCTTTTGTTTTTTTTTTTTCAATTTTACCACCTTAAATTTTCCAACTCACTAAAAACTACCACCTAACTCGTCCTCCGGCCAATAATCCGGTGAGGGAGGGCCCACATTTCGAATTAAAAAACTTTCCCCCCTCTTTTATCATCTCTCTTCCCGATTTCTTTCTCTTTCTTCATTCACCATTCCATTTCCTTCAACAAATGACATTTTTATCTTCAATTCCCTATCAACACCCTCTATGTAAAAATCCTCAACTCCTCTTTGATATTTACAGAGATTCATTTACCGTCTCTCTCCTCCACTTCACCCAAAAATTCAGAATACCAAACTCCTCTTTCTTCCCCTTTATTTCGACTTTTGCCGCAAGAGAAATTCCACAGTTGCTCTTTTGGTGGTTTTAGGAAGAAGACTGAGACATTATGTGCCTATAATAATGAAGATTAATGAGAACTAAAATCAGCATTATGCTAAAGAACACCATAGATGCCCGAATTTAGGCCCATTTTACCAATAAGTTTAAAGAACAAGAAATGCCCAAAATTAAACAAGAACCCTAACCTATTAAATTGGGCTAAAAAATCATATCTTATAGTAGCAAAATCTCTAATTTCTCCTTTAATTTGATTAAGGTCGAATTTATCAAAAAATGTTAAGCCCTAACTTGATTTAGGTTTTCATCAAAGAAATTTGGGTTTATGGAGGAATTGAAAGATAAAATTGGGGTTTTAATGAAGAGGAAATGAAAAATCGAGTGTAAAGGGGAAAAATGGGAGGGAAACTAAACATAAAACAGTTATTTGGGACCCCCCCTCGCCAGATTCTTCGTCGGAGCTGAGTCAAGGCGGTGATTTTTAACGAGTTGGAAACTTTAAGGTGGTAAAATTGAAAAAAAAAAACAAAAGGTGGTAAAGTGTAAAACGGGCTATTTATAAGGTGGTAAAAATCAAAAAATCCAAAAATAAATTATCAATGGTAACCCCTAAGTTCTGATTTTTTTATTCTTTCTCTTTGATAGCAAATTTAATTTTATTTATCAATTTTAACACCGTGTTTATGGTTATACATGAAAACGTGGCATTATTAACCTTTTTCGTTATATATACAATAGCTAAAATGGATGTTTTCAAACTAAGGTTTATAGTATCTAGATAGAGTATAGACATAGATTCCCTTTAGAAAACTTATTTCATTCATTTCTTACTAAACACGGGAATGAACTATGTTTTCAACAAAAGTCAAAGGAAAAACAGTTTTTGTAAGAAAACTTATGTCATTCTAGTTTAAAAATCTTAATTAGTTTATAAACAATCCTTTTACTAATTGTTTCTAACAAAAAATGGTTATTAATGCCACATTCTCAAGTGTAACAAAAAATATAGGGTTATCATTGATAATTAACATTCAATTGGGTTACCAAAGTAAAAAGTACCTAAACTTAGAGACTACAGACTAGAGTCACCAATAATATCAACTTTGTATTTTTTTTTTAGAAAAAAAATAATAGTACGTTGATCTTGTATTTGCACAAGTGCAAACTCAAGGATGCAATGGTGGTGTAAATTAAACAATATAAAAACACCCGTTGGCTAAGGTTAAATTAGATGGAGAACAGCCAAGACAATATCTCTTCGTGACTTCGTTGTCCTTGCTTAGACATGGAGAAGACCTCCTTGCCCTTGGACCTTTCACTAGCTCTTCTCCCAATCAATGACAATCATGTAATTGCAAATTTTGTTCTCCATCTAATAACTAGCCCAATAATAGGATATTCTAAACAAGCAGTTTGTATTAGGGTAGACGAATTTAGGATAAAATCTATCGGGTTTATATATATATGGCCGAATTTTCCTCCAACTTGAGCTTATATGTAGGCCCATTAAACATTTTTACAACTAATACATTTTTTTAAGTGAAAAGTCATCTACTGATTTAAAATCATACGACATCTACAATAGATTTCAAAAATTAACAAATACATATCAAATTGAAATAAACATCAGTCTAATTAATAGGGCAAATCCATGATAGTTGATTAGATTTAACAATTCCGAAAACCCTCGTCTTTAACATTTGTTGTCGATGGAAGAGGTCTATGGATCCCATATAGTTTTGAAGTAGATTTGAATTTAATTCGACTGATTGTAATTGTCTAATTGAAGAACTGACATTTGTTGCGACCTCGCACATATTCCGATCAACAAATCAACCTTTAACTTGATACTCTGGATCTTCAACCAACAACAAACATTTTTCACAACTCCAACAGAGGAGGAGGAAGACCCCCTCCCCCACCCCCCCCCCCCCCACCCCACACACACACACACACACACACAAGAGGGGTGACAAAAACATCCATAACAAGGAAAGAGAAATTCTCACAAAAGAGACTAACTTATTAAGCATAAGCATAGAAGGGAAAAAGGGGGAAAAATAGTAGAAAATGAAAAGAAACGGGCTAGGAATGACCATAAATGACCATCCCTAGCCCGAGAAGACGTAGAAGACTCGAGGAGGAAAATGAGGGGGAGGAGAGGAAAAAACAACTAGGGTGTTGTTTTTGATGGTATTTATGAATATGTAATTATTAACATATATTCTAACAGTTAATAATTTTATACTACCTTATAATTCTTTTTGTGGCAAAAACATATCTACCGGATTTCAGTAGATTAACTTTGTTTTCTGGCATTGTCTCACACGTGTCTAGCAATTGATTTTTATTTTAGCCTTTTTTGCTCCTTTCCTCTTCGTTTTGGCATGATCCTTCCCTTCTCCTTCTTAGATTCAACCCTTCCTTTTTATGGGACATAAAATCATAAAAAATTGGTGTGATTTAGTATCAATTTTGCCTCCTAAGATAGATATTAAAAAAAATTGTCTTTTTATTATATCTAAATAAAATATTATATTTTTCAGATTCTATGGCTGTTTGAAGAAGGGAAGGGGAAGGGGAAGAATTTTGTTAAAGTGAGAGAGAAATTAAACAAGAGACAGGTATAAGGAACAAAAAAAGGGAAAAATAGAAAGTCAATGCGTAAAATAAAGTCAACCCTCCAGAAAATGGTGTTGGTACCTTTTAGCCACAAAAAATTTATAAGGTATTCTTGTGCCTTATTTTTTTAATTATGTAATTTATCGTAAAAAGTGTATTTTATAAAGTAGTTTCTCACAAATTTTCCTATAGTTTAACTAATTTTCGTTGCAGCATGAATGTAACAAGGATTCAGCCCCCCTTAATATTAAAAATTGGTTTCTCCCCCTCTTTATGGACAAATCTTAAGAAAAATGATTGTTCGATCAAATTCATGTTATAAGTTTAACACGTTTTATTGCATGGCAGTGCAGCAGCCAACAAGTGGCAATTTAATGCTGAGTCTTAATGATTTCATTCATGAGAAAATATTCGTCACTAATTGTTGGAGGTATTTTCATACCTATGCCTCTTCTAATTGGTTCTCAGGTAACACAATTTCAGTATTAATGGGTACTTAGGTAGAACAGTTTCGGTAACATTTACAAGAGATATAGATAACAAATAATTCCAATTAAAAGAAGCATATGTACCAAATTACCTTGATGAAGTCTTTGTAGGACTCGACCTATTAATTGCCAGGAGGCCCATGACAAGTTCTTTCATTCATTCATTCATCACTTGCGTCACCTATTGCATGGACGATGTTCTCATCCAAGTTTGCGCCAAAAAACATGTACCGTCCAACTACCATTATAAATACATAGTACTTATAGAGTTATAGTAGTATACCAAGCAAAGGCTTGGCCTGGTGGTAAAGGTTTGGCCTTATGACTTCAAGGTCATGGGATCAAACCCCACTAGGGGCTCCTTGGAGGTGAGGTTTCTCTTACCATCTCCCCTCCCTTCAAGGAGTCTAACTCCGCAAATCCTGGTTGGCCATACCGCATGCGGAGTCTTGGGTTCGAGAGGCCCTTCATCTTACCAACTTAAAAAAAAAAAATAGAGTTATAGTAGTATTACATAACTCTTAATACTTTTCACCAAAAAAAAAAACATAACTCTTAATACTACTACCTCATAAAATTTTAGTTTGTCGTTACTTAAGGTCGTCTTGAAAATTTTAGGGGTCCTGTTCATAAATTAAAATTGGACCCTCAATTTTTTTCATAATCATACAAACTTTAAATCATGAATAAATTGTTTTTTAGCAATAAGACAAGTTCATAAACAATGGATATTTTAAAATATCTTCAGGGAACGATTATTTTCAATATGTAACACCTTGTACCCATACATGTTATTCAAAATTACAATTTACAAACTCATGCGCATACATTTCACTTTAAAAGAATGATACATAAACTAGGATTATACTCATATAAACAACGAAACCACATAGACAAGGATTATACTCATAAACAACGAAACCACATAGACAAGAGCTGCATAGTCTGCATTCTAGTTGACTCCATATATTACTTTATACAAAAATCCAAACTCTATGCCTCACAAAAATTAAATATTAATGATTATAATTGCCGATAATATTAGTTATTCCCATACATGATACTACCAACTGTAAAATTGTATCACACCACAAATTCAAAATCTGCTAAAAAAATCTATTTTTAGATTAATTTAACTACTAATAGATATTAAGAGATTATACAAAAAACATAAATAAGTAGACATTGATGGGAAAATAGGCTTACCCAAATTCAAAATTGTCAATTGGAGACTTGGATGGTTGGAGAGGTACTGTAGATTCTCCATTTATATGGTATAAAGTTTAGGCGTTTGATAAGAAATAATTAGGGAAAATCGAAATTAATTGTTCATTGCCATTGTTAATAAAGAACAAGCTAAATTGGGAGAAAATAAATTTCTTTCCGCTGAAAATTTTGACATTAAAAAGGAGGTGATATAAAAGAAGGTCAAAGATGGAAAATTTAACATTTTACCTTTAATTCATAGTAGTTGAGATAAGTAAACATTTTACTATTATAACTAATTATAACTCTTGGTTGACAGGTCAACAACTCCTGGTTGATCTCCTATGTGTTAGCTTCAAAACCCAAAACTTTGTATTTTAATAGTTTTCTTGTGTTAAACCAAATATTAACTTGTAAGTTTCATAAACCAATCCTATATATTATCTCCGGAATTATGAGCAACACTACCCTGTTTTAGCAGAACCTATTACTCATGATCTAAGGCTTTATAGGCATTGTTTGGAAAAGCAATTAAACTCAATATTACCTCTGCGGATCTAAGTTTACTAAGTTGGTTAATTAAAGGTGATCACCTAATTGACTAACCACATAAAAAGACTTAAGCAAGCATTTGAAACATATTAAATGCATAAATCATAATAAGCATAATTAAAAGTGATCCTAGTATGACCCCTAAACCTAGGAAAACTAATCTTCATAAATCCCTCCTTGAATCTTCATGGATCTTCATCCTTGATTCTTCATGAATCTTCATTCTAATTTACATAAATAATTTGAAATTTGAAGTAACTGAAATTTAAATTACAGAAAAACAGATGATATGCATATCGTATTTGATTTACATAAAAAGTAACGATGCGCATATCGTATTTTATATCCTAGTTTGGGCCATACCATTCACAACATGCAAAACATAATATCATACATATTATGTTAAATATCCACGCATTTATAATATCAGAATAAAATAAACACTAACTATTTACTCATTAACTATTAGTAAGTAAATAAAACCTTTCCGTAAAATAATAAAACTTAACCAATTAAGTTATTAGAAATTATTTTGGAAACTTTACTATTTAATTCAATTACTATTTAAATATGGCATAATCATTATTAATAATATTGCAAATATGGGAAATCCATAATTATGCTCGAAAATATGTTTTTTAAAAACGTTCGACCATTGCCAAGCCGCTAGCCAAACCCGCCAGATTCACGCCAGCACTACACAGACGCCACCCTTATGCGTGCGCCAATCAGTCAACAACTTGCCGCCGGGTTCCAATACAGCTACCAAAAATCGTCGGCCAACCAACCCACCTGCCATCAAGTGAACCAACCAGCACGCGCCAGCAGCCATAGACTTCAAAAAGTGCCCTTCTGGTTCACGGTACACCACTCGAGTCTCACCACCTACTGCGATCTACTACCGACCTAAATCCGCCCCTCACCTTGGCTCCACCGTCATAGGTGGGGCCACCCAGCCATGGTGGGCCTTTCCTTTTCAAATTTGTGCAACAATTTACATAAATTTAGACTACCTTTATCCAACAATTGTTTGAAGATTAAGGAATTTAATTAGGCTTTCAAAATCTGAACATTATGACATATTTTTTTAATAAGTCAACAAATCATAAACTGATTATAGGTTTGTTAATATTTATATTTGAATCGATAATCTTAAACATTAGATCTAACGATAATTAAAAAAAAGGCGTAAATATCTAGAAAATTCAAAAATTCAGTAAATACAACAAATTAATTTCAGAATTTCTGATTCGGATTTTGGTGTCATTTATGAATTATTATAACAAATAAAATAAAATATTTTAATTGTTATCCTTAAATTTTATGATTAATCTTATTAAACACAAAAATTAACTAAAATTAAATAAATCATGAACAAGAAACGAAAATTAAATGGAGAAAATTAACATTTATTTCGGCGATTATAAAGTTTTAATCTTGATGGTGATGATTATTAGATTTATTTAACAATTTTTAAATCAAATCTTTAATTGTCAACAAATTATCTTTATGGTTTTTGATGTGGATGGGAATGTACTTTCGTTGAGTTTTACGGAAATCCAAGAATCTTGAAAGAAAGACTAGATCTTTTGGGTTTTCTTTAAGTATTAAGGATAGAACAATTCGATCAAACACAAAGTAATTCACGAATTGGGTCTTGATTCACTCTCAAACACAAAGTAATTAAGCAATCAATCTTAAATCTCAAACACAAAGTAATTGATTCAAGGTTTGGAAATCACAAAGAAGTCCGAAAATTTTCACAAAGAAAATTAAAACTCCAATCTCATAAATCTGTCTATTTTATTAATAAAAAACGAGCCATATATATAGGCTTACAAAAACTGATTCCAACCTCTACTAGGTTAGGAATACTAAATAAACTCTCCTAGGTTTAGGAATACTAAATAAACTAGGAAAAGGAAAACAACTCCTATTATGCTTAGGACAACCCCTAAGTCATATGACTCCTATTAAGCTTGAATCATGTAAAATCCATCGTTTTAAGAACGTAGGCAAAACCATGATTCCTAATACAACTCGAATAAGAAAACATAAAGCAATAAAGATATGAAGAATCCTAATAGAACTCAACTAAGCATGCTATCACACGCCATTCTCATCACGCACACATCAGTTTTTCTAATTAGTCACAAAATAATTTTCAATCTAACAAACTAAAGGGCAGAAAATTGAATTAACTTATAATTTCGGTTATCATAAAAAAAATTCGGACCTTCACATAATTTTTTCGATCATAAATTACAATATATATAAAATTTATAATTTTCAATCAACTAATATTAAATATTAATTATGCAAATTTAATTCATAATATTAGTCCTCCTTTAATTGAATTAAAATAATAAATTTGCATAAAAACATGATCATATGAACATTATGTATGTAATTACGCAAAACTGATACCACTGTAGGATACATATAGATGCATATATAGTGAAATCTTAACATCTATAATAGGACAATCATATACACAACATAAACACGAATCAATCAATAGGGAATAGATTTTCAACCTTTGTAGCGTAATTTCCCTGTTGTATACTAGCTTGAAGATCCGAGAGGACCAAGTGTTGCTCCTCTATTCAGTCCACGAGCACTAAATTAATTGAACCCCGCGTCTGCTAGAACGGAAGGAGATGAATGATTCACTCTCTTGCTTTTTAGGGGAAATAGGCGCCGGTTAGGGAGGACTGGAGGAGTATAAGGATGAGTTTTTCTCTTCTCTTTTTTGTTTCAAAGTTACTGATTAACTGGAACTGCTAAAGCTTAATAGTAAATCATTCTATAATAGTAGTGCCCATATTGCGCTTGTGTTGCTTTGTTTAATTGGTGCCACAATGTGTGACCTTATAGGATTAATACATTTTAGTTGTAGGCCCAATCTTTATTATCTTAATAATCATACTTATTCTCTAGCAAGCAAATATGATTACTAAAATAATTAACTTATTATCTCCATAAATCAAAACCTATTTATATTGAGTAGTTGTCGGGAATGTCTAAGGGTAGAATGACATGAAGTTTATTTGTAGATACAAAAAGAAAAGATATTCAACTAATATATATATCTCTATTATATAAGCCAAAGGGGGGAGCTATAGTGTCCCTCCTATGAAAAGACTTTTTGACCCTTAATTCAACAATAATTATTACTTATTAACATTTTCCTCAATCATAACCCTTCCTAATTTAAAATATGCATCTCAAAGGAGGTTCAAAGTTGCTAAAATAATCTGTCATAAAAAGATATGTAATGAAAGGAAAATTTTATGATTGAAGAATAAATTAACATAACTAAAGCAATTATCAAATCAATAACAAAACCAAAGACATACATTTTCATTCTACCTAAACTTTTAAATGCAATAACAATACCAACATCCATTAACAAGTCACAAAGATACCGAGAAAAAAGAGAGGATAATCTTATCTTTTAAATTTTCGGGGGTCAATAATTGTCGTGTGTGTCAGTAAGTATAATTTATCCTTTTATCTTTTTGGGAATCTTAGTTCTCATTTGTGTCAGTTACGATAATCTTATCATTTTACTTTTTAGGAGAAATATTATGTAATGATTATTTAAAAAAAGCTCATCTCTATTATATAAGGCAAAAACAGTGTATGGGGTGCTTACTTAAAATTACAGTAATAAAAACCTATCAAAGAAGTTTTTACATAAAGAACAAAACAATAGATCAAACAAAAGAAAAATATTTCACAAATTTGATTTGACAATAGAACTTTACATCTAAATGCACATTACAAATTCTTAACACTAAATACAATCTTCTTTCTTTGCTGCTTTCCTTTTGAACAACTTCTTCATCAAGTAATTTTTATATTTTGTATTTATACAACATGATAGTTTATTAATTAATACTAATGATGATTATAAATTACCATTCAAAATTACATCTAGATAAAATTTAAGAATAATCGCCAAAATAATCCACGCACGCATCGCGTACATAGAAGACTATTAGTTTAAAAATAAAGGAACTAGTAAAATCCAACTCTGGAATATACAATATTTTACCCTATAGTATGATATCTAATGCACAAAATTTCCCCATTGAATTTGTGACAAAAATGAAGTTGTAATCAACAAACACAAAGCTTTTTAATTTACAAAAGTATTGCATGTATTTAGGGGTGTGCAAAGGGTAGAGTCGGACTGAAATTTGGACCGGACCGTATCGGGATTTGGACCGAACGTCAGCCGAAAATCACAATTCCAGGTTTCCTGTCTGGTTAAGGTCCAAACCTGAAAAATTCCGGTTCAGACAGGTGGACCAGAATTTCTGTTTTTTTAGTAAAAAAAATAGTTTAAAGGTTAAATTTTTTTCAAAGTTATAAAGTTAGATTGCTAAAAACCTACTCTTTATTAACTTTAAGATTATTGTTGTTAGAATTATTAAATTCTAATGCATCTAATTTATAAATATGTATAAATTTAAATAAAAAAGATTGTTTTTTTAAAAATACAGATTCCAGTCCAACAATTCCAAAATCGGACTGGTCCCGATCAAAAAAATTTCAGATTCCAATCCACTGGTCCTAACGGTTCCGGTTCGGTCCTGGACCGATGCACACCCCCTACCTGTATTTAAAGTCTCACAGTAGAAAAGTAAGATTATTACTCTTCGTACTTATAAAGAAAACTTCACTAAGGGATGTTTAGAGAGGTGAGTTTCCTTATCCCTCCTGACCTCCTCCATTCCTGAAGAGTGAAAAAAAGCATATCTTCCTATGTTTGGCGGACATAAGAAAACATGCATGGAAGTGAGACTTCCCAAAATGTAATACAAATTACATAAGTTGTTTGATTTATAAAAAAACGGTTTTTTCATCATATACCCTTGATAATTTTTTTTTGCACCATATACCCTTGCAAGTTTCAAAATTCACCATATACTCTTCCCTTTTAAAAAAAAAAGCACAGAATGCTCTTAATGGCTAACTGCGATTAACTCCGTTAGTCACTAATAACTAATTGATCTAACTATCACACTAATCCTGAATTACCTCCCTTAATCAATCTCCCTCCTTCCTTTTCCCTCCCTAGTCCAATTAACCCACTTCCCTCTCTCTCTCCTCAACCATTAACACCACCAACAATTAATCTAGTTGAATCAGTGCTATCGCACCTCCACTACCCTACTCTCTCTCCTCTCACTATCACCATCAACATCTTTCGATTCTCCTTCTCTCTCCTCCATTTTCTCAGTTTGACCACTGAATTTATACTACCATCAATGACCATACCCACCACCACACTTGATCAATGAATTAATCCACCACTGCCATATCCAACTACATCACAACCATCACATCGTCCTCTTCCTTACCTTATCGGATATGTCCTATGGCGTGCCTACCGCTCACCTACGTTAATCCCTTCGCCACTAGTCTCGCCGCCGACAATGCACCACAACACACGTAACCAATACTTAACCTCCCGCACTCTCACTCGCATCCTCTTATGATGTCGGGTTTTCTTTGGTTTCAAAAATTGGGTCTTCATTTAATATCTTTTCAACTTCTGGGGTGTGACAAACATTTGGTAAATTCTCACATTCCCACCGTAATTGGTCCAAAGATTTCCTTGTATTTTTTCGGGGTTTTGAGGGTTTTTTTTTTTTGGGTTTTTTTGGGTCGGAGAGGGAGAGAGGGGGAGGAGAAGAGGGGTTTTGGAGGGTTTTAAGAGAGAGTTAGAGAGAGAAAATTGGGGATTGAAATTGGGTTGGAGGGTTTTTCAAACCAGTGCTGTAACAACCCATAATTTTGCTCCTAGTTTTTTCGCAAAAGTTTTCCCTAAAACTATTATTTTCTCTAGATTAATGATTTTTTTTTTTTATACTTTGGGAGCCGAATTATTATTTTATTATATGGTGTGTTAATGTGTGCATTATATTTATATTTATAATATAATTTATTAGAATTATTTTCATTATTAAGTATTTTCAAAGTTTAGGCGCGATTTAGGAATTTATCGATTTATCGCGTGACGGACTTTTGATGCGTGGACCTTTGATGACTTGGGCCGAAATCATCTTGGTGTACTTGGGCTTGGACAGCCGGCTATGGGGAGGGGGGGAGGGAGAAGGAAGAAGTTTCTCTTCTTTTATTTCATTTCTTTTAATTGATGACTCTTGGTAGTTTGTAACCCCAATAATCCCCCTAATCATTTCTCCTAAACCCTTCATTTTTTTCCTTGCCATAAAATTCTGATTTTTATTAAAAGAAGTTCAGCGTCATTCTCATTTAACCCTCACCGTTTTCAAGAAAAGAAAGAGTGAAAAGGAAGAGGAAAAGAATAGAAAGGTTCAACCCGGTTTTTCCTGTCACAGCTTCACGAAAATAACCGTAACCAGAGATCTAACCGTTGGATCATCTTCAAATTTGGAAAGAACGTTTACAACATCTTCTTATTACCTTTGACCGGAGCGATTTGGAATCCAAATTTTCAATAGCTGGGAATCATGGTCAGAACAGAAGAGTACGAAATGAGATTTTTCAACGTTCAAGAAGAAAACGCCTAGTGACTTATTGCTACAATTTTCGTTCGTTGAGGACTTGGATTGCACATATTTTTCGTATCTCTTTAGATTCACTCTCCTCCCGACGTTCCAGGTAACTAGTAGTTATCTTAGAACAATAGTGATTAGGGTATTATTCGGTATTAGATTATTACGCTAGAAATTATTTAAAATACTTTTTAAATGAAATTATTGATGAAATTTGACATGAATATACTTGATGCATGTTGTGTTAATATTGTATATAGAAAAATAATTTTCGTCTGATTTTTAGTATTTATTTGATTTAATTGGTATTTTGTGCGTTTTTGGCTTATTTGCATGATAATTATTAAACGAATGTTAAAATTGCTGAAATTATTTTTTATGGATCATGTTATATGGTTAATATGTATTCCATGCCTTAGAATAATTTTTGTCTACTGTTTACCGGTTTATTTAATTGATATATCTGTTTTCGCATTATCGTTTCTGTCAGTATATAAATCATGAAAATTATTCCTGGAGGCCGAAAAATTAATTTATTTGTATATTATGTATTTTCGTGAGATTATACATGTTATGTAAATTTTTGGTAATTTTTGAGCGTTTATTTTTATTTTTATTTATTATATTGGCTTTATTGAGTAATCTGTAAATTAACGTTTAAAAATACTTTTAAAGTCTGAAAATTATAAATAAAAATTATACCATGTCAGTAGAGCCATTAGGGTCGTATGATAATTTTTGTGTGATTTTACTGCTCTAACTTATTAGTTTAATAATTATTATTGTGTTTTTGTTGTGAAATTGAGGATACTCTTTTAAATTATTTAAGAGCTTGTTAATCATAAATAATTTGTAATCTATTATGTTCTTGGTTGCTGATGTTCAGTAGGTTGCAGTAAGTATTATTGGGTATCCTTATGTTTATGTGTGATTTATGAAAGAAAATGATTAATTGTTACTACTCTTTTATTGAATAAGCCTTGGAAATAATTAGTGATGTATTTTTGATTGAATTGTTGGTGCTGTAAAAACTAGTTTAATATCATTGTTGATGTTTAGAAATGTTCAAGTGTTTATTGTGGGAGAAATTTGTTGAAGGTTTTGTAAGTTATTATTTTTGAGGAATTATGAAGAGTTGTTTTGATGAATTATGGGTATAAGGCCGGGTGGCATCCCTTTTTGATGAATATTTTAAGATGAATGATACTTTGATGATATGCATGATTTTATTTTGAGATAAGAATATCCGGTGGGATAGATGTAGTCCCCGGTGAAGAACATGCCAACCACCCGGTTTTGCGAACTAGGGGTACACCCGGGTTAATTGTTGTCGTCCGAGAGGTCGGGGAGTTCTCGCGTGTTCTACCCCCGCATCGGGATTTTGGCCATTCTTAGACACGGGCGGTGGGGAACGTAAGCCCATAGACCGACTCGGAGATTGCGATCTGACAAACCTTAGGAAGTGAATTGCGATTCACTGGCGTTCGGTTTCTGACTCAATAACTTGTTGTATTTTTGTTTTATTATTATTTAAGTATTCTAGAGTTGATTCACTCACTATATCTTGTTTACTTGATGTTGATGATCACTTGTATTACCTATGAGCTTTATGGTTTTTAAATGCATGTTATTGTTATAATGATTGTATGATTTCCTTTCTTATTGATTTCTTTTGTTCTAGGAGAACTGCTAGTTACTCCCCACTGATTGTGGATTGTTGTTATATATTTTGCAGGTTATGTTGATGGGAATCTTCTTTGGTTTTGGGTTCGGGTTGAGTTGTGAGCATTGAAATGATAGTTGTTTTAGGCCTAGACGTTTAATTAGTTTGAGAGTCAGTTTTCTTTTTTAGTTATTACTCGAATTAATTTAATTTATTTATACTATTTACTTATGTTGGTTTATCACTTAGTTATTTAAACGCATTTCTTGTAGTAGTGACATTCCCGAAGACGATGTTTCCGCCATCGTCCTATTAATACTATTATTATTTCTTTCTTTTCCGCTTTGAAATTATGGGGTGTTACGGTTGGTATCGAGCAAAACGCTCCTAAACTCCGAAAAGAGTTGCTAATGATTCTTTAGAATTATTAGTTAGCCATAGGATATAAAATTTGTTTAGAATTAAGTTTAGTTGTTTCACTATAATGAGAGTGTGATGGGTAGAGTAAGTAAAGGGAAGCCTTATGGGAATGTGGTGTGCTCTCATGCTTATGGAGCATATGTTATATGTATAGTTACTTGTATTATTGGTGGAATTAGTCTACTAAGTTTGCTAATCTTATTTGCAGGGCCTCTTACATGTAATTTATTTTCTCTTTTATCAAAGTGCGCAAGAAAAGCGAAGTAATTTATAGCCTTCTCGGTTTAGTTGTGTGTTTAATTTGTTTTGTGTTTTGCAATTTTAAAAATAAACTTTTCTTTTAATTTTAATATAGTCATGTGTGTTGCATTGCATTTATTTTATTTGCTGGTTGCTTGATAGTATATGTTATTATGTGCGACGAGTATATACTTTCGTTCTTTTCCAATTAAGTGTTGTTGTTTATGTGAGTACTACGTATACTGTTTTATTATTTATAAAACTTTCTAGTTTGAATTTATATTCCAAATTATATTTTAGATCTTTAAACTTAATAAATTTCATACCTATATTAGAGTTATTTTATGACTTTCAAATTTTCCTATTGTTAATATTTTGATATACTCTTTTGAAAAACGTTTAATTTCAATTGTTTTATAATGGTTTGGAAATAGAAAGGGGTTATGAAATTGTCTTTCAAGATATTCTTCAAATTTCTCTTACCGTCTTTGACTATCTATATTTATAAATATTTTCCTTTTAATATTTTTATTTTTCATGCTAATCTTCATTTAGCCTTTAATTATGGTAATAAGTTTTGTAGTATTTGAAAATAAAAGTACTTTAATGAGTTGTCTTGGTGTTAGATTGAAATGTAGACGCAAACTATTTTGTTTTAAAGGTTAGCATTCAACAACTTTTACTTTACTTAGTTTTTCTTATTAGCATTATTTTTTTTCGAACTCAAATACGTGAAAGGATCTCGTTTACTATTTGTTGTTTCTTGTGTAAATATTTAGTGCTTTCTCATTTCATAGCAAAATTTTAGTTGTTTTCATTACTTCTTATTTAATTCTCTCGATTTTGACTCATCTCGTTTTATATTCTTTGAAAACGAAATTTATATACTCAGTCTAAATTTTAAACTTGTTTGAGTTGATATTAAGTCATAATGGGTGATTCCTTTGACTTGTATGTCAATTTGATAAGTCCAAAAATTTAAAACTTGTTTGAGTTGATATTAAGTCATAATGGGTGATTCCTTTGACTTATATGTCAATTTGATAAGTTGACGCATTTTGACTATTTTGATTTAACTTCCTTTTTGAGTTGACATTAAGTTTATATTGGGTGATTCCGTTAAACTTTAATGTTGATTTGATAAGATGGCTTTCAAATATTGTTTTGTTGATACTAGGTTGCAATGGGTGGTTCCATGCACGTTTGTGTCGACTTGGCAAATTTTATAATTGTTGTTAATAATTTATTACCTTATCGCCTATTTATTATTAGTGTTTCGTCGTTGTGAAATTTATTTTAAAGTTTTCAATTTCTTTTGCGAACTTTAATTTTCATATATATGTTTAGGAGGCGTACACTCTTATAACATATGTCATGACTTGTGTTTGTATGTGCTATTTTAATAAAGCAGCCAGCTACTCTTTATTAAAGTGTTCTTATCTCTTTAAGTGGAGTATAAGCCTGTGTGGTTACCTCTATTTAAATTGGTTTGGCTATCTATTTACGAACTTTTTCTTCTTGGTTTCTTTTCTAAAAATATTTATGTATGGTCGGATTTATTCTTTTATAATTTTACGTAAATATTTATTCCTGCTTCTTTTACAAAATTACCTATAGTTTATTGTGCAAGAGTTTTTTTTTCCTTAAACTTTCTAATACTTGTCTTTGGTTCTTTCACATTTTATAAAATGATTGTTGTTACCGTGCTTCTTTACTATACAACTCTTTTGGTCTTCCAAAATAAAATATATATTATTTGAGTTATCAAATTTTATACCTGAAAAGTTGTTTAATTCTTAACTAAAATCCATCGATTTTTGTTTTCCTAATGTTCTTTATCTAGAGTATTTTCTTTTGTCTCTTGGTTGTTTTGAAGTTTCGAGGACGAAATTTTATTTAAGGAGGGGAGATTGTTACAACCCATAATTTTGCTCCTAGTTTTTTCGCAAAAGTTTTCCCTAAAACTATTATTTTCTCTAGATTAATGATATTTTTTTTTTATACTTTGGGAGCCGAATTATTATTTTATTATATGGTGTGTTAATGTGTGCATTATATTTATATTTATAATATAATTTATTAGAATTATTTTCATTATTAAGTATTTTCAAAGTTTAGGCGCGATTTAGGAATTTATCGATTTATCGCGTGACGGACTTTTGATGCGTGGACCTTTGATGACTTGGGCCGAAATCATCTTGGTGTACTTGGGCTTGGACAGCCGGCTATGGGGAGGGAGAAGGAAGAAGTTTATCTTCTTTTATTTCATTTCTTTTAATTGATGACTCTTGGTACTTTGTAACCCCCATAACCCCCCTAATCATTTCTCCTAAACCCTTTATTTTTTCCTTGCCATAAATTCTGATTTTTATTAAAAGAAGTTCAGCATCATTCTCATTTAACCCTCACCGTTTTCAAGAAAAGAAAGAGAGAAAAGGAAGAGGAAAAGAATAGAAAGGTTCAACCCGGTTTTTTCTCTCACACCTTCACGAAAATAACCGTAACCGGAGATCTAACCGTTGGATCATCTTCAAATTTGGAAAGAACGTTTACAACATCTTGTTATTAACTTTGACCGGAGAGATTTGGAATCCGATCTTTCAATAGCTGGGAATCATGGTCAGAACAGAAGAGTACGAAATGAGATTTTTCAACGTTCAAGAAGAAAACGCCTAGTGACTTATTGCTACAATTTTCGTTCGTTGAGGACTTGGATTGCACATATTTTTCGCATCTCTTTAGACTCGCTCTCCTCCCGACGTTCCAGGTAACTAGTAGTTATCTTAGAACAATAGTGATTAGGATATTATTCGGTATTAGATTATTACGCTAGGAATTATTTAAAATACTTTTTAAATGAAATTATTGATGAAATTTGACATGAATATACTTGATGCATGCTGTGTGAATATTTTATATAGAAAAATAATTTTCGTCTGATTTTTAGTATTTATTTGATTTAATTGGTATTTTGTGCGTTTTTGGCTTATTTGCATGATAATTATTAAAAGAATGTTAAAATTGCTGAAATTATTTTTCGTGGATCATGTTATATGTTTAATATGTATTCCATGCCTTAGAATAATTTTTGTCTACTGTTTACCGGTTTATTTAATTGATATATCTGTTTTCGCATTATCGTTTCTGTCAGTATATAAATCATGAAAATTATTCCTGGAGGCGGAAAAATTAATTTCTTTGTATATTATGTATTTTAGTGAGTTTATTCATGTTATACAAATTTTTGGTAATTTTTTAGCGTTTATTTTTATTTTTAATTATTATATTGGATTTATTGAGTAATCTGTAAATTAACGTTTAAAAATACTTTTAGAGTCCGAAAATTATAAATAAAAATTATACCATGTCAGTAGAGCCATTAGGATCGTATGATAATTTTTGTGTGATTTTAATGCTCGAACGTATTAGTTTAATAATTATTATTGGGTTTTTGTTGTGAAATTGAGGATACTCTTTTAAATTATTTAAGAGCTTGTTAATCATAAATAATTTGTAATCTATTATGTTCTTGGTTGCTGATGTTCAGTAGGTTGCAGTAAGTATTATTGGGTATCCTTATGTTTTTGTGTGATTTATGAAAGAAAATGATTAATTGTTACTACTCTTTTATTGAATAAGCCTTGGAGATAATTAGTGATGTATTTTTGATTGAATTGTTGGTGCTGTAAAAACTAGTTTAATATCATTGTTGATGTTTATAAATGTTTAAGTGTTTATTGTGGGAGACATTTGTTGAAGGTTTTGTAAGTTATTATTTTTGAGGAATTATGAAGAGTTGTTTTGATGAATTATGGGTATAAGGCCGGGTGGCATCCCTTTTTGATGAATATTTTAAGATGAATGATACTTTGATGATATGCATGATTTTATTTTGAGATAAAAATATTCGGTGGGATAGATGTAGTCCCCAAGTGAAGAACATGCCAACCACCCGGGTTTGTGAACTAGGGGTACACCTGGGTTAATTAATTGTTGTCGTCCGAGAGGTCGGGGAGTTACTGCGTGTTCTACCCCCGCATCGGGAGTTTGGCCATTCTTAGACACAGGCAGTGGGGAACGTAAGCCCATAGACTGACCTGGAGATTGCGATCTGACAAACCTTAGGAAGTGAATTGCGATTCACTGGCGTTCGGTTTCTGACTCAATAACTTGTTGTATTTTTGTTTTATTATTATTTAAGTATTCTAGAGTTGATTCACTCACTATATCTTGTTGACTTGATGTTGATGATCACTTGTATTACCTATGAGCTTTATGGTTTTTAAATGCATGTTATTGTTATAATGATTGTATGATTTCCTTTCTTATTAATCTATGTCTGAATCATGCTTTGATTTCTTTTGTTCTGGGAGAACTGCACTAGTGGAAAAAACCTTATCTGTCACTTAGTAACAGATTCGGTTTTTACAAAACCGCATCCGAAAATCATTAAAAAAATGGGAGGGAAAGCCTGGGCGGAAAATCCGATCCTGGGTCCTTAGTGAACCGGATCGGATTTTAGAAACCGGCGGTTTTCTAAAAATCGATCCGGTTCACAAGACCGGATCGATTTTTTCTAAAACAAATACCGCGTTTTCACCGGCCCATTTCCCCCCACCTTCACCAGCCCATTTCCCTCAATAAAATGACCCATTTCCCGTTCAGAATAAAAGGCCCCCCAAACATAAATCCCTCATTTCTCACCATCTCACTCGCCCCTTTTTTCCTCTGATCTTCCTAAACCTAAACCAAACAACACCAGAGAAAAGCAAATGATGGCAGCTGCAAATGCACTCGCCCCTTTTTTCCTCTCTCCTCTCTTCCACTCCTTCATTTCCATCTCCAACCTCCCGACGCCATTTTCGCTACCTTTGCACAGCACCAAATGCTCCAACTTCAACCGCCATTGATGCATCTCCTCCTCCACAAATGCAATCGGCGAGTTCGCTGGATATTGGGGCATGGCGGCGAGTTCGCTGGATATTGGGGCATGGCGGCGAGTTCGGTGAAGGATGCGGATTCTTTGTATGTGGAGGAGACTATGACTATTTGCAGCTGTCTTGTTAATTATCTTCCATGGGTTTGAATTTTTTGAGTTTTTGGGTGTAGATTGTATTTTTCAGTTTTTTTTTAGATTTAGGTTTGTTTTCTTTAATTTTCATTTCAGTTTTCTTCCTTTTTTTTTTTCTTTTTTTAGATCTTTCGTTTTTTCTGTTTTTTAGATCTATGGATTTTTTTCCTTTTTTTTTTTCTTAATTTTGTGTATTTTAGTTTAAGATTTAGACTTTCTACTTTTGATTGTGTATATTTAATTCCAGATCTTGTAATTTCGTTTTAGTTTGGAATTACTATGGATGTATTTCACTGAATTTTTAGTTGTATTTTGTTTCGTATACAACTGCTTCAGTTGTATTTTCGTTTTGTTTGTGCGTATTTTGGAAGCCAGTGAGACTTGAAAGGTCTGCACGTTTTTTTATGACATAAATTACAACAAACTAATGCGGTTTTTAGGTAAAACCGGATCAGTTAATGTGATAAACTGATCCGGTTTTACCATAAAACCGCAGCAGTAAATAATTTACTGATCCGGTTTTGGACCGGATCAGTAAATATTTTGGATCTACTGCGAGCCCATCCGATGCGGCCAAAACCGAATTAGTAAGTCCGGTTTTGACCGCATCAGATGGGCTTTTTTCCACTAGTGCTGCTAGTTACTCCCCACTGATTGTGGATTGTTGTTATATATTTTGCAGGTTATGTTGATGGGAATCTTCTTTGGTTTTGGGTTCGGGTTGAGTTGTGAGCATTGAAATGATAGTTGTTTTAGGCCTAGACTTTTAATTAGTTTGAGAGTCAGTTTTCTCTTTTAGTTATTACTCTAATTAATTTAATTTATTTATACTATTTACTTATGTTGGTTTATCACTTAGTTATTTAAACGCATTTCTTGTAGTAGTGACATTCCCAGAAGACGATGTTTCCGCCATCGTCCTATTAATGCTATTATTATTTCTTTCTTTTCCGCTTTGAAATTCTGGGGTGTTACAAGTGCAACGAGTGTTCACCAAATGGACCCAAGTTAATTGAAGCCATTTTTGGTGTATTTCTCGAGCTTTGAGGTTTTAGCTATGGAGTTTTAGGTGAGAGAGAGGGGAATTAACGGGAGAAGATAGGCTCAGGCTCACCTAGAAGTTAGAAGTACCTAGGAACTAGGAAGCAGCTTAGAGCTGGAGAGAGTTGCTGGTCGCTATGGTTGACAGATGCAACGAGGAAGGGAAATCAGGGAAGGAGGAACTAAATAAAATAATTAGGAACAAAAAATAAAAATAAATAAATTAGATATAAAAAAAGTAATAACCAGCCAATTAAAACATAACACGTCAGCCTCTTAAACCTGTTTATCATGTTAACAGGGAGGAACACTGTTAATAACTAACGGAGTTAACGTTCGTTACTCATTAAGGGTATTCTGTGCATTTTTTTAAAAGTGAAGGGTATTTGGTGAATTTTGAAACTTGCAAGGGTATATGGTACAAAAAAAAATTGTCAAGGATATATGGTGAAAAACTGAAAAAAGGTGAAATGAGAAAAATGGAATTTATTAGCAATTCTAACTCCCATAAAATATAGGAAGTTACTTACCTAATTCTCTCTAAGTGAGTAGATTTTCCCATGAAAAATGACTTCCCATATTGCTCATCAAGTAATTTGGAAAATTCAAATATATTCGAATATGAAAAGTTTGAATTTTATGAAAACTTTTACTTTTTATATGAACCAAACTGACTGCTAAATTAATTTAGATTGTGATGTTGATCTAGGAGAGAAACTCCTGGCCAAAGACGGTCGGAGTTCCAAAGGAAACAGCCAAAAAAAAACTATTTTCCCACTTTCCAGGTGCATGATCTTCTGTTTTTCTAACAAACTACTTGTGTACGAATGCATAATATGCCTCACATGCGTTGTCAAATCAGCACCTGGAAAATGGAAAATTCATACTTTACCACTTGCTACCTTCGTTAGATCAAAATGCATTGAGATAAGACTCAAAACGGATCCTAATTAAAGCTCATTTTGAAAAGTCCATGCATAACTAGATAAGTAGACATTGTCACATTGAACTATCAAGTTCATCCATGTTTCATGGAAATTACATGCGACTATCAGCCTAGAATTAGCTATATGTAACACTTCATCAAGTAGTACGCGCAATAATATTAATGGTGATGAGTGGCGACTTTTGCGGATTATACTAATCTTTGCAACTTATTTTTGCTTAGCTCATTTGAACTAATCTAAACTTATTAGACTTTATCAGAACATATTTGAATTTATTAGACCTTATTTTATGAGAGCGCCAGACCCTATTTTTGCTGAACTAAACTAATCTAAAGTTATTAACCTAGTATGAACTTATTAAACCTTAAGGTGAACATATAGTTGCAAAATTTGTTTTGAAAGGTGGTGTCTTCATAGTGTTGAACTATATTTACGTTGATTATTGTGTTCTTGTGATGATTTATATATATACACTAGGTAATACCCGAGCAATTGATTAATATATACTTTCTCCTTCTTTTTTACTTGAAACGTTTTGACTTTTACACTTGCCAATACATAGTTTTGACAATTAATATTCAATAATCTAATTCTGAAAATTATAAAAACTTAAAATCTTTTAAATATATATTGTGATGAATCCAACAACATCTCTCATGTTAAAGTTTGTATTATATATTAGTCACAAATTGCGGTCAAAGTAAGCATGAATAATGATGCAAAAGTCAAAATGTTGCAAAAAAAAAGCGGATGAAGTATATATGAAATTTTTTTGGGTAATTTGTTTCAATATAACTATTCAGCTAATTGGTATAGACTAAAATTTAATTTTGAATGCATATTACTTAATTAATGTTCAATAAAACCTCTACTTAATTAAATTTCCAAACCAATCATTTATTACTTAATATGTTTAGGAGGGAAAATCTATTTTAATAGCTTCAACTTTAATTTATGATACAATTTTAAGTAGTTACCCATCTCTTGTAGGTGGATCAATAGCTTCTACTTTGGACATAAGTACATCTACCAACTAGGTACATTGTCCACTCCTAATCAAACACTTACAATTGTTGATGGTGATCCGTTAGATTCCACCGCGCATTAAATTATATGTAAACTATATACTTATATTTTAATGAAAACTATCTAGGGACACTAACTTTCATTAATCAAATCTATACTGTATCTATAAATTATAATTGATATTTAATAACACCGCAAACCAATCTAAAAAACCAACAAAAATATTCTGTAAAAGAACCATTATTCCAAGCCAAATGTTTACATCTGAATACAATTCAACATATTTTTGAAAGGTTTTCTTAATACAACACCTTTTACAAGTGGATCTAACCATCACTCGATTGTAGATTTGAGAAGAAAATTTTTGTACTCACTCAACAAACGAATAATTAAAACCATCGCAAAAGCGCATGACAAATCATCAGTAAACCATTAATGCTCATCCCATATATCAAATCTCGCTTATTATAAGTGCCGGCTAATAGTCATTATTCAATAAATATGGCATCAAAAACACGTGGGGAGCAACAATCACCTTTTTTTGGTGATCTTTGAATCTAATGACCATGTATGATACTAATCTAAGGTTACTTTGCGACCTAGGCTTTTACTATATATATGTGATTTAGTCTGTCGTTTTAGATATAGAACCAAATTATTACAAAAAAAAATGGAATGAAAATTGAGACTAAACACCAAAACTAAAGTTGAGAGAAGCTTAGAGTTGATCGAGGAGGAATTAGAACCAATGAGTCCAACTTCAGAATACTTAACAAGTGAGGTCGTAACACTTTATGTTCTTGCTTTTCTGGAACTTGCCATTCCTGTTGATTTTCTGTCGGTCCTTACTTTCCTCAAAAATGACTTCATTAACGTTCATCCTCGTTTCTCTTCTATTGTGGTAGTCCCCTCACTTTTTCTCTCTTAAATGTAACTTTTAAGTTTTAATTAGCTAGCTTTTTGCAATTATAATCAGGGTTTATGCATGAGATCGACTTTACCCATGCACGTTGGAAGTATTTTTGTGTTATAAAAAGTATGCATGCATGCACTTTGGAATTGAATTGTGTTTGCTAAATTAGACACAAGGTTTCTCGACCTGTTTTAAGAAGGATTGATCCTGACTAATGATGTATTAAGCCGGATACCAAGCAAGTGGATAACATTTTTTATGATTCCATTTGTGTGGATTTTGTGATTGAGAGAGTGTGTTGCACTTTTGCCTCTTCAGTCTTCACGTGGAATAGTCAGTATTGTCTCTTCTTTTTTATTTTAAAAAGCTGAATTTATTTTTTTGAAAAAGGGGTACAACTCCCCATAATTAGGTTTGGCCCTAGTTCTATCCTTTGGCCTCTCTTTTGTTCGGTGTCGAACTGTTTAATCTTTAGCTATAAACAATAATACGATAACATTAATGTAAATACTCCACGCTCTTTCAAAGAAAATAGAGAAAACTTCATAAGAACTTTTAGGAAAAAAGTTACACAAGTAAATGAAAAAGGTCGGACCAATAAGTAATGGTTGCAAATATAATGAGACAGAGAGTACATCTAAAATTTGCCTTCAATGTTGGTTGTGGGATTCAAACCCTTTGTTGTGATGATGATGATCTAGACACAATGGGTTTCTTAATGTTTTTCGGCAGATCATTTAAAGTGACTCTAGTTATTATCGTCACCATTATTATTATTATTATTATTATTATTATTATTATTATTAATTCAGTTTAGTTGTGAACTTTAATAAAGTATACAGACTGATCTCATAATTGTACATGGGCAGATTGAAAACAAGAAGGGGAAGAAAATGTGGAAGCAAGTGCAAGTGAATGTGGAAGATCATATTAAAGTTCCAACTTTCCCTGAAAATTTATCATCTGAAAGCTATAGTGAGCATTTTGATGATTATATATCCAAAATAGCTACTTCACAACTTCCACAACACAAACCATTATGGGAACTTCACATTATAAACTACCCAAAAGACAACAACGTAGCATCAACTTTTATATTTAAGATTCACCATGCAATTGCAGATGGCACCTCTCTAATGGGAGGTGTTCTCTCTTGTTTTAAACGAGTTGATGATCCTTTCCTTCCTCTCACTTTTCCTTCAAAAGCTAGACGTATGTCGAATTCGAGGAAGAAGCTTAATGTTTCTCAAACATTGTCGAAAGTTTTCAAAATTGTTCCTAATTTTATGTCTTCTATCATATATTCTTTGTATGATTTTGGACAGAGTCTAAGATTGATAGTTGATGAAGATGATCAAACTCCAATAAGGTCTGGTGTCACAGACATGACTCTTCCATGTTCTACTAGAGTTTGTTCGGTTACCCTACCTCTTAATGAGGTCAAAAGAATAAAGACACTTTTTGGAGTGGTAAGAAACTTCAAAGCTTCTTTCATTCCTAAATAATTGGATTTCTTTGATTTAATAGTTGGAAGGAGTTAGTTTAATTTGACTTTTTGGCAAGTATATCAATTAGCTAGAGTTAATGAGTTGAAATTAACTTAAAATAAGTTCAGTTCTGTAAAATCAGTTGGAGTGAAGAGTAGAGGGTTTTACATAGAGGTTCTTACTATAAACAGTTTTTTTTTTCATTTTTTGTATATTTTATCTTTAAAAATTATTTGAAATTTTAATCTACTAAAAACAGCTAGTTTTACAAAAGAATTCATGTGATTAGTTAACTTATCAATTTCAGCCGGTGTCTTTTAAATTTCAACGAACTTATCATTTTCAGTTCGTGTCCGCATTACAAAAATTTAACTGTACTTACTCCCTTCATTATATATGTTTTTTTTGTAACGTACAGACCGTAAATGATATCATCGTTGGGATAATCTTTTTGGCAACTCGATTATACATCCAAGATATTACAGATGAAGAACAACTAAAGATCAAGAAACGATCAACAGCATCAATATTTGTAAACATTAGGCGTGTAAAAGGAAATTTAAGCCTAGAAGAAATGCGCAGAGGAAATACATGGGGAAATAGAATTTCAAATCTTGAGATACCACTCCCAAATTTAGTGGATGATTATCTTTCAAATCCTCTAGAGTTTATCATGAGGGCCCACAAAATTATCAAAAGAAAGAGGAGTGGGACCCTTGGTCTCTTTCTTATGGACGGGCTACTTCATGCTATAAGGACTTTTGGAGGCATTCAGGTTTGTAATATACTACCTCTACATCATTATAAATTTATAAGAATTGTCAAACCCTAAAAGCCGATCAAATATTTCCTTCGCATAGATAGAACTAGAGAAATCGACGTATATATATCTTTGTACTAATATGACAGTGTTAATTAGTCACTGGAAAGGTTTAAAAAAGTTTGACGTTGGTCTTTTATAACTTTAAGACGCATCTTTAACTATTAATATGATTAATTATAGATTACTCCTAATAAAAAATTTATATAATGAAAACTTACCTAAGTACATTGAAATGTAGACCGCTCTGACTAGATCGGAAAATCATTATTACAAAATTTTCATATGAAACAGAAACAAACAATCAACAACAAAATTTGACATCAACAAAAAAAGTACATCGAAATGAAAACAATGAGATCTCACATAATAGTATTCTAAAATTCCTAATTTCACAAATATAATTTTGCATTTTGGTGGTCAATTTTCACAATATTTTCATATATTCGTAAAAAGGTACAATTAATCATATAAATTTAGAACCAAGGATGTCTTGGCCTAGTAGTTAAGATTGAGGTGCTGTGAACGATATGTCACAGGTTCGAATCCCCCCTCCCTTTCTTTGTAATTTGTACTGCCTTCGTGGCTCATATGGATAAAAAAAAAAAAAAATCATATAAATTTAGACCTATGAAAGTCCTTTAATTGCCTCAAACCTAACACAGTGTCACCTTCGCAGGTTGCTGCTCGAACTCTAGGGCGAAGGTGGAAGAATTGTAGCTTTGCAATCACCAATATGATTGGGCCAACTGAGCAAGTTAGCCTTGCAAACCACCCTATAAAAGGCTTTTACTTCGTACCAACTGGAATTAATCTGGTAAGATGGTCATCATCAGATTTCAACATAGAACTTCATTATTTCATATTGTAATGTTTAACATGTGCCCAAAAGGTATGTTAAGTTATAATTATACTTTTGTTCTGTCATCCTAGAATAATCGCAACACTTTCAGTTTTCATATACTACTTCAAATCATATCTATGTAAATATAATTAACTAATGAGAGGATTTGTGATTGTATAATTACAGAGTGTAACCGTCTCCGTGCTGAGTTATATGGACGATCTAAGAATTGGTTTGGCGCTTGAAAATGGCTTCATAGATCACCAAAAGCTTATCACTTGTGTGGAAAATGCCTTTCAAATGATCTTCCAAGCTTCCATGGCCAGATCAGAATTTTCTGTTCAATGAACAATTTGGCTATCGATTACGGTTAATTTAAAAGATGTTCTATGTTTTATGGTGAATCTTATAAAAAGCTTTTATAATTTCTCTATTGATGCAAGGTTTTCGTGTATTTGGATTCCCTAAAATCTTGTGTATAACTAGATGCTTATTAGGCTAATGTTATTGTTGGATTGCTTTAAAATATATATTTAACCGTCATTAATTAGTTGTATTAAAATAAACGGTTTTTTCACCAGGTACCCCTGAGGTTTCACAATATTCACCTGTTACCCTCGCATTTTCAACAATTCACCTGGTACCCCTGAGGTTTTGAAAAATACTCAGAATACCCTTAATGACTAACGGCCGTCAACTCTGTTAGTCATTAAGGCTAAATCAACCAAATTAACCCCCTAACTAACCTAACTAATACTAATTAATACTAATTAACTCTAGTTAATAACTTTAAACCCTAATTAACCTATCTCTCTCCCTAACCCCCTAACCCCACCACCCTCCCACCACCCTCCCACCCACTCCCCCCACCCTCCCACCACCCTACCAACCTGTCCCCCCCACCCCAAAGATCCCCCTCCCCCCCCCCCCCCCCCTCCCCCCCCGCCCCCACCCCCACCGCAACCCCTCCCCCCCCCCTCACCCCCCCGCGCAGCCCTCTCCCCCACCCCCTCGCAGCCCCTTGAGTTGATTTCCCTCCCCCCTCCTTCTCACCCCCGTCGAATTTTTGATTTTCCGGGGCTTCAATTGGCACTTCCAAGGGCGGGCTGCGAGGAGTGAGGAGGAGGGAGCAAAACTCGATGGGGGTGGGGGGGAGGGGAGCGAAATTCGACGGGGGAGGGGGGGAGGGGAAATCGACTCGGGGGGTGCGTGGGGGGTGAGGAGGGGCTGCGGGGGTGGAGGGAGGGCTGCGCGAGGTGGGGGTGGGTGGGAGGGGCCGCGCGAGGTTGGGGGTGGGGGGGGGAGGGCTGCGCGGGGTTGGGGGTGGGGCCGGGGGTGGTGGGGTTGTGGGAGGGTGGGGGAGGGGCATGTAGGGGGTGGAGGAGGGGGGGCTGTGGGGTGGGGGAGGGGCGGGGTGGAGGAGGGGGGCTGCTGGGGTGGGAGAGGGCGGGGGTGGTGGGAGGGTGGGGGGGGGGTGGTGGGAGGGTTAGGGTTTAGGGTTAGGGGTTAGGGTTAGAGTAGGGTTAGAAGTTAGGGTTAAGTTAGGTTAATTAAGTTTTTTTAGGGTCATAGTTAACGGAAAGTTGACGGTAGGGTCACGTCATGTATTTTTCAAAACCTCAGGGGCACTAGGTGAATTGTTGAAAACGCAAGGGTACCAGGTGAATATCGTGAAACCTCAGGGGTACCTGGTGAAAAAACCATAAAATAAATATAACACCTACTATTTCGAGAAGTTTTATAATATATGCAATATTGCTCTATATGGCATTGAGTTTTTTTTTTATCGATCTCTTTTTTCATCACTTGAGTCCTTTTTATTTTTGGGATATTATCTCGTATAACCCCGACTTATAGGCCTTTTTCCAATATAACCCTGACTTTGGCAGGCCTGTCTCCGATAACCCTGAACTTGATTTTTGTCATTAAACTGGACGGAATTTGTAACGCCGTTAACTAGACCCTAACTGGGTTTGACTTTTGCTAAATTCATCTTTTTCTCTCTCTTGTTCATCTCTTCTCTCTCTTGTTCTTCATCTCTTCTAGATCAATCAATTCTTCCGAATTCTTGGCTTCTAAATGAATCAAAAGATGCCGATTTAAGTGAGTGATCTACAATGGTATAAGATATTGAAAAAGTCTAAATCTTGGTAATTCGTTTTGTTGATCACAAAATTGTACCATTTCATCGATCAACTTGGGTCTTTACTCTTTAGTTAAAAATTCAACTCTTGCGTTGCATAAAACTCAAATTCAATTGAATACAAGCATTTGAGAAGATGCAAAATCAACAAACAGACACTTTAAGAGAGAGATAAGGGATACCGCACAATCGAGGAAATTGAAAACCGTGAAGTGACGTGGAGAGAGTTGAAGGGAAGGGGATTCGACGGTGGAGGTGAAGTCGGAAGAAATCGACGGCGCAGCTTTCCCTCTCCATGGTTTACGGACCAAGGTACCTTGTCGAGGAGAAGCTCTCCTGTAGTGTCGCAGCGAGAACTGAGGAGGTGGCGGTGGAGATGGATGGGGCTTTGTAATGTGGTGGTGGTTATGATGGAAATTAGAAGTAACGGAGTGATTATTATTACTAGTATGAAGATTAAAATGATGAGTATGATGAGAATGGTTGAATTTCTTGTTGGAATAACCTCCTGATCTACTGTACTCAATCGTAACAAACACTCCGGCGACTTTGAAGTTGTATTTACGGATCCCCTTAAATTATCATACCCTTAAATTTCATTTGGGTTTTTTTTCATCTGGGTTTATGTCATTTTCTTTTTTCTTTCTCATTTAATCACAAACGAGAATAATTGTTGGGTGATTGAGTTCCTAATTTAAATTTTCCTTCTATTTATTCTTCTACCCAGAAACATAATCTTGTTCAAAGTTTGCATCTTTTTTTAAGAGAGATAATTCTCGTGAGTTTGATTTTTGTCAGTTTATGTAACTGATATTCTTCTTTTTTGTGTTACTTTTAAGAATTTCTGAAACAAACTTTGTTTTGTTGTAAGAAAGAAAAAAAAAGAGTTGAATTTGGAGGAGTGAGTTGAAATGACAGAGGTTGTTAAGCAAGTAGAAGCTGCATCAATGGTGAATCAAACAGATGATCATCAAATAATTGATGGAGGAGTGGAGGAGAGAGAAAATGTAGGAGGAAGAACAGAGGAATAAACCCATAAATCAAGCTTTAAGAACTTCCTCTGGCATGGTCTAGAAGAATTGATTGATCTAGAAGAGATGAAGAACAAGAGAGAGAAGACATGAAGAACAAGAGAGAGAAAGAGATGAATTTAGCAAAAGTCAAACCCAGTTAGGGTCTAGTTAACAAATATTACAAATTCCGTCTCAGTTTAATGACAAAAATCAAGTTCAGGGTTATCGGAGACAGGCCTGCCAAAGTCAGGGTTATATTGGAAAAAGGCCTATAAGTCAGGGTTATCTGAGATAATATCCCTTTATTTTTCTATATATATCTCTCCCCTCATTACATTTATATTAGAACGAATGAAGTATTTATCCTATTCGATGACAAACACTAACTTTTTTATTTTTGTACGATTGACCTATTCATGAATGATAAGATAATTATTGCTACCATTATTGTTTATTTTAGATGAGAGTGAAACACAAGGTGTTAAAGCCTCCTAGAGAGAGAATAAGAAAAAACACAAAGAAAAAAAGAAAAACCAATAAGCTTCTCCACTTTTTGCCCATGGAGGCAACCTCTTTGTTCTCTATTTGTTTTTTTTTATATCTTTCTCACTTGGAATTTTGACACTATTCATACTTAGTGGGAATATTCTCAATTTTTCTTAATTTATAAGAAAAAATATAGTCATTGTGGGGTCTTGTTTGATTCGTCTTAATTAAGATACTTTATTAATATTCAATCGTTATAATTTTTACTAATATACAATAAAAGATATTTAAGTTCAAAGACGTGCGTTGGGAGGCACATAGGAAAGTGAGAAGATAAAAAAATATAGGGAGTAGCTCTTAGTTACAACTACTATTTGCATTTTCCCAAGACCTAATTCAATTACAATACCCTATTAACGATAATTAAAAGTGAAATTATCATCTCTCTTCAAAGCCATCATTACAATTGCAGTCATCAATCGCCTTATTCTTAAAATTGCAGTCATCAATCGCCTTAGGCGTGATTAGAGTTTCATCTACTGTGAGATCTCCATCCGCTACCTTGCCAATGGGTGGTTTCTCATAAATTATCAAACCATATTGATAAAGCGGATGTCTAGGATCGTCGGCCTTGGTATATTCAGGGTCTAAATTTCGTCTTACTACCTTGGAGACCTATCTTTAAGCCCTTCTTTAACAACATCGCTCAAGTTGCTCTGTGGATGAAAATCTCATTTCTCCCTACTGAATTATCAATTATGGTCATGGACCCACTTAGCTACACTTACTCAAAAGATAGGCCACCTCATTAAGCTAGACTAATTCACTCTGTGAACGATGAGAAAGCTTAATTTGCTCGAGTTTACTGTTTATGCTGATTTCGTACTAAGTACGCAAAAGGCATTAGGGAACCAACAACAAGAACAATATACCAAAATCAATAACAAGCGAATAAATGTAAATAAGGACGTAATTAAAGGAAATGAAAGAGACAAACAATTGTTGATGCGGAAAACCCTAATGATGGGAAAAACCGCGGGTGATTCTCTTGATCACCAATTCACTATGATGTTGTCACCGTTAATATTAGTTCCACAGTACAAGAGTGGTATGAATGCCTATGACAATATCAATGAAGGATGAAGATGGAGTGAGAAAGTGTGGTGATGTGGGTTACAGTGTGTAGAAAAAGAGAGATAGCTGAGAGAGTCCCCCCCCCATAAAATACATCAATTGCTTATATATATGTCTAACCCTAAAATAATCCTCCTTAGATTTGTTGCCCCTTCTCCATCAAAATAGGTCGTGCGCTTGATATCAACAACTGCTTCCTTATTTTTTGTAACCAACTGTTTATGGGCCCACCCCTTGAAACAAACTTCACCCTTAACAATTGGTAACTGCCAACCCGTATCTCCTCATTTCAAAAACAATTAGCTTGCCCCCAATAGTGGAAATTCTGGGCCCAACAATTGCCCCTAATTGATGTTCCGCTACACAACCGTCTTGGGAAGTGGCATCAATTACACTCTTCCCTAAATCTTCTCCTTCAAATGGCTTCAAGTACGTTGTTCGTTCACTTCGGACGCCGTCACTCTGTCTTTACGTAGCTTTCGTTCTTATCTTCGTACGCTGTCGATGTTGCTGTGATAACTATTGTCGTCGTCATCCTTGATGACGCCAAAATCGTCAAGGAGACGTCATTGAAGGAGGCAATGGATGCTAGAACATGGAAGGCCAGACGACGTCATGGACTCCAGAAGACGACGTCCACAAATTCCTTCTTTGTTTTTAGAACTCTCGACGTCCCCGCTTCCCGACGGCGTCGTTGCCGCCGGCCGAGACGGCGACAACCGCTTAATCCCGCCCTTTGTAGAGGACAAAGATGCCATGGAGACAGACTAGTTTTCAGTGTTAGTTTTTGTGTATAAAAGTCGTTGTATATCTTTGCTGTGTGTTATGCAAATGTATGTTTGTAAGTATGTATGTATGTATATAACTTTTCCATCATGACTAGGGGTTTAGTTTTAAAGCTAAACGTTGTCATCCAGGATATGTCGTCAAGTGTAGGGCCCTTATGTTTGTATGAATGTGTGTACGTATGTGTGTAGGTACCTTTGATATTTGAAACCACTTGCAGTATTAATTGCAACGAAGGGCTAAATTGCCTCTTCTAATTAATTGCGCGTGGTGTTTTGTATGTTGTTGTGATGACTTCTTAAGGTGTGTGTCCCTTTGTGTATAGAAGTCATTTTACGTTCACCTGAACGCCGTCAAACCTTGATGCCCCAGCTTAAAACTGTCGCCGTCATATTAAAGGTCGACGTCAATTATGATGTCGCCGTTGACGCTGATGTTGGCGTTAGGTGAATGTGAACATTGTGGTGTTCGGTTGTCTCAGTGTTGGCTGTCGACGAATCCTCGTCCTTTATGCCTGTCTAAGGTGAGATGGTCGTTGGCGAGGCCAACGGTCCTCCGACGCTCAAGTCAGTATAATATAAAAAGAAATAATGCTTAAAATACGAAGGAAATAGAATATGTTGAGAACAAAATGAAATGGAATAACTCAATTTAACTTGTTGGTTACTTACCTGTATTGGCGTCCCTTTTGTTGTCAACATAATACGATTAAAAGTGATAAGAGTTTTAGATGGATGACGTTCCAACTTTAGGGAACGTGCTTACCCTCCTTGAGATATGAAATAATTGACGACGTCCAACTGACCGTCGCCGTCGCAGAGATTTCGTTGTCGTCGGCATCACTTTTTGGACGACGTCCAACTAGGATCATTTTTCCAGTCGTTGGCTTGATGAGTCTGACGGAGGCTATGAACTTGTTGTGGACGATCATAAGGCTTTGGACGCCACGAACTTTCTTTGTTCGGCGTCGATTTCCTGCTGTCGACGTCATAGAATTCCTTTCTTGACTGCATGTCTTCCTCCAACCGGATGTGGGCCAAGGCTTTGGCTTGAGCATCCTCGAACGTTGGACAGGGATACTTGGTAAGTTCTTTGTACAAATCTGAGTCTTCATCCAGTCCCCGTCGGAAAGCTTCAATCGTCGTCTTAACGTCGCAATTTGGAATCGACACCTTTTCCCTGTTCAACCTGTGAACAAATTCTTTCAAGGATTCATCAGATTTCTGCACGATTCTATGTAAGTCACTAGCCTGTTTTTCCATCTTACAACTGCTAGCAAACTGTAAATTAAAAATATTAATCAATTGAGCAAAGGAAGAGATAGTGCCGTTGCCAAGGTGGATGAACCACTGCAGGGCTGGTCCAGTCAACGTCGATCCGAATCCTTTGCACATACATGCCTCGCGCATGCTACGAGGAATTGAGATGGTGATCATCCGTTGTTTGTATTGAGCGACGTGGTCATTTGGATCTGTAGTGCCGTCGTATGTCTTCATGGTTGGGACGGAGAACCGCTTTGGAACCTCGACCATGGCAATGAAATCAACAAAAGGTGAGTCCGCATAACTGTTCGGCGTCGCTTTCTCCATAGGGCGCGGGACGCCGGGGATCCTAGCGATCATGTCTTCTAGCCGCTGAAGACGTTGCTGGATGGGATCGTCGGTGACGGAACGCGGTTGCCCCTTGGCCTGGTCTCCAATGTTGTCGGCGTCAGGCTCGACGTCGGCGTCAGACTCGACGTCGGCGTCAGCATCTCCATCTAAATCATCGCCGTGGGCAGGAATGTTGTGGCCCACAGGAGTTTCGAATAGGCCTCTGTCGAGGCCAGGCGTTTTGGAGACATCGCCTATGTTACGGCGCTTAGAGCCTTTGGACTTTTGAGCAGATTTTAGGCTTTTATTCTCCATGCATGATGCGACATAGCTATTCTGCAATTCCGCCATAGCAGCCTTGACGCGGTTGAGTTCGTCTATGACTTCTTGAGTGGTTACCCAATCTCCTGCCATTGCAAACACAGAAAAAAAATAGAAGGCACAAACGAAATAGTAGACAAAAAGAAAGTGACGAACGATGTATAGTGATCTTGCTGAGGGCCCCACGGTGGGCGCCAAATTGTTTATGCCGATTTCGTACAAAGTACGCAAAAGGTATTAGGGAACCAACAACATGAACAATATACCAAAATCAATAACAAGCGAATAAATGTAAATAAGGACGTAATTAAAGGAAATGAAAGAGACAAACAATTGTTGACTCGGAAAACCCTAATGATGGGAAAAACTACGGGTGATTCTCTTGATCACCAATTCACTATGATGTTGTCACCGTTAATATTTGTTCCACAGTACAAGAGTGGTATGAATGCCTATGACAATATCAATGAAGGATGAAGATGGAGTGAGAAAGTGTGGTGATGTGGGTTACAGTGTGTAGAAAAAGAGAGATAGCTGAGAGAGCCCCCCCCATAAAATACATCAATTGCTTATATATATGTCTAACCCTAAAATAATCCTCCTTAGATTTGTTGCCCCTTCTCCATCAAAGTAGGCCGTGCGCTTGATATCAACAACTGCTTCCTTATTTTTTGTAACCAACTGTTTGTGGGCCCACCCCTTGAAACAAACTTCACCCTTAACAATTGGTAACTGCCAACCCGTATCTCCTCATTTCAAAAACAATTAGCTTGCCGCCAATAGTGGAAATTCTGGGCCCAACATTTGCCATAACACTAACATCACCAAACATGTCCCGAGATCCATCGCTATGACTTGTGAATAGGGTTGTTCACAGCGTGGTCTGGATCGCACCAAACCGCAACACAACCCGTTTCAACGCTGAAATGACGAAATTGCTGTCCCCAATGGCAGACTTTCAGCTTTTCAAGATGATATCGTCCATGTCAATCAAAAGAGGCACAAGAGAGAAAGTATAAAAGTCCCCTCAATTCTCTCTCTTCCTCTCCATGAGTAGGTTGATCTTCTATACTTTTTTGGTCCTTTGGTTGAGCTACATCTTGGGTTATGTTTACACAGAAAATATTATTTGTTAATTTGTTTATATCATTCTCTATTGTAGTATCCCTCCTCAACCACCTTTTGTCAATTCCCTGCTAGTTATTCACATGTCTTATTTGTTTTTAGGGAATTTAGTTTTGTATCATTGTTTAATTATGAAATATACCAACCCTTTTAGTTATTGTTATCTTTTTGCTTATTGCACGAATTGGAATTCTTTGTCTTTGTTATGGATTCCACTATGTACTTGTTTTCCATGTCTTTCCTTTTCATTCCTAGTAATTTCCTATTTGCAATGCAATTTTTCTTGTACACACGAATTGGTTGTAACTCCCTTTAGCTCTTTTCCCTTCATACTGAAGACTCTTGCTACTTTAGAATTCATCAACTCTTCCTGCTACTTCTTCTCGGGAATTTAATATCATATTTCTCTATTTTTAATTATTAATGCTTTTTTAAATCTAGATTTTTATGGAATGGGGTTTTCTAACCCTATGGAACCGAGTGTTTCATCACTCGCTAATGAACAATGATGTATTTACATCCTGTAACTGTTTTTTTTCTTCTTCTTGCAGGTTAAGTTCAAATTCCTTTTGATCTACTCCCCAGAGTTGGATTTTCTCCTTTTGCTTCCCTAGAGTGTGCCTTTTTCCTTTTTGGGAAAAGAGATTTTTAGCCAACTTCCCTACTCCCCTGTTATGGCTTTTGCAAGTCCCTTTTTGGCCTCATTATATCTCACTCATTGAAATTCACGTACCTGCTATTAATATTTGAAGTTCTATATTCACTTCTCTCTCTAAAAATATTCCCCAAACCCTAAAACACAAACCCTAAGTAAACCTTTCAGCCCCCGCCGCCTTTGCATGCTTGCTGGTGGCCAGCGTGGTTCCACCAGTCGCCGGCGAGCATGTCCTGTAGTTTGTCGAGTCCTGTAGTTGTAGCGTCCCCTATCCCCTTCCCTTGTTTCCCTGCCTCATCCCCAGTCGTGCGTCTCCCCACCTCTTTCCCCCACCATCGCGTGTCTCCTCGCCCCACTCCCTCGTCGTGACTCTCCCAGCCGCGTTCCCCGTCGCGAGTCTCCTTGCCCCATTCCCCCGTTTGTCGTCCATCAGGTTCCTTCCTAGTGTCTCCTCTTCCCCTGGTTTCGTGTTCGAGTCACCCCTTCCCCTTCTCCTGCTTAGTTGTTTTCGTGTGTCTCCCCTTCCCCCTCCTCCTAGTGTTTAGTGGTTCCAGGTTTCTTGCGTTTTCCCCTCCCCATTTCCCCTTGTTAGGTGCTCTCTGTTTGATGTTGGGTTTGCGGACTCGGTTTGTTAGTTCGCTTACCTTGTTTTGGTTTGTTTTTGTGGTTAAGCTTTGACTGGTTCACCTGCGAAGCCGCCGGCGACGAAGGAAGTTCGAAGGTAGTCTTTTGGTTATGGTTATGGTGATCAGTTTTTTAGTTTGTTTCAGCTATGTTTTCTCGTCTTAGTCTAGTAGTTTCCATATCCAATTATCCTTGCCATTTTTTTATGGTTGTGCTTGGGTGGTATTTAGTAGTACTAGGTGGGCAATAGAGGGATCTTGGTTCCTATGACGAGGGATGATCTAGGAAACCCGATCTATATTGAAGAGGCTTCTTGAGCTTGGTTGGTTCAAGTCGCTTTGGGAGTCCGAATGTTGGGTACGATGAGAGGAAGTTCTCCTTCTAGGTTAGGAATTATGTCTGTTGTGATTCGATCTTCTGGTTTCAGGATTGCAGGTTTGGATCTTCACATCCGAAGAAGAGGTGAATTCAATCAAGTTAATTCGCCTCAAGTTCATGTGATGACTTTGGGAGTCATATACACATAAAAAATGCATCTCGTGGAAGGCCCTCCAAATTGATTTGGGGCAAGTTTCGACCTCCACGAATTTTGAGTTTCTGCCTTACGTGGTAAAACTCTAGGTTAAATGACTCATATTATCATATCCAAAAATAAATTGGAGTTAAATGACTCAAAAATCTACGAATTGGACACAAAACGGCCAAAATAGGCCAAAAATGACCTTTACCTTCCCGAAATTTAAGCAAGAACAAATGCAATCCTACAAATCTACTTAATAGTTATATTATACCTTATATTATCATATTCAATTAGATATTGGAGTTAAATGACTCAAAATCTACGAATCAGACACGAAACGGCCAAAATAGGCCTAAAATGACCTTTACCTTCCCGAAATTCAATCAACAACAAATGCAAGCCTAAAAATCTAATTAGTACTTATATTATACCTCATATTATCATATTCAATAAGAAATATGGAGTTAAATGACTCAAAATTTACGAATTGGATACGAAACGGCCAAAAATAGGCCTAAAATGACCTTTTTTGTGAATATGTGCTACTTTGGTTTCTAAAACAAAACTAACTATTACCCATCGATCTAACTCGAACTAACATATATTAGTTAGTTACTGTTAGGGTTGTGAGTGCGTAGCGGAAGCAGATTAAAATATGTGGCAAGAAAAGTAGTAAAAGATAGACACACAATTTAACGTGGGAAAAATCCTCAAATAGAGGCAAAAAACCTACGGACGACGAGTACCCGAAAATCCACTATATGAAAATAGGAGAGTACAAGAACCCTAAATATTATTAGGGTTAGTAGTACAAATATAACTCTCATTATACAATAAACTCACAAAGGAGTATTACAAAAGATAGTGGATTTTGTGGATGTCTTGTAGCTTGTGGATGGATGCCCAAAAATCACAACACCTCTATTTATAGTGGTGCTAAGTCGGTGGTGATCAAAACTCCGTACACCAAAGAAATGTGTAGAATCTTCTTGCTTGTTGCCGACATAAGACTAGTGTTTGCAAACTCATGATTTCTAGAAAAATCATGATCAATCTTGATCATGTAGTGGCGGCAAGTGAGAATTATTTCTCTTTGGCTTTGGCATTGAAATTTGGGCCACAAACCCAACAATCTCCACCTTGGACCAAATTCCATATGTACTCGTCGTATGAACCCCGAAGGGTGTTATGTAGATATTCCACCGTGACCCATCTGTAAATTGGGCTTAGAAAAATGTGACATGCTGGAACCCGTTTTATGACGACATTGATGCCGAACCGGGGTTGTATATGAAGAAGCCAAAATAGAACACCCTTGTAATACATAGAGATTTCTATGTCTGACGACCTTCAGGAGTTCATGAGCCCCTCTGGAGACTTTAAGTACTCCACCTTGAGCCGAAATTTTGCACCCTTTAGAATATAGAGTGCCCAAAGATATGATGTTTTGCTTCAGATCAGGAACATGTTGAACAGTTTACAGAGTCCTGATCTCACCATCATATGTCTTGATCCGAACTGAGCCAATACCATGAACATTGCAACGGGAACCGTTGCCCATAGAGACGGAGCTTTTCTTCACCGATTTATAATCGATAAAGTGGTCCTTTTGAGAACAAACATGGTAGGTGCAACCGGAATCAAGCACCCAATTAAGAGTTCTACTTCTTCCAGGAGAAGTAGCCAAAAGAACATCATCGGATTCCATTTCACCAAAATCGGCTTGTGCAGTTTCCGTTGCTTTTTTCTCATTTTCTTCTCTTTCGAGTTTTTTCTTTAATTTTAAGCAATCAGAAACATCGTGCCCATGCTTCTTACAATATTTGCATAAATTCTTAGATTTATGCCCATTAGATATGGCCCTATTTTTGGTACTTATTTTTCCGTGTGATCTCCCTCCTACATTTAATCCTTCGGCATTATCATTAGAATGCACTTCAAGGTCAAATTTCTCTTTTGAAAGTAAATGTGATTTAACATCTTCAAAAGATAAAGTATCATTGTTACCATATAACATGATTTCCTTGAAGTGCTTGTACGAAGGAGGTAGGGAGACAATTAATAACACGACTTTATCATCATCTTCAATATTGACATCCAAATTTTCAAGATCAATAATAATAGAATTAAATTCACTAAGATGAGATTGGATAGAAGTACCTTCGGCCATCCGAATAGTGTAAAGCCTTTCCTTGAGACGGAGTTTGTTAGCGAGTCATGTAGAGGGACTCGAGCTTCAACCATAGCCCTGCAGCGGTCTCCTCGTGAATAACCTCGCATAGTACCTCCTTAGTTAGACATAGTTGGATCGTAGATAATGCTTTTTCATCCAACTCTTGTCATTGCTCGTCGGACATAGTAGATGGCTTTTTCTGTTTGCCATTAAGTGTCCTTTTTAATCCGCTCTGTGTGAGAACGACCTTCATCTGGACTTTCCAAATGCTAAAACTGATCTTGCCATCGAATTTCTCAATCTCAAACTTCGTTATCGAAGACATCTGTAATATAATAACAGTCTAACCAACCTTTGGGTCGGATACCACTTGTTAGGGTTGTGAGTGCGTAGCGGAAGCAGATTAAAGATGTAAAGATTGAGCAAAATAATAGAGTTGGAAATATGTGGCAAGAAAAGTAGTAAAAGATAGACACACAATTTTACGTGGGAAAAATCCTCAAATAGAGGCAAAAAACCCACGGACGACGAGTACCCGAAAATCCACTATATGAAAATAGGAGAGTACAAGAACCCTAAATATTATTAGGGTTAGTTGTACAAATAGAACTCTCACTATACAATAAACTCACAAAGGAGTATTACAAAAGATAGTGGATTAATAATACAAGGAGAGAATTAAAAAGGCTAATGTAGTATATGGCTTCTTGGATTTTGTGGATGTCTTGTAGCTTGTGGATGGATGCCCAAAATTCACAACACCTCTATTTATAGTGGTGCTAAGTCGGTGGTGATCAAAACTCCGTACTCCAAAGAAATGTGTAGAATCTTCTTGCTTGTTGCCGACATAAGACTAGTGTTTGCAAACTCATGATTTCTAGAAAAATCATGATCAATCTTGATCATGTAGTGGCGGCAAGTGAGAATTATTTCTCTTTGGCTTTGGCTTTGAAATTTGGGCCACAAACCCAACAATCTTCACCTTGGACCAAATTCCATATGTACTCGTCGTATGAACCCCGAAGGGTGTTATGTAGATATCCCACCGTGACCCATTTGTAAATTGGGCTTAGAAAAATGTGACATGCTGGAACCCGTTTTATGACGACATTGATGCCGAACCGGGGTTGTATATGAAGAAGCCAAAATAGAACACCCTTGTAATACATAGAGATTTCTATGTCTGACGGCCTTCAGGAGTTCATGAGCCCCTCTGGAGACTTTAAGTACTCCATCTTGAGCCGAAATTTTGCACCCTTTAGAATCTAGAGTGCCCAAAGATATGATGTTTTGCTTCAGATCAGGAACATGTTTAACAGTTTACAGAGTCCTGATCTTACCATCATATGTCTTGATCCGAACTGAGCCAATACCATGAACATTGCAACGGGAACCGTTACCCATAGAGACGGATCTATTCTTCACCGATATATAATCGATAAAGTGATCCTTTTGAGAACAGACATGGTAGGTGCAACCAGAATCAAGCACCCAATTAAGAGTTCTACTTCTTCCAGGAGAAGTAGCCAAAAGAACATCATCGGATTCCATTTCACCAAAATCGGCTTGTGCAGTTTCCGTTGCTTTTTTCTCATTTTCTTCTCTTTCGAGTTTTTTCTTTAATTTTAAGCAATCAGAAACATCGTGCCCATGCTTCTTACAATATTTGCATAAATTCTTAGATTTATGCCCATTAGATATGACCCTATTTTTGGTACTTATTTTTCCGTGTGATCTCCCTCCTACATTTAATCCTTCGGCATTATCATTAGAATGCACTTCAAGGTCAAATTTCTCTTTTGAAAGTAAATGTGATTTAACATCTTCAAAAGATAAAGTATCATTGTTACCATATAACATGATTTCCTTGAAGTGCTTGTACGAAGGAGGTAGGGAGACAATTAATAACACGGCTTTATCCTCATCTTCAATCTTGACATCCAAATTTTCAAGATCAATAATAATAGAATTAAATTCACTAAGATGAGATTGGATAGAAGTACCTTCGGCCATCCGAATAGTGTAAAGCATTTCCTTGAGACGGAGTTTGTTAGCGAGTCATGTAGAGGGACTCGAGCTTCAACCATAGCCCTGCAGCGGTCTCCTCGTGAATAACCTCGCGTAGTACCTCCTGAGTTAGACATAGTTGGATCGTAGATAATGCTTTTTCATCCAACTCTTGTCATTGCTCGTCGGACATAGTAGATGGCTTTTTCTGTTTGCCATCGAGTGCCCTTTTTAATCCGCTCTGTGTGAGAACGACCTTCATCTGGACTTTCCAAATGCTAAAACTGATCTTGCCATCGAATTTCTCAATCTCGAATTTCGTTACCGAAGTCATCTTTAATATAATAACAGTCTAACCAACCTTTGGGTCGGATACCACTTGTTAGGGTTGTGAGTGCGTAGCGGAAGCAGATTAAAGATGTAAAGATTGAGCAAAATAATAGAGTTGGAAATATGTGGCAAGAAAAGTAGTAAAAGATAGACACACAATTTAACGTGGGAAAAATCCTCAAATAGAGGCAAAAAACCCACGGACGACGAGTTCCCGAAAATCCACTATATGAAAATAGGAGAGTACAAGAACCCTAAATATTATTAGGGTTAGTAGTACAAATAGAACTCTCACTATACAATAAACTCACAAAGGAGTATTACAAAAGATAGTGGATTAATAATACAAGGAGAGAATTTAAGAAGGCTAATGTAGTATATGGCTTCTTGGATTTTGTGGATGTCTTGTAGCTTGTGGATGGATGCCCAAAAATCACAACACCTCTATTTATAGTGGTGCTAAGTCGGTGGTGATCAAAACTCCGTACACCAAAGAAATGTGTAGAATCTTCTTGCTTGTTGCCGACATAAGACTAGTGTTTGCAAACTCATGATTTCTAGAAAAATCATGATCAATCTTGATCATGTAGTGGCGGCAAGTGAGAATTATTTCTCTTTGGCTTTGGCTTTGGCTTTGAAATTTGGGCCACAAACCCAACATTTACATACCTTTTGAAGATCATCGATGTCAGTGCAATGGTTGACTATATCCAACATATACCTCGGCACGTAATAGCCACAATCAACACCATTATCTTGTTCCGGACACTAAAATTCAGCAAAACATCTACAAACATTCATGTTAAATTTGAAGTATGTGGAAAAAAGTGTTTCAATATAAGCTCAAGCAAATTAGTTACGTTACCTCGACTGATATCCACACAGGAACTTTTCTTACTCGAAGTCCTACTTGACTATTCTGCTTCATCACACTACATCAATACATTAAATAATTCATACTCCCTCCGTCCCTTAATAGAGTGCCCATTTCTTTTTTGGACACTATTCAAAGGTAAAAAAAAGCCCTCAAAAAAAAATCCAATATATAAGAAAAAACATAGTCATGTGGGGTCTTGTTTGATTCGTCTCATTGCGTACATTAAGAAAATCAAACTTTTGTAATTTTTACTAATATGTAATTAAAGATATTAACGATACAAAACGTTCATTGGCAAACGTGCATTGAAGAAATGGGCACTCTATTTAGGGACGGAAGGAGTACATTATAAGATGTTTATATATATATAAATAATGTGAAATTTATTTATAATTAAGCCTCTAATATCTTCTTTCTTTTAGTCAACTTTGTAAAAGTTTTGGATTTTCAACTTTGGGTAAATAGTAGTCCAAATGTTCCAAGTTCAGCCCAAATCCAATGCAACCCACGTGCTGGAAATTAGACCCAAAATCAGATAAAAGAAAAAGGAAAAAGAAATCTCTTCCTCCCTTCTCCTGCGTACCAACTCCCATGGGAAAACCATGGGTTTGCTCCAAACCTCCTGTTTCACAAAACCAACAACCACTTCCACTGTATACTTCCTCTCACAATCAAATTATACCCACCAGATTTTTGCCAAAACCTTTGAATTTAGCAACTTGAATATCGAATTCCATGGACGTTCAATGGTTTTTAAAATTTTTAAATTGAAGAAATTCTTCACTGAGATGGTCATCCTTCTATAAATAGTAAGAATTGATTGAGTTTTTGCATTATAAAATCAACAACCAAAGTTCAGAATTAATCCCAAACAGAATAAGTTAAAAACTTCAGTATTAATTCTCTGTTTTTCGGAACTCAAAACAACCAACAAACTAAAAGGTTTGAGAATTGATAAACTTTATATTGATGAGCATAAGTTATTTATAGTACAACAACTTACGTAGCTAAATACACGGAGAAGATAAAAACAAGTAGTTACAAAGTAGAAGATATCAACAGAGAGGAGATAGAATATAGAATATAGAATATAGAATATAGAATATAGAAGATAGAGATGAAGAATAACTAACTAAGATATACAAGGAATAAGTTACAGAAGATAATATAAGGCAATATGACTAAGTCAACTATTATCTTTATCATGCCCCCGCAAGACGGACGACCGATCAGTGAGTCTGATCTTGGCGAGTAAGACATCAAGCCGTGGCCTTGATAACAGTTTGGTAAAAAAAGCAGCTAGTTGATCCCCAGTAGAGACATGAGTAACACGAAGCTGACCCTTTTGCACGTGTTCCCGAATAAAATAAAATATAAGGGCAAGATGCTTTAGTTTGGAGTGAAAAAATGGTTTTGCACTTAGATGAGTAGTATTCAAGTTATCGCAATAGATAACTGGTGGTTGAGCAAGTGTGATACCCATTTCATGAAGCAAGTTTCGAAGGAAAAGAAGCTCATTGGTGGTAGTAGCAACGGCTCGATATTCGGCTTCGGTGGAAGATCGAGCTAGAGAACGTTGTTTCTTGGAACACCATGTAAGCAGATTACGACCGAGAAATATAACATGCCCCATAGTAGATGTATAGTCATCTTTATCACTAGCCCAATCCACATCCGTAAAAGCATGAAGAATACAAGGAGAATCACGAGAAATATTGATTCCTTTGTCCAACGTCCCACATAAGTAGCTCATGAGACGTTTAAGGGCTAACCAATGTTCCGTTGTAGGGCACTGCATATACTGAGAGAGTTTGTTAACCGCAAAAGCAACATCGGGATGGGTTAACGTGAGATATATATTGAAGACTGCCTACAGCTGCCCTGTAGTCTTTGTGAACATCTAATGGCGAACCCGAGTGAGCAGTGAGATGTTGAGTAACAATGAGAGGTGTGGGGACCGGTTTGGCATCAAGCATGCCCATGCGATCAAGGAGATCAATGACGTACTTGCGTTGACTTAAGAAAAGGCCAGTAGGAGTAGGCACAACCTCTACTCCAAGAAAATAGGATAATGCACCAAAATCTTTGAGAGAGAACCTGCATGACAAAGTCTTGATAAACATGTCAACGTTAGTACAATTAGGGCATGTGATAATAATATCATCCACGTACACAATAAGATAAATGGGTTGATTTGTGGTGTTTAAAATGAAGAGGGAAGAATCGGAAATGGTACGTTTGAATCCCAAGCCAAGTAAGAATGTGGTGAGTTCCGTATACCATGCTCGAGGGGCTTGTTTGAGGCCATAAATGGCCTTCCTAAGTTTACACACATAGTTAGGGAATTTAGAATCACAAAATCCCGGGGGTTGTGACATGTAGACCTCTTCATGAAGGGTGCCTTGGAGGAAGGCGTTGTTGATGTCTAGTTGCCGTAAAACCCAACCACGAGTTACAGCAAGACTAAGTAAGGTGCGAATAGTTGAGGGTCGAACAACGGGGCTGAAGGTTTCATGGTAATCTATACCCTCACGTTGTTGAAAACCTTTCGCGACGAGGCGTGCTTTGTACCGATCAAGAGAGCCATCGGATTTGTATTTAATTCTAAATACCCACTTACATTGAACAAGGTTGTGAGTGGATTGTGGTTGAACAAGGGTCCAGGTGCCAAGGTCACGAAGAGCATTCATTTCAGTTTGCATGGCGGCACGCCAAAGGGGGTCTTTTAAGGCTTGAGCCACGATTTTGGGCTCCATGAGACGATGAGTAACCGAGAGCGCATTAGCGTACTTGGGGTTGGGTTTGTGTATATTATTTTTAGAGCGGGTTATAATACCATGGGAAGGTTGGGTGGGCAGGGAAGGCGAATTGGAGGGAGAAGGAGATATTACGGGGGAGGTGGATTGGGAGGGGGAGTGAGGAGGTAAGGAAGTGGGTCAGGTGGGAGGGGAAGCGAGGGATGGAAATAGGTGGTGATGAGGGAGAATCTACGGGGCTAGTTGTACCCGTGTGTATAGAGTAAGGAGTGGAGGGGGGCTGGGCGTAGGTAGCGAGGGAGATGTAGGGGGAGTTGGGGGAGGGGCCTGGTTATGCGGGGCAGTAGGGGAGGGATTAGGCGTGGGCTGCATAGGTGATGTGAGAAGGGGAAGAGTAAGGGGGGCACACCAAGCATCGAAGGAAAGTGATGGTGAGGATGGAGTGAGATTGGTGAGGCGAGAGTATGGGAATTCATGTTCGACGAAGCGAACGTGACGAGACGTGTATACTCTTTTGGAGATGGGTTCTAGACAGTGGTATGCACTTTGGGTCTTAGAGTACCCAATAAAAATACAAGGGATGGATTTAGATTGTAGTTTATGAGAGTTGTAAGGTTTAAGCCACGGATAACACAAACAACCGAAACTCCGTAGTTTGAGATAATTGGGAGGAGTGTTGAAGAGACGATGATAAGGTGATTGACCATGGAGAGTAGGAGTAGGTAAGCGATTTATGAGATAGGTAGCAGTAGTGAGAGCATAAGACCAAAACTCAAGGGAAATATGAGCATGAGAGAGAAGGGATAGACCTGTTTCTACAATATGACGGTGACGTCGTTCAGTGAAACCATTATGCTCAGGAGTGTGTGGAGGGGAGGTTAAATGTGAGACACCATCAAGTGTGAGAAAGGAGGCAATGGCTTCATATTCCCCACCATTGTCAGAGTAGAGAGTTTTTATTTGTTTCTCAAAATATTTTTCAACTAATGCTTTGAAGCGAATGAAAATGGCTTTAGTATCTGATTTCTTTTTGAGTGGATAGAACCAAATATACTTAGTGAAATGATCGACAAAAATCACATAGTATTTAAAACCATCAATGGAATAAAGAGGAGATGTCCATAAATCAGTATAAATAAGTTCTCAGGGAGAATCAGATACGAGAGTAGATTTTTGAAATGGGAGCTTGTGGCTCTTATTACACTGACAAGCTTCACAATTAAAATGTAAAGAGCTGGAAACATGAATTTGAAATTGAGAAATTAAAGACTTAAAAGTAGCTAAGGATGGATGCCCAAGGCGATGATGCCAATCAATTGCCGGAGCAGTGACAGAGGACAAGGCAAGGATAGATGATGATGATGGTAACTCATAGACCCCGTGTTTAGTTGGACCCTGGATAAGATGTGCCCCCGTGAGTCGATCCTTCACAACAAAAGAAGTAGAAGAAAACTCAATGAGAATATTATTTTCGGAGCATAATTTGGAAATAGAAATGAGATTAAGAGACATGTTAGATGCACACAAGACATTAGATAAATGTAATGATTTAGATGACGTAGGAATAGAAAGGGAGCCTATGTGAGAGATAGGAACACCCATACCATTACCAATTATAATTTCCTCTGAACCATCATAGGGGTGATGTAAAGCGAGGTTAGACATATCATTGGTAACATGGTGCGACGCACCGGAGTCGAGGACCCAAGAGGCAGGAGGGTCGGTGGGGGTAGAGGTGGTGACAGCATGGACTTGGGGAGGAACGGAAGTAGAACGGTTGGTGGGGGGAAGAGTGGGACGGGCATTCGGGAATGTCTTGGAATATGGGACAGTGATATAGAGAATGACCTTGAGTATGGCACCATTGGCATTTGCCTTGGTAGCCACCACTCTTGGCAGGAGGTTTCTTGGATTTGGGACGAGAGGAATGATAATGAGATGAAGGACGAGATGTGTAGGAAGGGGAGGGGTGAGGAGAGACAGCGGAGGGACGGGTGGTGGTAGCATGAGCAGTGACGGGTAAGGGGGTGGGTGTGGTGGAGGGGTGAGTACGTAAGTGCATCTCTCGGATAAGTAGTTTCTCATAGAGCTCATCGAAAGTGATGAGTGTGTCACGATTATTGACGGCTTCGGCAAGAGCACGATAATCAGGGTCATCATTTAACCCTTCAAGGCACCTTTCTATGAGATCTTCGGGATGAACCGGATCACCAAGGATGGCTAGTTGATCGGCACTGACGCGGAGAGCGTTCATATAGTCAGAAACGCATTGGTTTGTTTTGGTAATACTTTTGAAGTTAGCTTTGAGTAGCTTAGCATGACCACGGGATTGACGCGCGAAAGTATGCGCGAGAATGTCCCAGACTTCCTTGGCCGTGGAAGCGCGGGAGACTAGAGGGACAATAGTAGCATCTAGCGTACCAATGAGGGCTCCAATGAGGAGTTGGTCTTGGCGGAGCCAAGTAGCGTGAGCGGGGTTAGGAGTTGTGTTTGTGGAGGCAGCGGAGGAGTTGGTGGATGTGGTGGAGATAGTGGCAGCAGGTTGGGGATAGGAGCCATCAAGAAATTTGAAAAGGCCGTAGCCGACAAGGGTGGCAACAAGTTGTAGCTTCCATGAAAGATAGTTAGTAGTGGTAAGCTTGATAATATTGGTGAGGGAGACCACGACGAGAGGGTGATCGGGTTGGGCATCACTAGGAATGGTTGTGGTAGCCATGGCCGAAAGAAAAAAATTTACGTGAGGAATACTACCTGCTCTAATACCATAAAAGGTTTGAGAATTGATAAACTTTCTATTGATGAGCATAAGCTATTTATAGTACAACAACTTACGTAGCTAAATACAAGGAGAAGATAAAAACAACGGTTTTTCACCATATACCCCTGACTAATTTTTTTTTGCACCATATACCCTCGCAACTTTCCAAATTCACCATATACCCCCCACGTTTCAAAAAATACATCAACATGCCCTTATGACTAACGGAAATCTAACACCGTTAGTCATTATGCCCTAATCCCCCCCTCTAACCCTAATTAACTAACCTAAACTAAACTAAACCTAACTCTAACCCTAACTCTAATCTAATACCCTAACCCTAACCCTAACCACCCACCCACCACTCCCCCCACCCCACCCAAATCCCCACCACCCCCCCCCCCCACCCCACCCAATTCCCCACCACCCCCCACCCACCATCCCCCTCCCCCCCCCCCCCCCCGCCCCCCCCGCCCCCCCAGCCCCCCTCCCCCTCCCCTACAGTCGCCCAACCCCTCTCCCCTCCCCTTCCCTTCCGCGCCGCCACCCCCCACCCCTACCTTTCCCGCGCAACCTCTCCCCATCCCTTTCCCCGCAACCGCCGAACCCCCCCCCCCCCCCGAAATGAAAAAAAAAAATTCGAAAACGCCAAATATGAAACGCCCGAACCAAGCGACGACGGGGAAGGGGAGGGGGGCCGCACGACGACGGGGAAGGGGAGGGGGTCGCGCGACGACGAGGGGAAGGGGGGCTGCGCGACTATGGGGGAAGGGGAGGGCTGCGCGACGACGAGGGGAAGGGGGGGGGCAAGCAACGACGGGGAAGGGGAGGGGGGGCTGCGCGACGATGGGGAAGGGGGGGGGGTCGTGCGACGACGGGGAAGGGGAAGGAGGCTGCGCGATGATGGGGGAAGGGGGGGGGGGGTGTGGGACGACGGGGGAAGGGGAGGGAGGAGGCCGTGCGACGACGGGGGAAGGGGAGGGGGGTCGTGCGACGATGGGGGAAGGAAGGGGGGGCCGCGGGGAGGCTGCGGTGGTTGTGGGGGGCGGTGGGGCTGCGGTGGTTGTTGGGGGGGGCCGGTAGGTCAGGGGTTGGGTTGGGTGGGGGGCTGGTGGGGTGGGTTTGAGAAAGAGTTAGGGTTTAATTAGGGTTAGGGTGGGGGAGGGGTGTTTAGGGTTAGGGTTAGTATTAGGGTATTAGATTAGGGATAGATTTAGGTTAGTTAATTAGGGTTAGAGGGGGGTTTAGGGCTTAATAACTAACGGAGTTTAACGCCGTTAGTCATTAAGGGTAAGTCAGTGTATTTTTTGAAACGTGGGGGGTATATGGTGAATTTGGAAAGTTGCTAGGGTATACGGTGCAAAAAAAAATTAGTCAGGGGTATATGGTGAAAAAACCGTAAAAACAAGTAGTTACAAAGTAGAAGATATCAACAGAGAGGAGATAGAATATAGAATATAGAAGATAGAGATGAAGAATAACTAACTAAGATATACAAGGAATAAGTTACAAAAGATAATATAAGGCAATATGACTAAGTCAACTATTATCTTTATCACAAACAACCACAACCTGACAGATATCCACATTCCGAACACCAAGGCGAACCTTGCAGCACCACCAAGGCCGCCGCGGCGCGCCACCCTTTCCCCCTACCCACTCGCTGCTCTTTCTTTTTCCCCCTGTAAAATCTCTCTCTCTCTCCCTCTCTCTCCTCTTCACGACACCCTCACGCACCACAGCACACCACCACTCCTTCTCTCACCGCCCTGCTGTCGCCACAACATAGCGCCAGCTAACGCACCCCTACCACTGCCCCATGTCTGCTGCTCTTCCTTCTTCTTGTGCCTCTGTTAAAAAATCCAAGTTTGGTATTTCGTTATGTTTAGCTGAACAAATGAGCATCTTATTTCTTCTTAAGCCAATCAACTTTTCATAAGCCCACTGAAGTAAGTTCTTATTAAATTGTGTTTCTAATCCCATGTTATTATAACTAAACTACACACATTACTCTTAAATGGATTTCTATTAACGAAAGTATTACTTTAGTAATGATTTCCCAAATGGATTTCTATTCACACTTTAAGTTATAAATTCTCACTTATTTCATAACTCTCATGATTCTTAAGTTTTTAATATGGTTTTAACTACTCAAGTAAACTTATATTAGTTTCAATTTCCAACCTTAAATAATACTTGTTTATGCCGATTTTTGCTTAAACAACAATATTTGATATGGGACGTTAACAACCAGATTTATGCAATGGATGATATGCAAATATGAGGAAAACAAGAAGGAAAGGGAGACACCAAGGAGTGTTGACGCGGAAAAACCCCAATGAAGGTGGGTAAAAAACCGCGGGTGGATGTGAGTCCACCAATCCACTATATGCAATCGCCAATCGGAATGATTGACGATCAATACAACCTAATGAATTTTGTTCTAAGTACAATATAATCACTGTAGCAAGAGAGAAACTAGCAATGTAATGTATCAAGTATTTTGTGAATATGAATGTGTTATAAGTTCTTAAGCTTGAGCGCCTTTTGTTTTGTGTCTCCTGCTTTCATCACTCTGATCCTTTTATAGCGCTTGCTTCAGTTCAACGTGCATCCTCAAATCTAGGGATTAGTTAGCTAGAATCTCGTCACTTTCCTCTGAGATCTTGGCGCATCATTTAAACGGCTACAGACTTACTCAACTAACTGGAGTTCTGCTGGGTTCAACCTGCCTTATTCTTAGGGAATCAGTTAGTCTTTGACCTGGTCCATGCGTCACGATCCTTTCGTCAACGACAGTGTCACAAATTTCATAATGTCAACGTCAAACTGCAAAAAACCAGCCACAACAGTTTGCCCCCTAATTGTTGAAATAAGGGAATACCAAGAGTCATGAAACAATTGTATCAACTTGCACAAAACATCCTATACGGTTAAAACACCTGTCACAACTGTTAATCATTTGTTACAACATTTGTCAAAAAGATAAGAAAATAAAATTTTAACCATCGGATGATTTTACTAGAGATAACCCAAAGGTCACCGGTAAAAGATAAAATTTTCGCCAAAGTTTATCTACAAACCGCAAAATATATCCGTTACACTAATGAGGATCCCAGCTGTAGCTATATAAAAATAGTGCCTGCTGATTTGAAAACCACATGCAATATTCTCTCTAAAAAATCACTCGAGCGTCTAAATCCCTCTAGAAGCATCTGAAAATTTCTGGAATAACTTCGGCTTCATCAGGTAACTTCTGCCATCTTTGATCTTCGATTTCTAGCTAATTTCATAATCAATACTTGAAACTATGGCTCCCAGCAGACGTAGTATTAGAAACTTTGTTAAAAATCAAGAAAAAAACAAGGCAAAAGAAAGAGTCGTAAAAGAGAAAAGTAAATTCGACGACGAACAATCTAACATGTCACAAGACGATCTAATGAAATTCTTAGACTTAGGAAACTTACCCGTTGACACAGTGCTGAACCCCACGAGCGACCAGAGATGTGTCCTCAGGGTTGGCTGGTGCTATATGAGTATCCTTTCAAAATAGGTCATAGGTTACCTTTTCCCCCCATAGCCAGGGAATTGATGCAAATCTACCAAATTAGCCATGGGCAAATCATGCCCCAAGTCTGGAGGGTTCTGAGTGTAATTGACAGGGTGACAACGTCTTGGGAAGAACCGTTTACTCTCCACGACCTGTTGCTCTGTTACGAACTTAGGGTCAAGATCAGGAACAGGATAGCTCTGCATATTAGGGCAAGGCAGGACTCTTTGGTTGGAGGAATTCAATCGAACGACAGGGGTTGGAAGAATCGTTTTGTTTTTGTCAAGAAATCATCCTTGGGAGAAGTAGGGAAACATTTAACCGGAGGCTGGAACATAGGAGGTTCGTAAAATTCTTTACCAATTTGCTTTTATACCACGACGTTAACGTTGCTCTTACATCGTTTCTTTTGCAGACCTAGATCCAAAATTACTGACACATCACGAGGAGTCTGAACGTCTGTGCGAGGAGTTCATAAGGGTGAAAGAAGAAGAAAGGTACTTCAGAAGGGTAACAATCGCTAGCCAAGACAGCTGCTCCTCCATGGCTTCAGGTAAGCGTTTATTCCGTCGTTAGAAATACTATTTCTATCATGATTCTAATAGATCCTCCGTGACAGAATCCTCTCAATCAAGACCAAGAGGGTCATTGGACAACCAAGCCCTTGCCGAAACTCTCCGCAAGAGGAAGAGAGAGCTGAGTCACTCTGCTGCATCTTCGCCTACTGCGTCGGAGAAGAAAGGTCCTGCAGACGTCGTTTATGTAGAAGACGACGATTTAGATGTCGCTCAGCAATCACGCAAGACTGACTTCATTGCCCCTCCTAATAGAGGAGGTCCATCGTACACTGTGACGGTGCCCAATGACTTTATGTCGTTAGACAGGTCGGTCTGGCCGGAAGCGGAAAGGCTGCTCTTTCCCTGTGCTGAAACTCGCCTGCGGGAACTTACTCTGCCTAGGCTCATGTCGGATGGCCTAGAGCTTGTTTTCCAGGTATGTTAATCGTATGAATTAATATTGTTGGTCATAAAACAAACTTGGTTACTTACCCTTCTGTCGTTGGTCTACAGGCGTCACAACATTTCCTCATGGCAAAGAAAGAGATGTCGTCACTGTTTAAAGGTCATCGGGCGATGAAGTCAAGAGCTGACAAGAGCGAGCTGACTTTGAAGGACAAAGACACGGAGCTGAAGAAGGTTCAGTTGGAGATGATAAAGATGGGGGAAATGCTAAAGAAGAACGGCGAAGATCTGGAAGGACTGAAGAAGCAATCAGAAAAGTTAGAGGCGTCGTCGCGTCTGGAAATTGGAGCCCTCCAAGCCCAAGTCGCAGCGCAGAAAAACGTGCTTGATTTGCTGGAAGCTGAGGTGACTACAAGAGTGAAGGCGAAGCTGATGTACCAGTTCATGATGAAACGGACTGCGTCGTGGGAGCCTCAGAAGGACATCGACTTGTACCTCGAATGCTTAGGAGGTATGAAGGACCTGATGGACCCTGAAGACTTCCTAAAGGCGACGGCTGAATCGTCAATGAACGTTGGTCACCCAGATGGTGGGGTTAGCTCTTCATGCGCCGCGTTCATAATGTCTGATGTACCTCCAGATGCTGACTTGGAGAAGGGAGTTATGACGGAGGTTCCATCATTGCCTAAGCCAATGGAGGAGAAGTCCGACGATGTTCCCATCGTTTAGCCTACACATTCAGAAAGTTATCCAAACTCTTTTAAGTTTTTTAAGCGTTGTGTTATCTTAGAAAACATTTGACTGTTTTGGATCACTCATGAGGGTGATCAATGATGTACTTTTTGGACCACTCGTGGGAGTGGTCATAACGTTTATTTTCTTCGTATGAACTGTGTTTGCTTTGATGTGCTTGCCGTTTTTCTGGCGTTTGAGTTTAATGACCAGGCGCTTTGAAAGCCTTTAAACTTTGTTAACATGAAAAATTGAATATGCGCAAAACACGTTTACTTACTTGATTGTAAATAGATCAAATTTTTACAACGTTTCTGAATCGCTGTAACTGACGTTAAAGTCCTGGTGTTATCGGTGTCGTTCGGAATGCCTTGTCGTTCCATAGGCTTATTGCTCAAACACTAATTGTCGGTTGCTTCGTATAAACGTCGCAATCTTATTGAAAACTAGGAAAACCCTGAAAAATGAAACACACGGTAATGTTTTGTCGTTGGCGTTTCAACGACCTTGCGATGACATGTTTGCCATTTATTGAACAAAAAACAAACAGATGAAAAATGAAAAATAACAGTCGTAAAGTGAAGTGCTACTTAGCGTTTAGCTAGAAAAAATATCTTTTGAGATGGACAGTGTTCCAACTGCGCGGGACCATGGTACCGTCGCGTCGGACTAATTTGTTTGCGCCATTGCCGACGACCCTGCTGATTTGGTAGGGACCTTCCCATTTTGGGCCTAGCTTACCTGCGTTAGGCTCTTGTGTGTTTTGGAACACTTTCCTTAACACCCAGTCGCCTTCGACAAATGACTTAGCTTGTACGGTCTTATTAAAACTTCTTGCAACGATCTGCTGTTGAGCTGCCATGCGTATTAATGCTGCATCACGAAGCTCTTCAATGGTATCCTGGTCGTTGACCAGTTCGTCACGATTCTGTTGTTCTGTCGTTAAGCCGTACCTGGCAGTTGGAATACTTACCTCAGCTGGTAATACTGCCTCGCAGCTGTAAACCAACGAAAAGGGGGTTTGCCCAATCGCAGTGCGTGGTGTCGTACGATTTGCCCACAATATAGCTGGCAATGCTTCTGCCCATTTACCTTTCTTAGCAGTAAGACGCTTCTTCAATGTGTCTATGACGGTCTTGTTGCTGGACTCAGCTTGTCCATTGGCTTGAGGATATCTGGGCGTTGACGTTAGTAACGTGATGTTCCACTCGTCGCAGAAGTGCTTTGTTTTATTACAGATAAATTGCGACCCATTGTCGCACCTGATTTATGACGGAACACCAAACCTGCAAATAATGTTAGTATGTATAAACGAAATTACCTCTTTGTCGCGTACCTGTTGGAAGGAATCTGCTTCTATCCACTTAGAAAAATAATCTGTTAGTGCTAACATAAAGACATTTTGTCCTGGGGCTGGAGGTAGTTTACCAACTATGTCCATTTGCCCATTTCATAAAAGGCCAAGGAGTTAAAGTTGGATGCAGAATTTCACAGGGTTTGTGCGTTATACCTGCATGTTGCTGGCAACTATCACATTTGGTGACAAACCTGATTGCGTCTTGCTTCATTGTTGGCAGTATTAGCCCATTCTCAAGGCTCTATTAGATAGGCTGCGTCCTCTAGAATGATTCCCACATGTGCCCTCGTGTAGGTTTTGCAACACTTGCCTCCACTGGTCATTTTCCAGGCACCGTAGATACGGTCCAGCGACGGACTTTTTAAATAGTACTCCTTGAATGACGACATACCTGGACGCCTTAAAGCGGATTTGTCGTGCTTCTGTTTTGTCTTTTGGGAGTATATCGTTAGTTAAATAATCATAAAGAGGTTTCGTCCAACTAACATTTACCTCGTCGTTTGAAAGGTTATCATCATTGGTCGCATCGACGTTGTCGTTTACCGGCTCGACGTCATCTTCTGATGGGGCAGCATCGTCGCTTGTTTCGCTGTTTCTTCTAATCGTTGTTACGATGTCTGCAACGTCTTTGCGTTTATTTATCGCCGGTGTCGTGATATGGATGATAGGGTCGGAAGTGAAGGATACGTCTCTCAGGGACGATCCTAGGTTAGCCAACGTGTCTGCTTGCGTATTCTGGTCTCTTGGTATCTGCATAATGTCAAAAGGGTTAAACATTTTACTTTTACCTTGTGCGACTTCTAAGTAGAGCGCCATTTTGGAATCTTTAGCTGCAAATTCGCCTTTGATTTGACTGACGATCAGCAACGAATCACTGTAGATCTTTAGCGCTTTTGCTCCCAAGTCACTTGCTAGGGTCATTCCTGCAATTAATGCCTCATATTCAGCTTCATTATTGGTCGCTTTGAATTCACAACATATGGCTTGCACTATCTTGTCCCCTTGTGGCGACTTTAGGACGACGCCAAGGTCCTGCACCACGAAAATTGGAAGATCCGTCAACAAATAAAATCCATGCATCGTGATTGACATAGTTGATCTGAGCAACTTCGTCGGCTGCGATCTTCTCCAACTCGGGACTAAAGTCAGCCACAAAGTCAGCCAGAGCTTGCGACTTGATTGCGGTTCGTGGTAAGTATTTGATGTCGTAACCGCTAATTGCGATTGCCCACTTTCCCATGCGACCTGTCAATTCAGGTCTACGCAAAACACTTTTGATAGGATAGTTAGTCATGACAACGACAATATGAGTTTCGAAGTAATGTCGGAGTTTTTTCACGGTAGTGACTAAAGCAAGTACAAGTTTTTCGAGAGAGGAATACTTGGTTTCTGCTCCTAGCAGAGACTTGCTGACATAGTAGATGGGGAGTTGATGGCTTTCTGCCTCTCGTGTCAAGACGGCGCTGACTGAGATGTTGCTTGCAGCTAGGTACAACTGGACCCTCGCTGGGTTTGGATAGTAGTGGAGGGGTGGCTTAGTAATGTTTCAGCGCCTGCATGGCGTCTTCGTGCCTCGGGGACCCGAATAATCCTTTGTTTTTGCGTAGCATGTCATAGAATAGGTGGCATTTTTTTGGATGACCTGGATATGAAACGGTTGAGGGCAAACGACGTGTCCTGTTAATTTTTGTACCTCTTTGACGTTTACGGGGATTGGATGTTGATCAATGCCTTGATCCGATCGGGGCCGGCTTCAATTCCTCGTTGCGTCACGACGTAACCTAAAAATTTACTGCGCGACTCCAAACGTACATTTAGTGGAGTTTAGTTTCATACCATATTTTCGTAGGACGTCGAATGCCTCGGAGAGGTGTTGTGTATGATCGCTCGCTTGCTTAGATTTGACCAGTATATCATCGATGTAGACTTCCATGGTGTCACCTAGTTGTTCTTTGAACATGTGGATGACTAGGCGTTGATACGTCGCACCTGCATTTTTTAGTCCGAAAGGCATAACCTTGTAACAATAAATACCTTTGTCAGTGACGAATGCTGTCTTTTCCTGATCGTCGGGGTGCATGAGGATTTGGTTATAACCAGAGTACGCGTCCATGAACGTCAAGAGCTCGTGCCCCGCCGTCGCGTCGACCATAGCGTCAATATGGGGGAGCGGGAATGGATCTTTGGGACAGGCCTTATTAAGGTCTGTAAAGTCGATGCACACTCTCCACTTGCCATTCTTCTTGCTGACAACAACGACGTTAGCCAACCAGTCAGGATATTTAACTTCACGTACCTTACCTGTGTCGATCAGCTTTTGTACTTCGTCGTTTATAATTTGGTTGCGCTCAGGAGCGAACTTGCGTCGTTTTTGTTTGACCGGTTTATGCTCCGAGTCGACGTTCAACTTATGGGTAATGACGTCCGGCCGATACTGTCATATCTTCATGCGACCAAGCAAAACAATCCTCGGTTAGCTTTTAGGAAATCGATTACCCGAGTACGGAGTTACGCGACGGGGTCGCTCCAATGCGAACAACACGATCAGGGTAGGACGGATCTAGCGCCACTTCATCAACGTTATCTTCATCAGGCACGTCGGGCACTGATCCGCTTGTTAATTGCTAGATGGCCTTCATAGCAGGCTTTAGCGACGAGCTTTAGCATTCTCGAGCAGCTTTTTGCTCGCCTTTGATCTCCTGGACGCCCCATTTGGTGGGGAACTTGAGCGTCTGATGGTACGTTGAAGGTACTGCTTTCATCTTGTGGATCCATGGCGTTCCCAGAATGACATTGTAGGCGGAGGGATAATCCACGACGTTGAACCTCGTCGGTAAGTTGACTCCTTTGGCGAGTGTTGGCAGAGTGATTTCATCGACAGTCTGCTGCGCCTCTCCGCTGAAACCAACTAAGACAGTGGATTTTTTAGTTATATCCCTATCACAAAGACCCATACCTTCGAGAGCATTTTTGAAGATGATGTTAGCTGAACTGTCGCCGTCGATCAACACTCGTCGCAATAGGCAATCCATCATGGTGATCTGCATCGCACACGTCGTCGTCGTCGAGGGTAATCGACATCGCTTCCAACTCGCGTTCTTCATCTGACCTGTAAGGTTTAGGAACAATGAACGAGGGGGATCCCTCTCTAGCTAGCCTTTTGGCTGCTGAATACGTTAGTCCACAAACATCCGAACCACCAGAGATTACGTTGATTACCTTGACGTGAGTGGGGGAGGCGGGCGGATTTGATTTGGAAGGGTTTCTGTCGAAAGACGCCTTCCCTTTGTCGCTGAGGAGATCTTGGAGGTGCCCTTTGTTTAGCATGAACGCGACTTCTCTTCAAAGCGCAATACAATCTTCCGTCTTGTGACCGTGGTCGTGATGGAACTGACACCACTTGGTTTGATCTTTTTGAGCGTCTGGGCGGTCGCTCTTTCTTGGCCAACGGACGGGGGCTCTGATCTTTGTTAACGCATTGACAATACCTCCGACGTCAACGGAGAATCCATAGGACCCTATGTCCGGATATGACGGCTGTTCTGTTTTGGCCTCAATACCTGCATTGTCAATTATATCGTTAACGTTGTGTACCTGGTTAAGACGACTATAGGGATGGTTCCGCCAATTGGTCTTTCTAGGGACAAAGGCTTTGCGATCGCTGGTGCTTTCCGACACATGGCGTGTAGATATAGTGTTGAGGATGGCGTCGTCTTCCTCTAGTCGTATTTGGGCCAGTGCTCTTGATTTCACTCTTCGAACGTGGAGCAAGGGTATTTCGTCAGACGATTGTACAGTTTGGACCGGAGGATGAGACCCTTCCTGAAACATTCAATAGCAGTCTTTCTGTCAAGATCTTTAATGCTAATCATTTCTTTGTTAAAGCGATTATAGTAATCGCGGACAGATTCGTTTGGCCCCTGGACAATGCCATAGAGGTCACTCGTCTGTTTATCTAGGCTACGACTGCCTTCAAATTTATCATAGAATTTATTGACTAGAGTAGAGAAATTGGCTATGCTGCCAGGCTTAAGAGATCCAAGCCATTTTAAGGCTGGCCCAGTCAGGGTTGCTCCGAATGACTTGCACATGCACGCTTCGACAAGATGCCACGGAATGGACGCTTACCACATTCTCTGCTTATACGGAGCGACGTGCTCGGAAGGGTCAGTCGATCCATCATAAGTGGCAGTCAGAGTAGGCAGGTTGAGCTTCTTCGGTAACGACGCTTTAGAGATCTTCTCGACGAACGGAGACGCTGCATATCTGTCTCGATGCTCGACGATGCTGGGCGTGGGGGCGCCAGGGAGTTGAGACATGAGCTTCATCAAGCGTCGGTTCTGCTTCTCGATCAGGATCATACGCTTCGCCATGGGATCTTCATCTCCATTCATGGGAGTCTTCTCAAGTTGATCTCCTTCTTGGTCGTTGAGGGGGGATCCGTCAAGGAAACCTTCATCGTCCTCTGTGTAACACCCCGACCCATACGGAGTCGAGTATATCGTCACAAATGCGCATCCAGGGCCAAAAACTGTCCTCAATAACCAAGATAAGTTCTTCCGGTGCATTTTGTCCTCACTCATGCGCACCCTGAGAAACTTCCCAGGAGGTCACCCATCCCTGGACTACTCCCAGTCAAGCACGCTTAACTGTGGAGTAACTAAGGAAATAAGCTCCCTAAAAGAAAGATGCATCTTGTTGAAATGAGTAACCTGCTAAATCCCTTTAAAGCAATCATGAGGGGTATTACATACACCCCCACTTGAGAATAGCAACGCCCTCGTTGCGCCTGAGGACTCCACATATTCGGCCACAACGACCTGTGGGTCGCCCCAGCCTGGAAACTGATACCATTTGTAACACCCCGACCCATACTGAGTCGAGTATATCGTCACCAATGCGCATCCAGGGCCAACAACTTTCCTCAATAACCAACACAAGTTCTTCCGGCGCATTTTGTCCTCACTCATGCGCACCCTGAGAAACTTCCCAGGAGGTCACCCATCCCTGGACTACTCCCAACCAAGCACGCTTAACTGTGGAGTAACTAAGGAAATAAGCTCCCTAAAAGAAAGATGCATCTTGTTGGAATGAGTAGCCTGCTAAATCCCTTTAAAGCAATCATGAGGGGTATTACCTACACCCCCACTTGAGAACAGCAACGCCCTCGTTGCGCCTGAGGACTCCACATATTCGGCCACAACGACCTGTGGGTCGCCCCAGCCTGGAAACTGATCGCCGGAGACTCCAGATATTCGGCCTGACGACCTCTGGGTCGCTCCTTATGACAATGCAGCCCCAGAATCCTCCCCCACTAGGCGCCTGAGGACTCCTAATATTCGGCCTGACGACCTTAGGGTCGCCCCAACACGCGGTCGTAGGGTTGCTCTGATACCATTTGTAACACCCCGACCCATACGGAGTCGAGTATATCGTCACCAATGCGCATCCAGGGCCAACAACTGTCCTCAATAACCAACACAAGTTCTTCCGGCGCATTTTGTCCTGCGCACCCTGAGAAACTTCCCAGGAGGTCACCCATCTCTGGACTACTCCCAGCCAAGCACGCTTAACTGTGGAGTAACTAAGGAAATAAGCTCCCTAAAAGAAAGATGCATCTTGTTGGAATGAGTAGCCTGCTAAATCCCTTTAAAGCAATCATGAGGGGTATTACACTCTGACTCGGCGCTTTCAGAATCAGTGAGAGATTGCATGACAAGAACGCGTCTCCACTGAAGCGACGTCGGGCCTTGGATGCTTTCGTCGAGGCTAATTCCCCTTGCAATTTTTGGATTTTTTCTTGCGACGACGAAAAATTAGAGGACAGTTGCTCATTAGCCTTCTTCATTTCGGCCATTTTTTTGCCTTCATTTGATCGTAGAGCTTCTGCATTTCGTCAACGTTCAATGGTGCGGCCATTTAAAGAGAATTTGGAAAGAAGTGATTGATCTGGCTGTTGCCCCACGGTGGGCGCCAAATTGTTTATGCCGATTTTTGCTTAAACGACAATATTCGATATGGGACGTTAACAACTAGATTTATGCAATGGATGATATGCAAATATGAGGAAAACAAGAAGGAAAGGGAAAGACACCAAGGAGTGTTGACGCGGAAAAACCCCAATGAAGGTGGGTAAAAAACCGCGGGTGGATGTGAGTCCACCAATCCACTATATGCAATCGCCAATCGGAATGATCGACGATCAATACAACCTAATGAATTTTGTTCTAAGTACAATATAATCACTGTAGCAAGAGAGAAACTAGCAATGTAATGTATCAAGTATTTTGTGAATATGAATGTGTTATAAGTTCTTAAGCTTGAGCGCCTTTTGTTCTGTGTCTCCTGCTTTCATCACTCTGATCCTTTTATAGCGCTTGCTTCAGTTCAACGTGCATCCTCAAATCTAGGGATTAGTTAGCTAGAATCTCGTCACTTTCCTCTGAGATCTTGGCGCATCATTTAAACGGCTACAGACTTACTCAACTAACTGGAGTTCTGCTGGGTTCAACCTGCCTTATTCTTAGGGAATCAGTTAGCCTTTGACCTGGTCCATGCGTCACGATCCTTTCGTCAACGACAGTGTCACAAATTTCATAATGTCAATGTCAAACTGCAAAAAATCAGCCACAACAATACTTTCTTAAAGAATTTTCTAATAAAAATTGTACTTTAAAAGCACCTTGAATTATGCAACTTTCATCAATCTTATAGTTTTTAAATAACGATTTTCGATATAAATCAAGTATATCTAATATATGTTATCTTATCAAGAACATTATTTTGAGAATTTAGCGAGTACTCATTTCCAATAATTACTAATTTCATACTATGTACTTGTGTTAAGATTATAAAATAACTCCCTCCTCGGAACTTATGTAGAACGGTTTCCAAGGTAAGGAGATAATATTATTATACTGCGATTGAGGTAACAACTACTGCTGGTACTCGCAATTCCCTTCAAAGATGTTTATGAAAATATGAGTATTCAGTGAGATATTAAATGTTTACGCACATGATTATTTTATTTTGAGTTGCGGGATGATTGTTATTTTGATTCATTGATTTCATAAATACTTTTTTAAGAATGTTTTGAGCGAAATGAACTGTCACAAGCTATTAGTCAAAAACATGATATGATTTTACTACCTTAATTACTAAGGCACATCTGAGCTGAATGATGTATTGATTATCATCTATGAATATTAAAAGTTACGAAACGTGATAAAACAATATGAAAGAACTGGTTTGATGAGGTGATTATCGATCGTGCACGTACCGCGCGAGCTGTTTACTAGGGCATCCGCCCGTTACTATGCACTGGCCTGTTACTAGTGTAGGGTAATGCCCGGGGCCCAGGCCCTTGCATAGTGGTGAATACACATGACTGGGAGACGTCCCAGGGCTAATTGATTTGCACTAACCAGAGTAAAAATGGATAAAAGGATAAATGGGTTATAAAGGTGAAGTTGAATGAATGTTGTTTTCATAAATGTTTGAATTATTCTTTCCCCCTGTTTGCAAATAAAATGAATTAAAATGAGTTTACGTTGTGGAAGTAGTTCATTACTGAACCTCGACTCATAATGTTTTATTTTTATGTTTTAGGTATGATCAGGAAATTGCAACACCGTTGTTACAGGGATTTTGCTAATGAATATTCTGAGTAGTTGAAGTATACGGCATTTATAAAATGTCACTATTACTTAAGATTTGTAAGACTCGAGATGGAACTTTAGCAAGGCAAGGGTTACATTGACCGATGATATTCTTTGTATCCTGTATTTTGAGGGTTAAAAGGATTATGGTATGAATATTATTATAGCTGTTATTTGTAAGTTTTGTGATATTATATATATATATATTCTTGAGGACTATTTAAGGTTATTATTGTATTAGTGGGCCCATAACCCACAAGTTTAAGTTTAGTTTCCGCGATCATATTAATAATTGTATTCAATTAAGGTTATGAATTTTCGAGTCGTTACAAGAGCTACCCTTAAAATATTATACTTAAAATATAATAGTTTCCCTAAAAGTGGTAAAAGTTACCCTTAAATATGTAAAGTTACTCTTAAAATGTATAAAATTACAGGCCTAAAAGTGGTCCAGGTTACCCTAAATCTGGTTAAAGTTATCCCAAAGTTTACCTTTAAAATATTTAAAGTTAACCCAAAAAAAAAATCAAAGTTACCCTTAATATATATTACAAACTTACCTTAAAAGTAGTCGAATTTACTCGAAATGGAGTCAAAGTTACCCTAAATCTAGTTAAGATGACCTTAAAATTAAGACATCTTAAGTATTTAAAGTTACACATCAAATAACAAAATTACCCTAAAAAAAGTCAAACTTACAATTTACAAAATTTACCCTAGAAGTGGTCAAGTTACCATAAACTTAGTTAATGTTACTATAAATCTAGTTCAAGTTACCGTGAAACTTGTAACATTATCCAATATTTAAAGTTACCCTAAATCTAGTAAAAGTTATCCTAAATCTAGTTAAAATTACCCATCAAATACTAAAGGCAATGTAGTAAAAGTTACCCTTAATTTAGTAGTCTTTACTCCAACAATTGGATGGTCGGCGGCGTCTCGCAGGACTAGTCGTCAGTGTCGCACGAGAAGATGGAGCATCTATGGTTGGCTGCTTTTTTTTCTTTGTTGGTGTCGCACGAGGATGAGGGTTGGTATCTTGATGGGGTTAAATTTCAAAGGGGTAGTTTAGTCTTTTCTTATCTTTTGCTGTATTTAGTCCTTTTTTTTGCTTGTACTTAGCACACCTCATATATTCGATTAGATTAACATTGCATTCTCTTGACCTTACTTTTCTTGAACTTATCTTCAGCTTATTGAACTTATTAGAACTTTAGAACTTCCTATGTTCTCAAATATTTCCTCCATTTCTGGTAAAACTTATTAATGCTTTGGTTGAGTCGGGATCCTTAAACCAATATTGTTAATTAAAATTAGAATTTACTATAGGAATTAGTACAATAACATATTAAATCTCCAAATCTACACCCATTGACAAATCGGTAGTAATGGGAACTAAAGCCAAGCTTGAGAAAACATATATTTGTTACACTTACAAATTAGTTAAGAATAGTAATCCTACAAATTACACAAACCATAATCAGGATACTTGAACTTATTTAATGAGTTTCACTATTACATTGGCTATGTAGGATTCACCAATGTTGGAGAGCGTGTAAATCAATTGGGGACCAACAACTAGTATTATTATGTACGAGACATAATTAATGTTTATTATATTTTAGGTATAAACCATATTGGAACAGAATACTTTGAAAGATAGTCATTTTCTGGGTAAAAAGCTTTAACGGTTCCATTGTGAAAGTCATAAACTCCCATATCACGACCTCCCGCGACAAAACCAATAAGCTTACCCTTTTCATCAAATTCGGGACCCCAATGATCATAACTTAAACCATCATCATTGAAATATATAGAATTAGGTTTGCATGATGGATGGAGGACTGAAACCTTAGCAGAAGTAGCAGGGCTATTGCCTACGAATAGTGCAACATCACCTAAATCCAACAACTCATCCCACTCCTTGGTTTGCAAGTCAAGCTTGTGGACATCAAAGTAATAAGTCATATAATCTTGATTATATGCCCTTCGAACCATGAGAATATTCCCAAATGACTCGAGCAGATAAAGTTGATCATACTCAACATCTAAGCATTCTTGTGGATCCTCTGAAATAAAGCATGGAGGAGGTTGATCGTAATCTACTGAAGTCAAAGCATCAGTATAGGATTTATTAAGGTGTTGCAAATCACAGTACATAACATGGCCGGAGGTTCGCAAGAACAACAAGAGACCTGAAGTTGGACAATATGCAGCATCACATATGTTTAGTGGGTTAATAATGGGTGTCCACTTATAATCCTGGGGCATGGCTGCAGCAGCGTAGTTAAAAACCTGATCTGTGTAGATCACGACCACTATCAACTTAGACAAGTCCTGTGGTGGGCGTAGTACAATTGCTCTTCTTATAGTATGATTGCGAAAGAATTCATTGTCGTCCCATGGTGATTCAAGTACTGTAAAGTGATTAGGATGAGTGCGGAACCGTACTTCATTAGCGGCCTTCTCCTCTTCAGTAAGTTCTTCATCAACAGGTAGGTGGTGAAAGGTAAGGTAGGATGGGAGGGGCAATGAAACCCGAGTTAGAGGATTAATCAAGTGAAATTCACGATCAAGGCCAACTGTTAAAATCCATTCGCAACCTGTACCGTAGCACTTCCTCTTGAAGGTTTCGGGATGGCTCAAATTGTACCACATGTTGTTGCTCAAATCGAATAAAGTTCTCTTATCATCACGTGGCGGTTCATCAACTCCCTCCTTGCCTTTACTACTGTAGTCGTTGGGAAGCATTAACCATGGAATCTGATGTGGTTGCGGAACGACAGCCGATTTGACAATAGCAGCAGCACGGTGCCATGAACAACAGACACAAGAAAACATCACAAGTTCCTTCAGATTTCTAAACAGGCACTTCTGTGCAATATTTTCTAACAACTCAGGTGGAAGCTCTGACCAACTGTTCCAGGCCATTGTATGTTGTCCCATAATCAGTGGCCGAAATTCGATCCGACACTTCACGGGCTGCTGCGAAAGGATCTGAATGGGCGACACAAAGATGAAAATATTGCTACGAACGTCAAACGAACAGATAGAAAAGGCAGAATGATTCTGAAATAAAAAGAACAATCTGAATTGTTTTTTGGGGGGCTAGAGAGCGACTCTACCGTGATACCATATAAGATTTATTGCACTATATATATTTGTATTTGGGGAGAAAATCTGCGAGTCCTTTTGCATTAACTGAATCGTATATCTAGGCGAAGAAAACTAATTCCTAATCCTACCCCAACTGTAACTACAGGCTACAGCTGCAAGCTAAGTAGAAGCAGGGAAACAAAATATAAATCTGATTTTAATTAGGAAACTAATTAATACATGTCCAATACATGGAAATCTTTTATTTGACAAATCAACAATAAATTCAAGGCGGTGGCCTAAGATTTATACACTCAATACTCCTGAGTCCTTAGCTACTACTATAAGGTGAATAATAATTCTAGTTCAACTAGTCGTAGAACACTTGTACAATTCTACCTCTTTAATTATTATGATCATAATTCTATCTATTACTCCATCCGTCTTCATAAGCTTCCAATTTGATATTTGATGGTGTCTAATTAATACACATCTTTGACTGTTTGCTTTAATTATACAGATAAAAATTAGGAAAATTTGTCAGAAACAATATTTTAGATACAAGTTTTTGCGAGAAACAACCTTTAAAAAAATATGGCCAAATAAGACCTTAAAAATAATTTTTTTACGAGGAACAACTCTGACCTATTTTCTGGGAATTGACCCAGTATTTTACGGCTTCGATTCACTAAAACCAAACATGGCAAGGCACGTAATCCACATTTCTTATGTTTCAACCCCATTTCCCTTCATATATTGATGAATTCAATGTCGGAAAATATTTGGTCAATGTCAAAAAATGCAGATTAACTGAGTTGAAACATAAGAGATGTGATTCACTTGCCCTCCACATGTTTGGTTTTGACGAGTCAACATTGAAAAATGCTTGGTCAATGCCGGAAAATGGTCGAGGTTATTTCTCGCAAAATATTTTCTTCTTAAGGTCTTACTTTGCCAGATTTTTTAAAAGGTTGTTTCTCGCAAAAAACTTGTATTTAAAAGGTTGTTTCTGACAAATTTTCCTAAAAATTATATAAATTCAATACTTTGTATTTGCATATTAAGGTGAATGTAACGACATCAACATTGGCCTTATTCTTTTATTCACCTTCGGTCCTTATAAGAGAAAAATAAGTTCAGTTCAGCAAAGAAGAAAAAATGAGATTTTTGACACACTCACAAAATAAGGCCTAATAAATTCAGAAAAGCAATAAGTTCAATATTAGTTAACATAAACAAATATAAGTTACCATATTAGTTAAAAATTATGGTCAAAATTTATAAACTTCTATTGAGCCACCAAGGAAGTAGGTTTCTTGCCAAGATTAAAGGTGGCGTATGGTAGGAACATTAACAAGTTAAAGATATATTGTTATTGGACACCCTACTTCAGAAAAATAAATAAGGGAAACTATCAATGATATCGTCCTATTATTGGCTTTTCCTAATAATACATCTTCATAAGTTTTCATTCTCGATGATATCCTATTATTATCGACTTTTTCCACTGATACACCTTAAGTTTTCATTCTCAATAATACCCTCCTCATATTGACTTTTTACTAATTAAATTATCGGTTTTTTCACCATATACCCCTGACTAATTTTTTTTTACACCGTATACACTTTCAACTTTCCAAATTCACCATATACCCCTCACGTTTCAAAAAATACATCAACATGCCCTTTTGACTAACGGAAGGCTAACGCCGTTAGTCATTAACCCCTAATCCCCCCTCTAACCCTAATTAACTACCCTAAACCTATGCCAAACCCTAGCCCTAATCCCTAATCTAATACTCCACCCCTTACCCCACCCACTCCCCCACCCTTACCCAAGACCCACCCACTCCCCTCTTACCCCACCACCCCCGAAGCCCACCCCATTCCCCCCACCCTCGAAGCCCGCCTCCCCACCCCCCCCCCACCACTCCCCGAAGTCCCTCTCCCCACTCCCCGCAGCCCCTCCCCCCACCCCCTCGCATCTCCCGACTCAATTTCCCCCCCCCAGTAAACTCCCTGAGAAGAACAAAAAACGCATGAAGGGGGGGTTCGATTTTCGCGCATCCGGGTTGCCGTGGCGGGGAGGGGGGCTCGATTTTCGCGCATCCGGGTTGTTGTGGTGGGGAGGGGGGTTCACGACTGAGGGAAGGGGCGGGGAGCGGCGTTCGCGCGAGCAAGGGAAGGGCGCGGGAGGGGAGGGGGTTCGAGCAACGAGGGAAGGGGAAGGGAGGGGGTTCGCACAAAGAGGGGCGGGGAGGGAGGGAGGGGGTCGGCGGGGGTAGGGGGGGGGGTGGTGGTGGTGACGAGGGAAAGGGAGGGGGAGGGGGTCATGGGGTTAAGGGGAGGGGTGGTGGTGGTGAAGGGTTAAGGGGAGGGGTGGTGGTGGTGACGGGTGAAAGGGAAGGGGGAGGGGGTCGGTGGGTTAAGGGGAGGGGTGGTGGTGGTGACGGGTGAAGGGGAGGGGGGTCGGCGGGGAAGGGGACGGGTGGTGGTGGTGACGGGGTGGTGGTGATGGTGATGGGGTGGTGGTGACGGGGGTGGTGCGGGTGGGGTAAGGGGTGTTTAGGGTTAGGGTCCAAATTAGTGGTTAGGGTTAGGGCCCAAGTTAGTGGTTAGGGTTAGGTTCCAAGTTAGTGTATTAAATTAGGGTTAGGGTTAGAATTAGGGTTTGAATTAGGTTAGTTAATTAGGATTAGGGGAGGATTAGGGCCTAATGACTAACGGAAGTCTAACACCATTAGTCAAAAGGGCATGTTGATGTATTTTTTGAAACGTGAGGGGTATATGGTGAATTTGGAAAGTTGAAAGGGTATACGGTGCAAAAAAAATTAGTCAGGGGTATATGGTGAAAAAACCGTTAAATTATTAGTTACGAATATGATCAAAATATTGATCTAGAAACAAAATAAAGGGAAATAAATTTGGTGGTTGATTAACAGCAAAGAAGATCGACATACATCATCATATAGATATATAATAGTTATATGATGATTTATTTCTTTTTCGCAGTTTAACAACCACCATATTCATTTCATGTAGAATATTGTGGGTCGATCATATCCATATATCATTATATCCTTTTTTCTAGATTTTTTTTACTGATTTAACAATGTAATAATGGGTTTTACATGGTTCTGTAGTTGATTTACTAATTTTGATGTAGGTTAATATGGGTTTTGTACCCGATTCACTAACTTGGATGCGGGTTTTTCTTTTTTTTTGTTGAAAAGAAAAAAAACGTACACTCCTAATTAGGCATTCCAAATTTAGTAAAAAAAAAGTCAATACGACGAGAGTTTACTGAGAATGAAAACTTAAGAAGGTGTAGTGGTGTACTATTGGAAAAAGTCAATACTAAGAGGATATAATTATAGATACAAAATCGTGTCTCTCCTTTTAGTACCCAATATGAAACATATCATCGTCCTAATTGGTCCGGTCCAAAGGAAAAGCAATCCAACAGGCTAAGCCCAAAATCATTTAAGAAAGAGAAAGTCTATTTATTTGAAGTCTATTTATTTGTTTAAAATGATTCTGAGCCCAGTTTTAAAAGCCTAATTAATTATTCATGATAGTAAATTGCATTTTTAAAGTCCATTTTCGAAAATTCCAATTAATTATTCCTGATAATTGATTGTATTTTTAATAAATATTAATTATTTCTAATAATTAGTTGTATCTTTAATAAATATTAATTATTCCTAATTTTCAATAAAAATTTCAAACTTCAAAGATATTATAAAAATCAGATTAACTTATTTTCGAATCGAAAAGATAACATTTAATGAGGATAAAAAGAAATATTTAAAGATTGGACAAATAACAAATTCGGTCAGATCTTCATGCGCTCTACCATGATACCATATAAAATTTATTGCTGCGAACAAACAGAAAAGGCATAATGATTCTGAAATAAAAAAATCTGAATTGTTTTTTTTTTTGGGGAGGCTAGAGAGCGACTCTACCGTTATACCATATAAAATTTATTACACTATATGTATTTGGGGAGAAAATATGCAAGTCCTTTTGTCAAAGTTACCATATTACTTAAAATTGATGGTCAAAGTTCATAAACTTCTATTGAGCCACGAAGGACGTAGGTTTCTTGCTAGGATTACAGGTGGCTTATGATAGGAACAATAACAAGTTATGGATATATTGTTGGACACCCTACTTCAGAAAAATAAATAAGGTAAACTGTAAGGGTATAACCCAAGAATGCTAGCGGACCTGTGAGCATGTCCGCAAACATTATACAAGGACGCGACCAGAAGACCATCATATCAGATGGAAAATTGGCAACAGCCAAAATATCCATTTTTGGGTTGATAACCAGATGGAGCATAAAAGTCTCCTTGACATCCTTCATCTTCCGCCTGAGAAGGTTGATCTTAATCTTCGACTTAGTGATTTTATTGTCCTAAACAAAAGTTGGAACATAGCCAAACTTCCAAATTTACTCCATCATTATATAGTTCTCCATATCAAAGGAATTATGCTTCCAAAAACGAATTTGGTTGATATTCCAATTTGGGGGCTTGTCCCCAGTGGTAAATTTACTGTAAAATCTGCCACTTGTTTAGCTCATCATCTTGATTCCAAAGAGGATAAATGGCCTTTTCATTGAATCCGGAGAATAAATATGCCACGACAGTCTTGAGGTGCGTGATATTCTTCGTAAAATAAAATAAAATTTATCCCCATCGGTACTTGTGGCCTCTGCTATCAACTCCCAGAGTCTATTGATCATCTCTTATGTACTCGCATATTTGCTAGAAAATTATGAAATCTTAATGAAGTTCAAAATTGGTTGCACTTCAATGTCCCAGCGATACCGCTGGACTCCATGTAGGCCCTTATTCGGAACAAAAAGTTCCTAATTCCAAAATTCATCATTCTCATTTGGAGTCTTTGGAAAGAGCATAGTGATATTATTTTCAATAATTAAAATATCAATGTCCTTCTGGTTTTCCACATAGCCCTTTTCAACCAGACCGAATGGCTCCTATGCTCAAAGGGCTATATTTATAACTCCGTAGGTACCCCCTCTCTCTTTTTAGTCTCAGCATGCTCACACTCCCACTTCCTCCTTGTAGGCGTGTTTTTATTCGTCTACGTGGTGTGAGCGCGTATTTGTCTACCTCATTATAAAAGTTTTATTGAAAAATGTTTTGAAGTAGCCAACAAGTCTTTAAAGGAAGACTCATAAACCTAATTGGATATTGGGAAATCGTAGGGACAACTTAGGGACTTATCCAATGTAGATTCTCCCGTCATGACTCCATTAATGGTCAATAAACCATAGATTGGGTTCGGGGGTGAGAGTACGAATAAGATCAGGAATCAAATTCGCCCATTGATGGCCTCTACTTAATATCGATTCATGTCAAGAGTTATGCAATAAACAACCACATAATATTTTACACTAGTGGAAAATAGTCCATCTGATCCGGTCGAAACCGGGCTTACATATCCGGTTTTGGTCCGGATCGAGTGGGCTAGCAGCGGTTAGGCAAATAACTAATCCGGTTCAAAACCGGATCAGTTATGAATTAACTGATCCGGTCATGGCATAGAACCGGATCAGTAAAGTAACTTAACTAATCCGGTTCTACACAATGACCGGATCAGTTAGTGAAATTATGGGGTAAAAAAATGCACTTTATACAAAGCACAGTACTGTGCTTTGTATAAAGTGCTTCCTTATTTTCGTTTAAACGTATTTCTTTCGTGAATGTTCTCAAATGGCATCAAAATGACAAAAATAAAAAAATTCATCTCCCAACTTATTTCGTATTAACATAAATACAGAAAATTATAATAGATATGAAAATTATACAACGATAATTACACAACTCAACATATATGTACGAAATTGTACAACAATTACATAATTTATAATGAAAAAACGAAAATCAGAAAATGAAAAAAAACAAAAAATTATAATTAAATAAGAAAATTGTACAACTAATTACACAAACTAATACGGAAATGGAAACTTAAAAAAAAATAAACGAACCAACAACTACACCCAAAACCCAGATCTAAAAACTAAATCCCAAAGATTAACCGACCAAAAACGAGACATTGACAATAACAAGCAACAATACCTATCAAAGGAGACATCTTTTTACTGCTTTTTATTATCTGAAACTTTATTTTTCTCTTTCTTTGGTCAAAAGTGTTCCCTTCTTGTTCTTCATCTACTTCATTCGCTTGATGTTTTCGCAATCTCTTCAGGTTGTATTCTTCGATTCGTCTTTGATGGTGGCTTCAGGCTCATATAATGAAGAGATGAAACGAAATTGGAAGAGTAGGAGTAATCGAAAGCATGAAAATTGGACGAACATGGTGATGAAGATGTGAACAATGAGCAGGAGATGTTGGTGGTTCATGTGACGAGGGGATGAGATAAGATGGTGAGTGAGAGAAGGTGGAGGAGGAGGATGGTGGTGGTGATTTTTTTAGGCGGAACTCGGAAGTGATTTAGGAAGAGGTGATTTAGGCGGAGGATGGTGGTTGTGATTTAGGCGGGTTTGTTTGGACGCAGGAGACGTGGGTTTCGTCGTCTTCTTATTTCGTCTTCGTCTTCATCTTCATCACCTGCAACCACCGATACGACGTACATCATCCTTTCTCAGTTCGTCTTTATTTCTTCGAGGACTGAGGAGGGGTTGGGTGATTTAGGGTTATACGGTTGAGAGAGATTGGGAGAAGGAGGAAGGGTTGGGTGGATTTAGGGTTTCTTCGAGGAATGAGGAGGGAGGAGGGAGGAGTCTGGGCTGTGCGATTTAAGGAGAGATAGAAGATAGTTTGGGCCGTGTGACATGTGGGGACATTTTGGGCTTAAGGGCTGTAAATGAAGGAGAGGAGAGAGTTTGGCTTGCAAAATATTGGGTCAGCTTACTGATCCGGTTGTGAGAACCGGATCATTTAATAAAAACTGATCCGGTTCTCCTCCGAACCGGATCAGTTAATTGGCCCAATATTTTGCACGCAAAAAAATTTAACTTACTGATCCGGTTTTGGGAGAACCGAATCAGTTTTATTGTGTCATTTAAGGTTTTTACCACTAATGTTAATGCAATCTAAAATTAATCTATGTCAGTTCATTAAACAAACAAAAGACTAATTTTTGGTGACATGTCATTAAAGCAATCAAATTACAGGGAACCTAACAGGTTGTCCAAATTATTTGAATTTACTGTTAGAACAGTTCTTTAGGTCTTTGATTAGTAATAACAATCATGTGAGGTGATGAAAGCATTAAAACATACAATCATGCATATGAATAATAATAATATAATATGAAAGAAAATAAAAAGAGGGGAGATTAGAGAAGAATATACAGTATAGCGTTAATTCATTCAAGATCTACATTGTGACAAGTAAATTGTTAGTAAAAAAGGAATTAAATTAGAATTGACCCTCAGGAATTATACCTTTTCTCTTGGGTCTTATGCAACGATCTTCAGGATGAGCAACCTTAAAGCTTGAAATATGAAACTCGAAGGAATGAATGAGTTTGAATGTATTTGAATGTAAATTTGAGTGTTTGAATATGAGTTTCAGTGTTTGAATATGAGCTTGAGTATAGGAGAGTATGTGGAGGATTCGTAGGAAAGCATTGTGTAAAGTCGTTCAAAGAAACGAGGTATTTATAAGCAAAGGAAATTGAAAATGGAGAAGCAAAGCTTTGCGCCACACACACAGCTTTGCGTTACGCGCACTTGCTTTCTGGCCGATTTTTTGATTGTTTTAAGATTTTTTTTTTTCCTTTGATAAAATGTATCCTTTGAAATCCGAAATCAGCTATCTTTAGGAATAAAAATCTGATTTTCGAATTACTAATTATTAAGAATAATTAATTTTAAAATATAAAAATATAATTAATTATCAGGAATAATTAATTGGGCTTTAAAATTGGGCTTGAATTGTTTTAAACCAATAAATAGACTTTATATTTTCGAAATGATTTTGGGCTTAGCTTGTTCGATTGCTCTTCCTTTGGACCTAACCAATTAGGACGACGGTATATTTCATCATTGGGTACTCAATGGGAAGACATGATTTTGTTTCTACAAAAGCCCCCAATTTGACTGAGGTTCAGGAAATCGAAAGTCAAAGTATACGGTGTCAGGACGAAGAACAATTCTAAACGCTCTGCAATTTAGAACTAGTCTATATATTGTCGATTTCAGCAAAACAAAGTTACTATGCAGGATGATAACTACAAGCAATCTGATTACCTGCAGGGGAAGATGTTAGCAGATAGGTGCAAATAACTCGGATAAAGAAGCACATAATGATGCAATAATGCAAACTTATACTCTATAAGGATGCATGAGACGCTATGCAAGGATTAAGATTATGCATAGCTAAGGAAGATGAAACGTCATGCAAGGTCGGGGTTATGCAAGGCTAGGAAAGATGAAATGTAATGCAAAGTCTAGGTTATGCAAGATTAGGAGGTCTGGATAGGTAGAAAGATATAATGATTTTCAAAAACGGTTTTGGCAATGAATCGGGGTCCGCAAGTGAGATCCGTAGATTACAACTCTTCGGGAGTCTGATTTTGAGGAAGCCCCCACTTTGGGTAAGCTTGTTTTGAATTAGGCATTTTGAGCCTAGATTGGTAGATACTTGATTTGTATTGAGCATTCAGAGTTCTTCACTTGGGATTCTTCTTTGGGAAGTTGATACAGGCAAAGTCAAATGTCGTCAGAGATCATGGAATTGTCGAAGAGTCCTTCAGGGACAAAGAGAGTTTGGATTGAAAAAGTAAAAAGGTTTAAATTTGTGACTTAAATGAATGTAGGTGGGAAAAGGCTTTGACGTAGCTAGTTTCAGACTTGAGTCTATGTCGGGATCTAGAAAGAGTATGCTTCTAAATTCTAGAAAGTCAAATCATTAGACCTTTGATTAATTTATTTTATTGAAGCGGTTAGACCTCGACTTGAGGATTCCTACGTATCCTTGCGGAATCAGACCATTCGTAGTTCTAGATCTGATTGTTTTTTTTGTGTACCCTAACTTTTGCCTAGGCCGCCCTTTCGGGTTTTCAACCTAGCGGGCTTGGACTTGAAGGAGTTAGGAATGGATATGAAAGGTTGAAAGGCTAGAGGTTTGAAGTTTTGATGAAGGTTTAATCGGTTAGGCTAAGGTAAAGATCACGGATTTGAATTAAATAGGTTTTAAGGATGGATTGAAGGATTTTGGAATCTAAAATGAGGGGTATAGCTTATGCGCAAGCCCTCTAACATGACTTATATTTTCTTTGCATTTGGCTTTTTCTTTTTGCTTTTGTATTGCATTGTGCGTTTTCTTTTGCTTTTGCTTTCTTTTCTTTTTCTTTTTTCGCACTTTGAATTTTTTTCACTTTTTACTTTTGCCTGGCATTGACTTTTTTTTTTATGTACTGAGGCTTGCACACAAGTTTTTGTGGCCTTGGGTATTGGAAGGCTTGAAGGCTATATGTGGAGTTTTGATTTTGAAGGGATTATTTGGCTAAGGATCATGTGATTTTATGTTTTTAGGTTGCATGAGGATGGCTAATGGATAATGGCTTTTTGGAATGATAGAGGGAATAGAGAGATAACTCTTAATCCAAAGTATGTCCTTTTTTTAAAAAAAAATCTTTTTATTAATCAAGGTCATTAGAAACAATTTGATTTGAGTTTCACCATCGAACTCGAAGCATAAATTGTAACACCCCATAATTTTGCTCCTAGTTTTTCGCAAGAGTTTTTCCCCAAAAATATTATTTTCATTAAATTAATTATTTTTATTTTTTATAAATTATTGGGAGCTGAATTATTTTTATTATATGGCGTGCTAAGTGTGTGTATTATATTTATATCTATTAGAATTATTTTCGTTATTAAGTATTTTTAAAAGTTTAGGCGCGATTTAGGAAGTTATCGATTTATCGCGTAACGGACTTTTGTCGCATGGATCTTTGATGAGTTGGGCCGAAAATGTTTGGTGTGGATTGGGCTTGGGTCAGCCGGCCATGTGGAGGGAAAGGAAGATATTTTTCTTCTCTCATTTTATTTTGGTGACTCTTTGCATTTTTGTAACCTCCATAACCCCCCCTCATCATTTCTCTTATTAAATCCTTTTTATTTATTCTTTAAACCACCCAAAAATCTGATTAAAATCATAATTTCTTTGCTGCCATTCTTACAAAATTTCGGTCATCATCATCATTCTCTGTCAAATTTTTATATTTCTTTTCTTCGTCGATTGTTCGTGACTTGTTCTACTTACCTCTTTCTTGTACGTGGTGCTTTGGGGTTTCAAGAAGAAGAAGGGTACACGCTTATAATGGGATTATCCAGTAGTATTCAGCTCGCCTCCGACGATCCAGGTAACTAGTAGTTATCTTAGAACGATAGTGATTAGGGTATTTTTCGGTACTAGATTATTACGCTGGGAATTGCTTAAAATATTTTTTTATATGAAATTATTGATGAAAATTTACGTGAGTGTTCTTGGTGTATTCTGTGTGAATATTATGTGCAGAAAAATAATTTTCGTTGGAGTTTTCTTATTTATTTGATTTATTTGGTAATTCGTGTGTTTATGGCTTATTTATTAAATAATTAATGAACGAATTTTATAATTGGTGAAATTATTTTTCGTGAAGCATGTTATGTGTGTATTATGTTTTTCATTCCTTGGAATAATTTTTGTCTACTGTCTACGGGCTTATTTAATTGAATTCTCTTTATTTGCATTTTCGTGTTTGTTAGTATTTAAATCGTGAATATTATATTTTGAGGCCGAAAAATTTGTTGCTTTGCATAATATGTATTATTGGTTTATGCATGTTATGTGAATTTTTGGTAATTTTTGGGCGTTGATTTCTATTTTTAATTATTTAATTGGCTTTATTGAGTATTCTGTAAATTAACGTTTAAAATTACTTTTACAGTACGAAATTTAGAAATAAAATTTGTACCATGTCAGTAGAGTTATAATGGTCGTATGATAATTTTTTTGGTGTTTTACTGATCATTTTTATTAGTTTAATAATTTTTATTGTGTTTTTGTTAAGAGTTTGAGGATATTGTTTTTAATTATTTAAGGGTTTGATAATCAGAAGTAAATTGTGACCTTTTATGTTCTTGGAAGTTGATAATTTGTAGGTTACTATAGTTATTATTGAGTATCATTATGTTTACGTTTGGTTTATGTAAAAATGATTAGTCGTGTTCGTTTTGCTGATTTAATTAGCTTTGGAGTTAATTGATGGTGACGTCAGACGCACGCTGATGCGTCAGACGTAGGTTGGTCAGTGCGCCAGACGCACAGGGTGGCGTTGAGCGCAAGCTCATGCGCCGAGCGCACAGTTTTGTGTAGTGTAATTTTTCATATGTTCTTGTACGTATGTTCTACATGTAGTTGGTGATCTTATTTGATGTGATGCATTTCTGGTTGATGCTGTTAGTGCTGTAAACTCTTTTATTATCGTCGTTTGTGCTTAGTGATGTTCAAAGTATTTGTTGTTGGAGATATTTGTTGTAAGTTTGTAAGTTACTATTTTGAGGAATTTTGAAGAGTTATCTTTTGATGAATTATGGGTATAAGGTCGGGTGGCATCCCTTTTGACGAATAGTTTTGAGATGAATGACACTATTATGTTATTAAGATTTTATTTTTGAGATAAGAACATCCGGTGGGATAGATGCAGTCCCCGGTGAAGAACATGCCAACCACATGGTTTGCGAACTAGGAGTAAACCAGGGTTAATTGTTGTCGTCCGATAGGTCATGGAGTTCTGCGTGTTCTACCCTTTATCGGGAGTTTGGCCATTCTTAGACACAGGCAGTGGGGAATGTAAGCCCATAGACTGACCTGTAGATTGCGATCTGACAAACCTTAGGAAGTGAATTACGATTCACTGGCGTTCGATTTCTGACTTAATAACTTATTTCATCTGTGCTTTTATTATTATTTAAGTACTCTTGAGATGATTTATTCATTCTATCTTATTTACTTGATATTTACTTTTCATTGTATTACTTGTGAGCTTTATGGTTTCGGATGCATGTTATAGTTGTCTTGACCTTATGCTTTCCTTTCTTATTAATCTATGTCTGAATTGTACTTTGATTTCTTTTGTTCTGGGAGAACTGCTAGTTACTCCCCACTGACTGTGGAATTATTTAATATATCCTTGCAGATGGAAATGACTGCTAGACTTGTGACTGCTTGGGCTAGCAGAGTGTGAGTCGGTAATGAGAGGAAGCTTCTTATAGTCTTTTTAGTAGATGAGTTCTATGAAGACAATAGAGAGTCTTATGTTACGCTAGGTCTCAAGGACATTTAGATTTATTTGAGTTTTGTGGGAGACTTGCATGACTCGTAGTTTTTGGATGATGTTTTGTTTTTATTATGGTTTGGGATGTTCCTTTATGATTAGAATTATAATGTTTTGAGATATCACTTTGGAAGCTATGAAAACTTCAGTTTGAGGTTGCCTTTATTTATTGTTATAGAGTAGCATAACCGTCATGACGTTATTTCCGCGAACGTCTTTTAGTTAATCTAAAGTAGATATTGTTTAGTATCTTAGTAGTAGAAGGACGGTGTGTTACAGTTGGTATCAGAGCAAAGTTACCCGAGACCCTTACTTAGTCACTAAGAAACTCCCAGGAAATGTGTAGTTGAAGTAACTAGGATCATTAGAATCTAAGGCTTCAAGAAAAGTAGTGAAGAGAGGGTCACTTGGGTAGGAAACCACGGGAAAATATTTTCCTACTTTGATGTGATAAGTTGTTATTTACAACTAATAATGTGTTAAGTAATGATTGTTTAACTTGTGTTTGTAGAATGTCGCCTCGAGGATTAACCAGTGCTAGAAAGGAGGCTGCCTGAAAAAGGTGCCAGGCACTTGAGAATGCTATCATAGCCATGGCTAATCGGTCAACTGCTCCGTCTAATGGGCAATCTATCTTCACTAGTGGAAAAAACGCTATATGTCACAACACAACCGCTGCGGTCCCAAAGAGAACCGAAGCGGTAAATCCTCAAAATTTTGGGAGGGAAATTAGGCAACATTAACCGTTGCGGTTCTTTGAGAACCGCAGCGGTTAACAAGAAACCGATTCGATTTTCTATTAACCGTTGCGGTTCTCCCAACCGCAGCGGTTAATTTCGTTTTGTATCCCTCACTTGGGCCATATATTGCCTGACTTGGGCCATATGATTTTATTTGGGCCTGTCATTTTTTCTCCAATTCCCCTCCTGATATCCTCACTTGGGCCATATCACCACTGCTCTCTCTCTCTCCTTCTCTCCATCTTCACCGGCGATTCTCCCCACCCCTCTCTCTTTTCGCTATTGCGAAGACCAAACACCACCATCAGCAAAGAGCCACAACTCTGCTGGAAAAAACGTTGCGTTCATCAGCAAAGACCAACAACTCTCTCCCTCGCTCGATTCTCGATCCTCGAACTGAAATCCTCCGTATTTGCCGTCAGCCAAAACCCTAATTTTTTAAAACTCTCTCATCTCCTCAATCACCCACGAAAATCCTAATTTTTTCATGAAATTTTTCTGGGTTTCGATTATCATTAGGTTTCCGGCGAAAGGAGAGCAAACAAAGAAGAGAGTGCGTCTACTAAAGGAGGACGAGGAAAACCTAAATCGGTATCTGAACTTTCTCTTTCTTTGCTCAGTTTCTCATACATCGATTTTTGATAAATTTGGAGATTTTTTTTAGCTTTTTGATTAATTGAGTTTTCAAGAAGCTAACTTTGGTAGATTGCTTTTCATGTGAAGAAATTTCGTTAAATTTTGGTTGATTGTTCGAATTTCTAGGGTTTTAAGTTTCAAATCCGCTTGCTTTCTACTTATTGTTGTTTTTATTAATTAAATTGATATGCATAAAGAGCTTACTTATAGTCCTTGACTGTTTTTTTTAAATGGAGTTTGTTCTCTTACTTTCTTCTTATTGAGGACGATTTTGCAGCGAATTTCAGGTGATTTTGATCACTTAGTTGTGCTAAGTAGTTTATATTGATCTTGATTTAATTGTAATCATAATTTCGGTTAATTAATGCAGCGTACACTGGATTTACTCAAGTCGCAATCAATTGAGAGTTGCTGCTTGCTCAGTTGGTCAAAATGGTTTGATTGGAGATTAATGACAGAAAATGTGTGCAAAATTTTACTTTTTCTTGATTTTTCTTCAATACTTTTTTATTATAGGTAACTTGAAGATGTTAATTTTCTGATTCAGTGGAGTTATTTATTTGATCGTGGTGCGTCAATCTGCTTTTCGTATTCAATAGCTTTCAATCTGCTTTGAATTGCATTAGGTATTCTTAGTTTTCAGTTAATTTCTGGTTATGCTTAGTGTCACTAGTGGAAAAAACCTTATCTGTCACTTAGTAACAGATTCGGTTTTTACAAAACCGCATCCGAAAATCATTAAAAAAATGGGAGGGAAAGTTGGGCGGAAAATCTGATCCGGTCCTTAGTGAACCGGATCGAATTTTAGAAACCGCCGGTTTTCTAAAATCGATCCGGTTCACAAGACCGGATCAGATTTTTTCTAAAACAAATACCCGTGTTTTCACCAGCCCATTTCCCCCCACCTTCACCAGCCCATTTCCCTCAATAAAATGACCCATTTCCCGTTCAGAATAAAAGGCCCCCCAAACATAAATCCCTCATTTCTCACCATCTCACTCGCCCCTTTTTTCCTCTGATCTTCCTAAACCTAAACCAAACAACACCAGAGAAAAGCAAATGATGGCAAACGCAAATGCACTCGCCCCTTTTTCCTCTCTCCTCTCTTCCACTCCTTCATTTCCATCTCCAACCTCCCGACGCCATTTTCGCTACCTTTGACAAAGACCAAATGCTCCAACTTCAACCGCCATTGATGCATCTCCTCCTCCGCAAATGCAATCGGCGAGTTCGCTGGATTTTGGGGCATGGCGGCGAGTTCACTGGATATTGGGGCATGGCGGCGAGTTCGGTGAAGGATGCGGATTCTTTGTATGTGGAGGAGACTACGACTATTTGCAGCTGTCTTGTTAATTATCTTCCATGGGTTTGAATTTTTTGAGTTTTTGGGTGTAGATTGTATTTTTCAGTTTTTTTTAGATTTAGGTTTGTTTTCTTTAATTTTCATTTCAGTTTTTTTCCTTTTTTTTTTTTTTTTTTAGGTCTTTCGTTTTTTCTGTTTTTTAGATCTATGGATTTTTTTCCTTTTTTTTTTCTTAATTTTGTGTATTTTAGTTTAAGATTTTGACTTTCTACTTTCGATTGTGTATATTTAATTCCAGATCTTGTAATTTCGTTTTAGTTTGGAATTACTATGGATGTATTTCACTGAATTTTTAGTTGTATTTTGTTTCGTATACAACTGCTTCAGTTGTATTTTCGTTTTGTTTGTGTGTATTTTGGAAGCCAGTGAGACTTGAAAGGTAGTGTAGAGTGCAGACCTGCAGGTCTGCACATTTTTTATGACATAAATTACAACAAACAGATGCGGTTTTTAGGTAAAACCGGATCAGTTAATGTGATAAACTGATCCGGTTTTACCTTAAAACCGCAGCAGTAAATAATTTACTGATCCGGTTTTGGACCGGATCAGTAAATATTTTGGATCTGCTGCGAGCCCATCCGATGCGGGCCAAAACCGAATCAGTAAGTCCGGTTTTGACCGCATCAGATGGACTTCTTTCCACTAGTGTGTTCCGCTTTCATTATTAATATTCTTGAAGACGAAAGGGATCAATTTGATCTGCTTTTTTTATTTTCATATCTATTGTGGTACTTTTTCTTGGTTTCGAACAATTATGATTATTTTGCTTAACTTTTGTATTAGGTATGACTTCATTTACATAAGAATTGGACGATCCCCTGATGTTTGCCTCTATTGTGAACATTGAACCTCTGCACCAATATGGTTCATATGGAGAATTAGACTAGCCGAGGAGCCTGGCTTGCTTGCTATTCAATTTGCCTTTGCTTTTACCTCTTAATTGATGTTTCAATGTTTTAATATGGTTCATATGGAGGATTGACCTATGCAGTTGCTGCTTTATAATTCTGTGCTGGATACTATGTTTGGTTTTTTATTTTTATGTTTGATTTTTTTTTGGGTGCTGTCTTAATTGTATTAGCCTTTAGCTGGGGGAATTTGCTAGTTAATCTCTACTGATCGTGCATTGTTAACCAAACAAAAAATATGACAAATGTTCCCCTGCACCACCATTCCCTTGCAGACCCCCCCCGCATTCCCCCCTACTTCACTGTGTGATCTCCTTGTCATGCTAAATGAAATTCAATTGGGTGTGGATGAGTCTGAGGTAGGTTTCAGCTTTAAGAAGATGCTAGTATATGGTAGTGTAATGATTAGTAATTAGAAAAATGGGAGAAGAAATTAAGAGAAGAAGCCAATGGGACATATCTGGAATGGAATTAAGAAGTTGGAATATGTTTAGTGAAGTGTGATTTATGGACTTCTTGTGATATTAACAATTTCATCAGACTTTATCAATCTTTTTTTGGTCAGTAATGGCTGTGAGACACACATACTCCATAAAGGCATCAAGTAGAATTAAGATGCTTCCTACAATATTGTTCTTGTGATTATGGTCAGCCCAAGTGCCGAAACGTCTTTATTCATTACTTGGGAGCATCAATCATACTATGTTTGAATGCTTTGTTCAAGTTCTCTGTTTAGTTTTGACCTCTTGCGTATTGTTAGCTTTTGGAAATGGATTTTGAAGCTGAACTATGCTGACAGAATTTTGTAATTTTGAGCAAAGACACCAGAAAAGAATTTAACATATACCATAAACAATAGCATGATCAACAAGTCTATGTGTAGGTTGATCTGATACTTGACGAAATCACAATCGAGGGCCGTGACGTCCCCAAGCCCGTTAAAAGTTTCTTAGATGTCGGATTCCCAGGTGAGGTGGAGGTCTCCTTCTCTTCTTGAAATTCTCTTCTGAAATTAGAAATTACAAATTAGACTTACTAATGCTTTTCTATTCTGTTCTGGGAAATTATATTATGTTTTAGAAGAGGTTAAGAAGGCTGGATTTGTTGAACCCACAGCTATTCAAGCTCAAGGATGGCTTATGGCCCTAAAGGGTCGAGATCTTATTGGTCTTGCAGAAACTGGATTAGGGAAAACGTTTGCCTACTTGCTACCTACTATTGTCCATGTCAATGCTCAGCCTATTCTATGTAGTATTCAATTACTCTTTTCACTTCTTTTTTTGCTTTATTGCCTTTCAAAGCTTAACTGCAGTCTGCATTGCATTAACTTTACTTCCCATTCCATGCCTTTCTTTTAGCTCATGGTGACGGTCCCATTGTTTTAGTTCTCGCTCCCACTAGGGAACTTGCTGTACAAATTCAACAAGAAGCCACAAGTCTCTGTATAGGTTGATCTGATACTTGATGAATTCATCCTTGCCGGAGAGCTTTAAGGTATTCTATCTTTTTAACCTAAAGCATGAAACAACATATTGCATTAAATGACAACTTTTTTTTGCATTAAATGATAACCTAAAGTTTGTGTAAGTAGTAGGAGTGGATTAGGCTTGCTGCTGTCCACAAGAATAAAATTACAAACTTGATATATATATATATATATATATATATATATATATATATATATATATATATATATATATATATATATATATATATATATATATATATATATATATATATATATATATATTATTTAATATATTGTGAAGACTGAAAACATAGCCTATGTACATCTCGTACTTGAGTTTCTTTTTTCTCAAACCTGCAGATTGATTGCTTCTGCAGCTTGCTACTCACTTTTTCCTGAAACTAATTTCAGTCCAACTAGCTAATTAGTCTCTATGTGAACTAGTTTTGTGAAAATGAAGCTTTTCTTATATTTCCGGAAACCTAACATTGTTGTTTTTAATGCTGTTAATTCATAATGTTGTTTGATTGAGTAGTATTCTACAAGGTTCTCTATGTGTACACTGTACAATGGGAGTTGTTGTTGATAATTTTTCCTACTGTAATATTTGTGTGTAAACGTTGGCTTTTACTTCTTCAGCTGCTGTGCGGAAGGAGATAGCAGATGAGACAGATAGAGAGACAGGACGTAGTAAAGCAATATGTGGTGTTCCGATACATCTAAGTACATATTCCCCCGAAGGTAAGACACGACTTTGCTTCTATTGTGCTCTGCTTTGTATTTAGAATGTGTTGAGGTGCTTCTATTCTTTCATGATGCTTCAAGGTTTCATGTTCTCAGGGGCCTTGAACGCACCCTTTTTTCCCCCTCCCTGTTTGCCCTTTGCCTTTGGCAGCAAGTGCTTAAAATTCAAAGTGAGATGCATGACCCTACTAGTTCTCCTTGAAATTGGGGTTTTTGGCACTGATCCAAGCAATCATGATATGCATCTGCAAGTCCTCTTTAGAACAAAAATTGGGCTGAGCTAGTCACTAGTTTTGGTCTCCACGTCCTGGTTTGACAAGTAGACTGAGTCCAGGTCCAGTTTAAATAATTTTGCCTCTAATAGTTGTCAATTGATCTTTGTTTATATTCATTTTTGTGTGTAGCTTGTATGTTTTTTTTTATACCCGTCCATAATTTCCTAGGACTTCTTGTCTTCTAAAGGCTGGCAGTCGATGTTTGTCTCTTATCTTTCTGCATTAGGATGAACTCAAGTGATTGAACAATGAATACTGAAATTTATAGGAAGAAACAGTACCCATTTGTTCTAAAGAGGACTTGCAGATGCATATCATTTTGGGTTTTTTGTATTTTATTGTGAAGTTGTTGGATTATGATGATATGTACTGGGTAGTTAGTTTTTGATGCATTGTTTGAGTACCCATTTTAAAATTAATTGATACAGGCTCTACAAGAAGAGTATGGGTCAGGCGACATGGCAAAGTAAGGCATGGAATTGCTGCTCACTATAGTATTATGGTTGTGTATAGTGTAATGAAAAATTGTTGCATTCTGGTTGTGTATAAAATATTCTTGAGTTTCAAATTTGAAGCCATGCACAGTTGATTATGATGTTGGAATTATAGTTAGCTTTTCTATATATCTAATTATTTATGCTCAATTGAGCGTAATAAAATGAGTATTAATATATATTATTGATTTTGTATTGATTAATAATGAAAAAATGCAAAAAAAAAAAAATTGGTTTTTGGAGTGGTCAACCGCTGCGGTTTTGGTCAAAGCCACATCAGTTAATCATATTAACCGCTGCAGTTTTGGTCAAAATCGCAGCAGTTACTCATATTAACCGCTGCGGTTTTGGTCAAAATCGCAGCAGTTAATCATATTAACCGCTGCGGTTTTGACCCAAAACCGCAGCGGTAAATGATTAACTGATCCGGTTCAAACCGAATCAGTTAATATTTGGGTACCGCTGCGTGTCCAACCGCTGCGGCCCAAAACCGCAGCGGTAAGCCGGGTTTTGGATGGGATGAGTTTCGGGTTAGGCTGAAAGAGAGGTTTTATCCTTATGAGCTCCGTTGGCAGAAGCAAGAAGAGTTTCTAATTCTGTCTCAGGGTACTCTGAGTGTGCAGGAGTACACTGATAAGTTTACCGAGATGTCCAGGTTTGCTACCACTGTTGTACCTACTGAAGCTGAGCGTGTGAAAAGGTACATCAAGAAAATGGATCCAGGGGTAAGGACCCATGTTCTGAGTTCGGGTGCTTCGACTTTTCAGGGAGCTTATGAGATAGCCCTGAGCATTCATGCCTCTTTGAAAGAGGAATATTCTGCTAAGGTGGTTGCTGCAAAGAAGCCTGCTGCTACATATGTTCAGTTTCCGGCCAAGAAGCCGAGGTATGAGCCGTCTAGTCGAGGAGGTTATCAACAGGGTTCTGGATCTGGTTATCGTCCGAGCTTTGATCCGAGCAAGTGCCGAATGTGTGGTAAGGCTGCTCATCCAGGGAAGAACTGTGATGGATCGACTGTTGTTTGTTTTTATTGCAAGGAGGTGGGGCACAAGTCATTCCAGTGTTCTAAGAATCCTGGAGCTCCGTCTTTTTCTGCTGGTCCTGCTAAACCAGTTAATTTTTCTGCTCCTCCAAAGAACAGGATTTATGTGATGACGCAAGCTGAAGCCGACGACCATCCTGATGTCATCTCTGGTACTTTTCTTGTAAATAATACTCCTGCTTATGTTCTGTTCGATAATGGTGCTACGATATCTTTTGTTGCTAGTTCCTTCGTTCGAAAAGCTAATCTCTCCTCTAGATCTCATGTTAAGACTCTTATATCTCTTCCGTCTGGTGAGAATTATCCCTGTCATTCTGAGTTTAAAGGCATGCCTGTCAGCATTATGGGTTCTGAGTTGCCAGCTGATCTTAAGGAGTTTGCTATGTCAGAGTTCGATGTGATTCTCGGAATAGATTGGTTATTGAAGTATCATGCCTGCATTCAGTGCCGTGATCAAAAGGTGGTGCTCCGAGATTCTAAAGGGAAAAGGATTTCATATTCTGGCGTTGTGGTGAAGAAGGGTGTTAAGTGGGTGTGCGCTCTGAGAATGCGGAAGATGCGTCAGAAAGGTGATGTGGTATACCTTTGCATGGTGAAGGATTTGTCATCCGAAGAGCAGCTCGAGAGTATTCCGGTGATTCGGGATTGTCCTGATGTATTTCCTGAAGAATTGCCATGTATTCCTCCTGAAAGAGATGTGGAGTTCTGCATTGATTTAGTGTCGGGTACTGCTCCTATATCCAAGGCTCCGTATAGAATGGCACCGTCTGAATTGCAAGAGTTGAAAACTCAATTGCAAGAGCTGATAGATAAGGGCTTCATAAGGCCTAGTGTGTCTCCTTGGGGTGCTCCTGTTCTGTTTGTCAAGAAGAAAGACGGGAGTATGCGTCTATACATTGATTACCGTGAGCTGAATAAGGTAACGATCAAGAATAAGTATTCGTTGCCTCGCATTGAAGATCTGTTTGATCAATTGAAAGGTGCTGGGGTATTTTCCAAGATCGATCTGAGATCCGGTTATCATCAAATCCCCGTTAAGAAGGAAGATATTCCGAAGACTGCTTTCCGCACCAGGTATGGGCACTATGAATTTGAAGTGATGCCTTTTGGTCTCACGAATGCTCCTGCGATTTTCATGGATCAAATGAATCGCTCTTTCCACGAGTACTTGGATACTTGTGTAGTCGTGGTTATCGATGATATTCTCGTTTACTCTAAGGACGAGAAGGAGCATGAGAAGCATTTGAGACTGGTGTTGGATGTTTTGCGCAAGCAAAAGTTGTTCGCAAAGCTGTCTAAGTGCGAGTTCTGGCTGAAGGAAGTTGCTTTTCTGTGGCATGTAATCAGCAAGGAAGGAGTTAAGGTGGATTCCGGTAAGATCAAGGCTGTTGTCGAGTGGGAGAGTCCTAAGAATGTGACCGAGGTTCGAAGTTTTCTGGGTCTTGCTGGCTATTATAGGAGGTTCGTTCAAGATTTCTCCAAGATAGCTCAACCTCTGACTCGCTTGATGCGCAAGGACTGCAAGTTCGTCTGGTCTTAGGATTGTGAAGGGGCATTTCATAAGCTGAAAAAGAGTTTGACCTCTGCTCCTGTTCTTACTCTGCCATCTGAGGGTGTTGGGTATGAAGTTTTCAGTGATGCATCGAAGAATGTTCTGGGTTGTGTTTTGATGCAGCAATGGAAGGTAATAGTGTAATACCCCCCATGATTGCTTTAAAGGGATTTAGCAGGCTACTCATTTCAACAAGATGCATCTTTCTTTTAGGGAGCTTAATTCCTTAGTTACTCCACAGTTAAGCGTGCTTGGCTGGGAGTAGTCTAGGGATGGGTGACCTCATGGGAAGTTTCTCGGGGTGCGCATGAGTGAGGACAAAATACGCCGGAAGAACTTGTGTTGGTTATTGAGGACAGTTGTTGGCCCTGGATGCGCATTGGTATCGATATACTCGACTCCGGAAGAGTCGGGGTGTTACAAATTGTAGGCGTGGATTTTTCATTCCTTCAATGCCTTCACACGGTGTGAGCGCGTTTATTTGACTACCCCATTGTTATGGTTTTATTAAAAAATATGTTTTGAAAGAAGTCGCCAACAATTCTTTAAAGGAAAAATCATAAACCTAATAGGACATTGAAACGAAAGGGACATATTAGGGACTTATCCAATGTAGATTTCTCCGTCATGACTCCATAGATGGTCAGGAACCAAAAGTTGAGTTCGGGGGTGAGGGTACAATATAGTCAGGAACTATATTGCCCATTGCTGGCCTCTACTAAATAACGATTCACAACAGATTTTATGCAAAAGAACAATCAAACAATATTTTAAAGCACACTAAAATAATTAATCTAGATTGGTTCAGGAAACACATCAAAAGACTAATTATTTAATGATCAGTTATTATACAATCATTTTACAAGGTTCCTAGCAGGTTGTCCAAATTATCTGATTTAATGAGAATAATTCTTTAGGTCTTAATTAGCATAATAACATGTGGGTGATAAAAAAGGGATGCAGGACAATCATAATATCATATAAAAAATACTATTCATGAAAAAGACATAAAAAATATAAAAAAGAAATATTGCAGGGAGTTAGTATAATATGTACAATACTTACAATTGCAGGAATATATTAATAACCTACATCATGAATAGAATGTTAGTAACTTCAAGAAAATAATAAAAATAAATAAAGAAAATAAAGAAAGATCGTTAATTTATTTGACCCTCAGAAATTATACCACCGTCGGGGGTCGTTGATTTGTACGGATCTTAGAAAAATGAATTGTCGTACGAGTCTTTAAAAAAGATTTATTGCTTGTATAATAATATAATCAAACGTAACAACACAAAAAATAATTTTCTTTGTCTCTGCTTTTGATTAATATGGTGATGATGCGGTGATGGTGGTGGATTGTAATAGTATTAGGAGATGTGGGTGTTGACTTGATCAAGGGAGTAGATGAGGATCTTGGTGATGATCCCTGATGATGAATTAGGAGTTTTGTAGTGTTGCGCGTGTGAGTTGTTGTTGTGAGGGATGATGTGGCGAGGGAGGATGAAGGTGATGCGTGAGATGATGTGATGTAAGTAATCGGTGATTAGCGGAGGTAGGCCGTGGGAGTTATATGGTTGAGTGTTTTTGTGGAGGTTGTGTGAGGATGAGCGTCCAAATTAGTTCAGCCGTGAGAGTTATAAGGTCGAGGATATATATAGATAGGTTTCCGAAAACAATTGGGTTTCTTAAAAGATTTTTAGAAAATAAAAGATTTTAGAATAAAGTTAGTAAGAGATATTTAAAAACACTTTGGGAAAAGATTATTTTTATAAAAGATATTTTTTATTAATAAAACTAATCAATATAATTAATTAATTCTATTAATTAAATTGTGCTAGAAAAGGGGTTTCATAAAATTGGGCTTTCACAAAACTATTTTTAAATGGTTTTCGAAAATGGGCTTTTAAAAAGGTTATTTAAAATATTTTAGGAAATGGGATTAGTACAACTAGTTATAAAAAAGGTTTTCGGAAATGAGTTAATAAAACGAGTTAGAAAATGGATTTGGGCTTAAAACATTTTATTTTAGACTCGTTCTTTATTCTTTGCTCGATCCGGACCAATTGGAGCAGGGTATTAGTCATCATAGGGTACTAAATGGGGAGACACGATTATGTGTCTACAGAAACCCCACTTTGACTGAGGTTTATAAAACCGAAAGTAAAAGTATACGTGTCGGGACGGAGAATGATTATGGATGCTCTGCAATCCAACATCACTCTTTTACGCCTGTACCTGCAAAACAAGCAAGAGCTTCAGGAACAAACATACATGAAACATATTTGCAAAGTAATTGTAAGTTTGCAAAAATGAAATGATAGGTGGATGTGAAATAGATGTTGTAGAGCATTTGTATCCCGCTCCACGGGGCTGAGCTGTTGGTTGTTCCGCTCCCAGACAAACAGTGTAGAGTATTTGTATCCCACTCCACGGGGCTGAGCAGTATATCGTTTGTCCCGCTCCCAGACAAACAGTGTAGAGTATTTGTATCCCACTCTACGGGGCTGAGCAGTATGTCGTTTGTCCCGCTCCCAGACAAATGCTGTAGAGTATTTGTATCCCACTCTACGGGAATGAGCAGTATGTCGTTTGTCTCGCTCCCAGACGAATGATGTAGAGTATTTGTATCCCACTCTACGGGGCTGAGCAGTATGTCGTTTATCCCGCTCCCAGACAAATGATGTAGAGTATTTGTATCCCACTCTACGGGGCTGAGCCGTATGTCGTTTGTCCCGCTCTCAGACAAATGATGTAGAGTATTTGTATCCCACTCCACGGGGCTGAGCAGTATGTTGTTTGTCCCGCTCCCAGACAAATAGTGTAGAGTATTTTCAACCCACTCTACGGGGCTGAGCAGTATAATGTTTGTCCCGCTCCCAGACAAATGATGTAGTTGATTGAAAGTGGTCTGCAGACCCAACGGTTTGTGTCCCGTTGTTGACGGTTTGTGTGCCGTCATTGATTTTTCTGACTATTCATCGTTTCTTGAATGACATGCATTGAGAATTTGTAGGATGTCAAGATCGTATTTTTTTGCAAACTTTTGAAAGTTCGTTGAGTTGTCGCGTGCAATGTCATAACGAACATTTGAAATCATTTGGAATTAGGTGTGTGGGCTCCACATGGCTAAGAAGCCCCCAAGCGTGCTGTATCGGACTGTGCGCCAGACGCACAGGCCTGCACTTGGCGTTGTATATTGCGCTGGACGCAGTGCAATGTCGTAATGAACATTTGAGCATGTGGGCCCACTTGGGCTAATAAGCCCCCAAGCGCGCTGTACAGGGTTGTGCGCCAGACACACAGGCCTGCGCTTAGCGTGGTATGCTGCGCTGGACGCAGGTTGCTGCATGTGACACAGCGTTATCGGTGCGCTGGACACACCATGTATATAGCACTTGTCTTCTTTTGTTAATTTGTAGTGGTCCGCAGACCTTGGCGGAATATAACTCATATAGAGTCATTTAATGTTGGGAACCTGTGAATACAAATAACAAAGAGATGTGCAGACAAACGACTAGGAATTGTTTAAAATATTTTTTTATATGAAATTATTGATGAAAATATACGTGAGTGTTCTTGATGTATGCTGTGTGAATATTATGTGCAGAAAAATAATTTTCATTTGAGTTTTCTTATTTATTTGATTTATTTGGTAATTCGTGTGTTTATGGCTTATTTATTAAATAATTAATGAACGAATTTTATAATTGCTGAAATTATTTTTCGTGAAGCATGTTATGTGTGTATTATGTTTTTCATGCCATGGAATAATTTTTGTCTACTGTCTACGGGTTTATTTAATTGAATTCTCTTTATTTGCATTTTCGTGTTTGTTAGTATTTAAATCGTGAATATTATATTTTGAGGCCGAAAAATCTGTTTATATTCTTAATTTGTATTACCGTGGGTTTATGCATGTTATGTGAATTTTTGGTAATTTTTAGGTGTTTATTTCTATTTTTAATTATTTTATTGGCTTTATTAAATATTTTGTAAATTAACGTTTAAAATTAATTTAAAGTCCGAAATTTTGAATAAAATTTGTACCATGTCAGTTGAGTTATAATGGTTGTATGATAATTTTTGTGGTGTTTTACTGATCCTTTTTATTAGTTTAATTATTTTTATTGTGTTTTTGTTAAGAGTTTGAGGATATTCTTTTTAATTATTTAAGGGTTTGATAATCATAAGTAAATTGTGACCTTTTATGTTCTTGGAAGCTGATGATTTGTAGGTTACTGTAGTTATTATTGAGTATCATTATGTTTACGTTTGGTTTATGTAAAAATGATTAGTCGTGTACGTCTTGCTAATTTAATTAGCTTTGGAGTTAATTGATGGTGACGTCAGACGCACGCTGATGCGTCAGACGCAGGTTGGTCATTGCGCCAGATGCACAGGGTGGCGCTGAGCGCACAGTTTTGTGTAGTGTAATTTTTCATATGTTCTTGTACGTATGTTCTACATGTAGTTGGTGATCTTATTTGATGTGATGCATTTCTGGTTGATGTTGTTAGTGCTGTAAACTCTTTTATTATCGTCGTTTGTGCTTAGTGATGTTCAAAGTATTTGTTGTAGGAGATATTGATTGTAAGTTTGTAAGTTACTATTTTGAGGAATTTTGAAGAGTTATCTTTTGATGAATTATGGGTATAAGGTCGGGTGGCATCCCTTTTGACGAATAGTTTTGAGATGAATGACACTATTATGTTATTAAGATTTTATTTTTGAGATAAGAACATCCGGTGGGATAGATGCAATCCTCGGTGAAGAACATGCCAACCACCTGGTTTGCGAACTAGGGGTAAACCTGGGTTAATTGTTGTCGTCCGATAGGTCATGGAGTTCTGCGTGTTCTACCCTTTATCGGGAGTTTGGCCATTCTTAGACACATGCAGTGGGGAACGTAAGCCCATAGACTGACCTGGAGATTGCGATCTGACAAACCTTAGGAAGTGAATTGCGATTCACTGGTGTTCGGTTTCTGACTTAATAACTTATTTCATCTGTGCTTTTATTATTATTTAAGTACTCTTGAGATGATTTATTCATTCTATCTTATTTACTTGATATTTACTTTTCATTGTATTACTTGTGAGCTTTATGGTTTTGGATGCATGTTATAGTTGTCTTGACCTTATGCTTTCCTTTCTTATTAATCTATGTCTGAATTGTACTTTGATTTCTTTTGTTCTGGGAGAACTGTTAGTTACTCCCCACTGACTGTGGAATTATTTAATATATCCTTGCAGATGGAAATGACTGCTAGACTTGTGACTGCTTGGGCTAGCAGAGTGTGGGTCGGTAATGAGAGGAAGCTTCTTATAGTCTTTTTAGTAGATGAGTTCTTTGAAGACAATAGAGAGTCTTATGTTATGCTAGGTCTCAAGGACATTTAGATTTATTTGAGTTTTGTGGGAGGCTTGCATGTCTCGTAGTTTTTGGATGATGTTTTGTTTTGATTATGGTTTGGGATGTTCCTTTATGATTAGAATTATAATGTTTTCAGATATCACTTTGGAAGCTATGAAAACTTCAGTTTGAGGTTGCCTTTATTTATTGTTATAGAGTAGCTAATCGATCTACTGCTCCGTCTAATGGGCAATCTATCTTCGATCGATTTGACCGTCACCGTCTACCTACTTTTGACGGGACTTCTGATCCTGTTGTGCTAGAAGGGTGGATAAGGGAGATGGAGAAACTGTTTTCTGCTACTGGTTGCCTTGCTGCTGAAATGGTGCCTATTGGTACCTTTTATCTGAAGCTGAAAGCTGATAACTGGTGGAGCACTGTTCATGCAAGCTGCATGGCTACACCGGGTTTTGGATGGGATGAGTTTCGGGTTAGGCAAAAAGAGAGGTTTTATCCTTATGAGGTCCGTTGGCAGAAGCAAGAAGAGTTCCTAACTCAGTCTCAGGGTACTCTGAGGGTGCAGGAGTACACTGATAAGTTTACCGAGCTGTCCAGGTTTGCTACCACTGTTGTACCTACTGAAGATGAGCGTGTGAAAAGGTACATCAAGAAAATGGATCCTGGGGTGAGGACCCATGTTCTGAGTTCGGGTGCTTCGACTTTTCAGGGAGCTTATGAGATAGCCCTGAGCATCCATGCCTCTTTGAAAAAGAAATATTCTGCTAAGGTGGTTGCTGCAAAGAAGCCTGCTGCTACATATGTTCAGTTTCCGGTCAAGAAGCCGAGGTATGAGCCGTCTAGTCGAGGAGGTTATCAACAGGGTTCTGGATCTGGTTATCGTCCGAGCTTTGATCCGAGCAAGTGCCGAATCTGTGGTAAGACTGCTCATCCAGGGAAGAACTGTGATGGATCGACTGTTGTTTGTTTTTATTGCAAGGAGGTGGGGCACAAGTCTTGCCAGTGTTCTAAGAATCCTAGAGCTCCGCCTTTTTCTGCTGGTCCTGCTAAACCAGTTGATTTTTCTGCTCCCCCGAAGAACAGGATTTATGTGATGACGCAAGCTAAAGCCGACGTCCATCCTAATGTCATCTCTGGTACTTTTCTTGTCAATAATACTCCTGCTTATGTTCTGTTCGATAATGGTGCTACGGTATCTTTTGTTGCTAGTTCCTTCGTTCGAAAAGCTAATATCTCCTCTAGATCTCCTATTAAGACTCTTATATTTCTTTCATTTGGTGAGAATTATCCCTGTCATTCTGAGTTTAAAGGCATGCCTGTGAGCATTATGGGTTCTGAGTTGCCAGCTGATCTTAAGGAGTTTGCTATGTCAGAGTTCGATGTGATTCTCGGAACAGATTGGTTATCGAAGTATCATGCCTGCATTCAGTGCCGTGATCAAAAGGTGGTGCTCCGAGATTCTAAGGGGAAAAGGATTTCATATTCTGGCGTTGTGGTGAAGAAGGGTGTTAAGTGGGTGTGCGCTCTGAGAATGCGGAAGATGCGTCAGAAAGGTGATGTGTTATACCTTTGCATGGTGAAGGATTTGTCATCCGAAGAGCAGCTCGAGAGTATTCCGGTGATTCGGGATTGTCCTGATGTATTTCTTGAAGAGTTGCCAGGTATTCCTCCTGAAAGAGATGTGGAGTTCTGCATTGATTTAGTGCCGGGTACTGCTCCTATATCCAAGGCTCCGTATAGAATGGCGCCGTCTGAATTGCAAGAGTTGAAAACTTAATTGCAAGAGCTGATAGATAAGGGCTTCATAAGGCCTAGTGTGTCTCCTTGGGGTGCTCCTGTTCTGTTTGTCAAGAAGAAAGACGGGAGTATGCGTCTATGCATTGATTTCCGTGAGCTGAATAAGGTAACGATTAAGAATAAGTATCCGTTGCCTCGCATTGAAGATCTATTTGATCAATTGAAAGGTGCTGGGGTATTTTCCAAGATCGATCTGAGATCCGGTTATCATCAAATCCCCGTTAAGAAGGAAGATATTCCGAAGACTGCTTTCCGCACCAGGTATGGGCACTATGAATTTGAAGTGATGCCTTTTGGTCTCACGAATGCTCCTGCGATTTTCATGGATCAAATGAATCCCTCTTTCCACGAGTACTTGGATACTTGTGTAGTCGTGGTTATCGATGATATTCTCGTTTACTCTAAGGACGAGAAGGAGCATGAGAAGCATTTGAGACTGGTGTTGGATGTTTTGCGCAAGCAAAAGTTGTTCGCAAAGCTGTCTAAGTGCGAGTTCACGGCTGAAGGAAGTTGCTTTTACGTGGCATGTAATCGCAAGGAAGGAGTTAAGGTGGATTCCGTAAGATCAAGGATGTTGTCGAGTGGGAGAGTCCTAAGAATGTGACCGAGGTTCGAAGTTTTCTGGGTCTTGCTGGCTATTATAGGAGGTTCGTTCAAGATTTCTCCAAGATAGCTCAACCTCTGACTCGCTTGATGCGCAAGGACTGCAAGTTCGTCTGGTCTTAGGATTGTGAAGGGGCATTTCATAAGCTGAAAAAGAGTTTGACCTCTCGCTCCCGTTCTTACTCGCCATCCGAGGGTGTTGGGTATGAAGTTTTCAGTGATGCATCGAAGAATGTTCTGGGTTGTGTTTTGATGCAGCAATGGAAGGTAATAGTGTAATACCCCCCATGATTGCTTTAAAGAGATTTAGCAGGCTACTCATTTCAACAAGATGCATCTTTCTTTTAGGGAGCTTAATTCCTTAGTTACTCCACAGTTAAGCGTGCTTGGCTGGGAGTAGTCTAGGGATGGGTGACCTCATGGGAAGTTTCTCGGGGTGCGCATGAGTGAGGACAAAATACGCCGGAAGAACTTGTGTTGGTTATTGAGGACAGTTGTTGGCCCTGGATGCGCATTGGTGACGATATACTCGACTCCGGAAGAGTCGGGGTGTTACAAATTGTAGGCGTGGATTTTTCATTCCTTTAATTCCTTTAGTCAGGAACTATATTGCCCATTGCTGGCCTCTACTAAATAACGATTCACAACATATTTTATGCAAAAGAACAATCAAACAATATTTTAAAGCACCCTAAAATAATTAATCTAGATTGGTTCAGGAAACACATCAAAAGACTAATTATTTAGTGATCAGTTATTATACAATCATTTTACAAGGTTCCTAGCAGGTTGTCCAAATTATCTAATTTAATGATAACAATTATTTAGGTCTTAATTAGCATAATAACATGTGGGTGATAAAAAAAGGGATGCAGGACAATCATAATATCATATAAAAAATACGTACTGATACGCTCAAGTTACACGTAGTATTTACGTAACTTTGGGTGCACTTTGCTAAGGGTTTGATTGTAATTGTTAACGTTCATGTTTTATTTAACCCTTAGCGGAAGTTCGGAGCTGTGCGAGATAATTTGTGTTAACGTCATGTATTCCGAGCTTCCAAGGTGAAGTGCATTTGAGCCGAGCAAAGCCCAAGCATCACCGCAAGCCTAAGCATCACCACAAGCTCGCCAAGCCAAGCTCTCGTGAGCACCGCAAGCCCAAGCCTCAGCCATCGCAGCAAGCTACCGCAAGTCTTGCGCACGCCCAGCGCCCAGCAGCAAGCAGCCCAGCGCTCGCCCAGCTCGCCCAGCAGCCTCGCCCAGCTGCCCAGCTCGAGCTCGCACCTCGCGAGCATGGTCGCACCTCGCGACCCTTGCTCGCACCTCGCGACTGCTTCGCGAGGTGCGACCCGCTTGCCCGGCTAATTCGCGGTAGGCGAACACCCTTCGCACGGTGCGACCTACTTCGCACCTCGCGACCCCCTAGGCCGGTCTAAATGTCGGCTGATTTTTGAGCTTTAGTATAAATACTAAAGCTTGTTTTTGGACCTAGGGGGGCAGCAGCCACAAGGAGAGGGAGTCTCCAAAACTCCACTCCTCTCTTGTTGTCTTCACTTTTAGTTTTTATTCTCTAGTTTAGTTTTTGTAGATTTCACTTATGGGATTGGCTTATGTTATGCCGATTATAGCTTGAACCGTTCTTGAACGAGATTAATATGGAGCTTCAAGCATTATTGTGAGATCTTTCCTCTCTTTCTATTTCCTTTGATTATGGTTTAATTTCTATGCTTGCTTTCTATGATTTTTGCATGATTATGCTAGGAACGTTGCTAGTTTGATTGTGTAATTAATCTAATGCTAGATTTAAGAATAGAATCGGATTGTTTTATTCTTTTATCAATTGGTAGCAAACTAGGGAGTAGCTTAGATGCTGATCATCTTGGTTATTTCTTGGGGAAATTGAATTAACTGTTGAATGTTTATCGCTTGTATGGCGTTAGCAGGTGCCGTTGGTTCTCTCGTGTTTATTGTCGCTATTGGATTGAACTTAGCCGCTATCGGACTAGGTTATCCTTTGGTTAGGGTTTTATAGTCATGCTGATCGTGCTATTCAACTAAGAATAAGGAGAACACGAGATTAATTCTCGACAATAGATAATTATAGAAATAATTGGAGTGGATGTTCGAGGATCGATAATGAATTGAAGTGAATGTTAATCAGATTCAAGATCTTCCTATAATTGATTTCTCATTTTGTTTATATGCTAGTTAGTTGTAGTTTAGTTATAAATCAACTTGAAACCCCCCTTTGTTAATATTATTAGGTTTCTCGGCCCTTAGCTTAATCTAGGTTTTGAATCACGCTGAATACTAAACTCGTCCCTGTTTCCCTGTGGATACGACCCCTACTTCCATTATACTACCTTAGTGTAAAAGAGAGTAGGAGAAATTTTATCTTTGGACCGGGTGCGGTGCACAACGACGACACATCCGCGACCGCCCAAATTTTGGCGCCGTTGCCGGGGAAACGGTGTTACTTGTTTGTATTTAACGTGATTTTTGGATGGTATTGCTTGTGCTCTTTGTTTTTGGTTGGCCACTCTCTTGGGGATGGTTGATTGACTCATACTCTATATCTTGGTTATTGTCTAGCTTTAAACATTTATATTAATGGTCATGACTTGGATTAGCTAGGAGTACTACTAGTTGATGTTTGTTGTTGACTTAATGCTAGGTTTTGGGATATAATCTGATGTTATATGCTCAACCATGTTGTAGTAAGCTAGATACTAACGATGCATTGCAAGAGTCCTTCTCAATCAATTTTGCAGGTACTTGAAGTGGAGATTGACATGGAACTACCATTGTCACACATGGAGCACAACCCAATGATTAAGCTTAAGGTACTAAGTCGAGCTCACGACTTTAAACAACAGCGCTTCTCGGGAGGCAACCCGAGACCCTTTTTATTTTCTTTCTTTTCCTTTATTTTCTCATCAAATTTCCACCACCACAACAAATTTTCTTCCACCCACCGCCCACACTTACTAAAACGAACAACAACACATCTTAATCCGCTTGGAACCAAAATCCACAAAAGAAAATCCGTTGGGAGGACTTCAATAGCTAGGAGTTGGTAACACTAGAGGATTGAGATTGTTAATGTATCTTTTCGATCTCTTAAGTTAGGTGCAAATTTCAAGAATTTAAACTTTTGAACTTGTCATTTGTTTGAGTGATTCGAGGGAGAGGGTTGTGAGTTGAGTTATGAGATTTGAGTTGGTGTTGTTAAGAAGTTTGAGTTTGACGGATTGCTTTTCATGAGTTTTGAGCATTCGAACTTCGATTTACCCGATTTTCAAATTTCTCCCCTTTTTCAATTTACTTTTTCTTTTAATTGTCGACACATTGAGGACAATGTGTAGTTTAAGTAGGGGGGAGGGTATTCTCATTCTCATGTATCTATGTTGTATATCTATGTTGTATATATTACTTTCAATTTGAAAAAAAATGAAAATGAAAAAAAAATATAAAAAAAAAGTGATGAAATGAAACCCGCTGAGTTGAAAACCCACAAGGGTGGGCGACTCAGGCAAAAATGGGGGCCCGGATAGGTTGAAAACCCGAAAGGGCAACCTATGCAAAAAAGTGGCTTATATTGAGCGGGTAAGATGGTGAGATGAAAAAAATGTGAGAAGCTAGGATGAAAACCCGAAAGGGCTCCTAGGCAAAATGAGAGATTAAGAGAGAATTTTGTACTTTGAAAACTCATTTGCCGGAGATGGTGTCATAAGGTTGAAAGCGTTTTCGGGTTGGTTTGGTTATTTCATCCTTGATTTTGTGAAGTTTTGTTTTGGCTTTCACATTCTTTTGGTTGATTGTTTGTTTTTGGGAGTAAGCATGGAATTTATCCCTTTTTGTCTTCATTCCATGGCTTGCTATTTTAAATTAGTTGTTGTAGTAGTAGTTTTAGTTTATCTTTTGAGGTTTTAGGCGAGTTGTCATTTTGATTGTGGCGTTGGAGTGGGTTCAACTCCTTTGAGATCCTTCAGGATTTGAGCTCACATTTTGGTTGTCGTTTGCTGGTTATTGTTGTTGTCGCGTCTTTGTATACTTCGGGTGAGCTTGAATCTAAGTGTGGGGGAATCATCATCCCTTACGTTTAGGTTTTGAGCGTATTTCATTAAGATGTGATGATGATGATGTAGTTGGTGGAGAGAGAGGTTGGTGTTGAGAACTTGGGTGATGATTTATTTGGTGATCCTCATTTTGAGTTTACTCGAGGTCGAGTAAAGTTCAAGTGTGGGGGTATTTGATACGCTCAAGTTACACGTAGTATTTACGTAACTTTGGGTGCACTTTGCTAAGGGTTTGATTGTAATTGTTAACGTTCATGTTTTATTTAACCCTTAGCGGAAGTTCGGAGCTGTGCGAGATAATTTGTGTTTACGTCATGTATTCCGAGCTTCCAAGGTGAAGTGCATTTGAGCCGAGCAAAGCCCAAGCATCACCGCAAGCCTAAGCATCACCACAAGCTCGCCAAGCCAAGCTCTCGTGAGCACCGCAAGCCCAAGCCTCGGCCATCGCAAGAAGCTACCGCAAGCCTTGCGCACGCCCAGCGCCCAGCAGCAAGCAGCCCAGCGCTCGCCCAGCTCGCCCAGCAGCCTCGCCCAGCTGCCCAGCTCGAGCTCGCACCTCGCGAGCATGGTCGCACCTCGCGAGCATGGTCGCACCTCGCGACCTGCTTGCTCGCACCTCGCGACTCGCCGCGAGGTGCGACCCGCTTTGCCCGGCCTAATGCCGGTAGGCGGAACACCCTTCGCACGGTGCGACCTACTTCGCACCTCGCGACCCCTAGGTCGGTCTAAATGTCGGCTGATTTTTGAGCTTTAGTATAAATACTAAAGCTTGTTTTTGGACCTAGGGGGCAGCAGCCACAAGGAGAGGGAGTCTCCAAAACTCCACTCCTCTCTTGTTGTCTTCACTTTTAGTTTTTATTCTCTAGTTTAGTTTTTGTAGATTTCACTTATGGGATTGGCTTATGTTATGCCGATTATAGCTTGAACCGTTCTTGAACGAGATTAATATGGAGCTTCAAGCATTATTGTGAGATCTTTCCTCTCTTTCTATTTCCTTTGATTATGGTTTAATTTCTATGCTTGCTTTCTATGATTTTTGCATGATTATGCTAGGAACGTTGCTAGTTTGATTGTGTAATTAATCTAATGCTAGATTTAAGAATAGAATCGGATTGTTTTATTCTTTTATCAATTGGTAGCAAACTAGGGAGTAGCTTAGATGCTGATCATCTTGGTTATTTCTTGGGGAAATTGAATTAACCGTTGAATGTTTATCGCTTGTATGGCGTTAGCGGTCCGTTGGTTCTCTCGTGTTTATTGCTTGCTATTGGATTGAACTTAGCCGCTATCGGACTAGGTTATCCTTTGGTTAGGGTTTTATAGTCATGCTGATCGTGCTATTCAACTAAGAATAAGGAGAACACGAGATTAATTCTCGACAATAGATAATTATGGAAATAATTGGAGTGGATGTTCGAGGATCGATAATGAATTGAAGTGAATGTTAATCAGATTCAAGATCTTCCTATAATTGATTTCTCATTTTGTTTATATGCTAGTTAGTTGTAGTTTAGTTATAAATCAACTTGAAACCCCCCTTTGTTAATATTATTAGGTTTCTCGGCCCTTAGCTTAATCTAGGTTTTGAATCACGCTGAATACTAAACTCGTCCCTGTTTCCCTGTGGATACGACCCCTACTTCCATTATACTACCTTAGTGTAAAAGAGAGTAGGAGAAATTTTATCTTTGGACCGGGTGCGGTGCACAACGACGACACATCCACGACCGCCCACGTACTATTCATGAAAAAGACATAAAAAATATAAAAAAGAAATATTGCAGGGAGTTAGTATAATATGTACAATACTTACAATTGCAGGAATATATTAATCTACATCATGAATAGAATGTTAGTAACTTCAAGAAAATAATAAAAATAAATAAAGAAAATAAAGAAAGATCGTTAATTTATTTGACCCTCAGAAATTATACCACCGTCGGGGGTCGTTGATTTGTACGGATCTTAGAAAATTGAATTGTCGTACGAGTCTTTAAAAAAGATTTATTGTTTGTATAATAATATAATCAAACGTAACAACACAAAAAATAATTTTCTTTGTCTCTGCTTTTGATTAATATGGTGATGATGCGGTGATGGTGGTGGATTGTAATAGTATTAGGAGATGTGGGCGTTGACTTGATCAAGGGAGTAGATGAGGATCTTGGTGATGATCCCTGATGATGAATTAGGAGTTTTGTAGTGTTGCGCGTGTGAGTTGTTGTTGTGAGGGATGATGTGGCGAGGGAGGATGAAGGTGATGCGTGAGATGATGTGATGTAAGTAATCGGTGATTAGCGGAGGTAGGCCGTGGGAGTTATATGGTTGAGTGTTTTTGTGGAGGTCGTGTGAGGATGAGCGTCCAAATTAGTTCAGTCGTGAGAGTTATAAGGTCGAGGATATATATAGATAGGTTTCCGAAAACAATAAAAGATTTTAGAATAAAGTTAGTAAGAGATATTTAAAAATACTTTGGGAAAAGATTATTTTTATAAATGATATTTTATGTTAATAAAACTAATCAATATAATTAATTAATTCTATTAATTAAATTGGGCTAGAAAAGGGGTTTCATAAAAGGTTTTCGAAAATGGGCTTTTAAAAAGGTTATTTAAAATATTTTAGGAAATGGGCTTAGTACAACTAGTTATAAAAAAGGTTTTCGGAAATGAGTTAATAAAACGAGTAAGAAAATGGATTTGGGCTTAAAACATTTTATTTTAGACTCGTTCTTTATTCTTTCCTCGATCCGGACCAATTGGAGCAGGGTATTAGTCATCATAGGGTACTAAATGGGGAGACACGATTATGTGTCTACAAAAGCCCCCACTTTGACTGAGGTTTGTAAAACCGAAAGTAAAATTAAAGTATACGTGTCGGGACGGAGAATGATTCAGGATGCTCTGCAATCCAACATCACTCTTTTACGCCTGTACCTGTAAAACAAGCAAGAGCTTCAGGAACAAACTTACATGAAACATATTTCCAAAGTAATTGTAAGTTTGCAAAAATGAAATGATAGGTGGATGTGAAATAGATGTTGTAGAGCATTTGTATCCCGCTCCACGGGGCTGAGCTGTTGGTCGTCCCGCTCCCATACAAATAGTGAAGAGTATTTGTATCCCACTCCACCGGGCTGAGCAGTATGTCGTTTGTCCCGCTCCCAGACAAATGGTGTAGAGTATTTGTATCCCACTCCACGGGGCTGAGCAGTATGTCGTTTGTCCCGCTCCCAGACAAATGGTGTAGAGTATTTGTATCCCACTCTACGGGGCTGAGCAGTATGTCGTTTGTCCCGCTCCCAGACGAATGCTGTAGAGTATTTGTATCCCACTCTACGGGCCGAGCAAGATGTCGTTTGTCCCGCTCCCAGACGAATGCTGTAGAGTATTTGTATCCCACTCTACGGGGCTAAGCAGTATGTCGTTTGTCCCGCTCCCAGACGAATGATGTAGAGTATTTGTATCCCACTCTACTGGCCGAGCAAAGATGTCGTTTGTCCCGCTCCCAGACAAATGATGTAGAATATTTGTATCCCACTCTACGGGGCTGAGCAGCAGTATGTCGTTTGTCCCGCTCTCAGACAAATGATGTTGAGTATTTGTATCCTACTCCACGGGGCTGAGCAGTATGTTGTTTGTCCCGCTCCCAGATAAACTGTGTGGAGTATTTGCATCCCACTCTACGGGGCTGAGCAGTATAATGTTTGTCCCGCTCCCAGAAAAATGATGTAGTTGATTGAAAGTGGTCTGCAGACCCAACGGTTTGTGTCCCGTTGTTGACGGTTTGTGTGCCGTCATTGATTTTTCTGACTATTCATCGTTTCTTGAATGACATGCATTGAGAATTTGTAGGATGTCAAGATCGTATTTTTTTGCAAACTTTTGAAAGTTCGTTGAGTTGTCGCGCGCAATGTCGTAACGAAGATTTGAAATCATTTGGAATTAGGTGTGTGGGCTCCACATGGCTAAGAAGCCCCCAAGCGTGCTGTATCGGACTGTGCGCCAGACGCACAGGCCTGCACTTGGCGTGGTATGTTGCGCTGGACGCAGTGCGATGTCGTAATGAACATTTGAGCATGTGGGCCCACCTGGGCTAAGAAGCCCCCAAGCGCGCTGTACAGGGCTGTGCGCCAGACACACAGGCATGCGCTTGGCGTGGTATGCTGCGCTGGACGCAGGTTGCTGCATGTGACACAGCGTTATCGGTGCGCTGGACGCACCATGTATATAGCACTTGTCTTCTTTTGTTAATTTATAGTGGTCCGCAGACCTTGGCGGAATATAACTCATATTGAGTCGTTTAATGTTGGGTACCTGTGAATACAAATAACAAACAGATGTGCAGACAAACGACTAGGGGACATGCATGTGTCCCGTGATGTGGGTGCTAGTGTATGGATAGGACATGACTTGACCTATAAAGAGTGACCTCTAATACGCTAGACTTAAAGGTGCTATCGTGTGTGCATACGTGTGTGTGGATGTGTGACTCGATGATTGACGCTAGAATCCTATGGCTAAGGACGAAGGAAGCAATGCTTGACACAATGTTTGGACGATGCAGATATGTAATGCAAATGCAGAGATATGACACTAATGCAGATGATATGATTTGATGATTTGATATCGTTCCATTATAAGCTCAAATTTTCGTTTAGAAAACTGTTTATGAAAGAGGAGGAATGGGAAGCCCACAAGGATGATCCATGTAAGTTATGTTTGATTCGAAATGCGTTGTAGTTGTTACGGGCCTAAGCGAGCCCATAAAACAGTTAGGATCTCGTATGGGTCTGGAGCCCATAATATTTTGTATCGACTCATAATGAAGTCCTTATCAAGGTACACATTGAGCCCAAGGATACTCTATTTAGTTAATAGATTATGTTGGATTTGAAATACGTCATAGAACGAGCTTTTGTAGCGCTTGAGTTGTATATGCTTCGAGTTTTGTATGTCAAGGGCCTAAGTGAGCCCATGAATAGATGCGATGTTGTATCTGTGTGGGTTTTAAAGCCCAAGATGTTATGTATGGACTCGTAATGAAGTCCTTATTCCGATAGACTTAGACTTAGGCTATGTTCAGTTCACCTTATTTTTGCTTATTTCGAGATCGGATCGATCGGATCGGACTGCATCGGATCGATCGAAAAAATAAGTTCGAATCGATCGGATAAGTTCGGGATTAGATCGGATCGAATCGATCGATAAGTTCGATCGATCGAGATAAGTTCAGATTATGCTTATATTTAAAAACTTATTATTATTATTATTATCATCATGATTATTATGATTATTAGTATTACTAATGCTATTATTGTTATTGTAATAATTATTGTTGTTGTTGTTGTTATTATTATTATTATTATTATTATTATTATTATTATTATTATTATTATTATTACTTTATACAATTACTATTACTATTTACTAGTACATTTGTTCAAAAAGATTATTATTATTGTCGTTGTTGTACTTATTAATTATTAATATTGGTAATTATTATTAATGTCGTAGCTATTATTATAAATGTCATTGATATCACTATTTGAAGCTATTTGTGTTCAAGAAAAAGAATGTTCTTTTGGCATTTTTAAGTGTTCTTTTTTATATTTATTCTAATTAATAATTTTGATATGTGATGTTCTTTTTTGATGTTGTACATGTAACGAACATGACAATAGTATATGATGTTTATTTTTTAAAACAATTTTGGTAGAATAATATAAATTATATATTACTAGTTTATATAAAACATGAGTAGCATGGGATAACATAATGGTGTTGTCATCACGTTCAAAAAAATTCCTACAAAGGATTTCAACTTATCTTTAAAAACAAAGTTTATATAGAACAAGACAACGATATAAGAAGAATATTTAACCATTTTGTTCAAGATCATATGATTATATATATTTATAGGTTTATTTATAATAAAAAATAACAATTTATTGATATAACAAAGAACATGTTGTTAGTTAAATCCAAATATGTCATCAATATAAAAATAACATCTATCTTTTATTTTTAAAATGTGTTCTTTAAATAGATCTTGTATGCTCTTTCAGTATATGTTTTTTTTTAATATCATTATATGTTCTTTTCATTACTACCCAAATTCTTATTATTAACGGACCTTGAACATGAGTGTTCTTTTATTTTTATTTTTTTTTGGGCCCCTTTCGGGAATCCCGTGGTAAGATGAATTTTCTCTGGGGTGCCCTCGCACAAGGTCACTCACCTAAAGACCCAACAAGCCCCAACCCCCCCTCCCCCACCCACAACAATATTGAAATATATGCTTCCACCAAGATTTGAACCTTGGTCTCCCATGTGGGAGGTAAGAAGCCATACCATTGGACCCAAGAGTCCTTAGTCTTTTATTGTATGTTCATATACTAATGTGCTCTTTTTAAAAAAAAAAAAACTAATTATGCTATAATAATAATAATAATAATAATAATAATTATTATTATTATTATTATTATTATTATTATTATTATTATTATTATTATTATTATTATTATTATTATTATTATGATGTTATCTATATTATTATTATTATTATTATTATTATTATTGTTGTTGTTGTTGTTATTATTGTTATTATTATAATTATAATTATTATAATATTATTTAGGAAAAATTGACAATAGGGGTCTGAACTTTCGGTGATAATTTTTAAAAGGTTTGAACTATTGATTAACCTGTGTAGGTCCCTACTTTAGGGGGTCTTAACTTTCAGCGGGCCTCGGTGACTTAAAACTGACAATTTTTTTTAAAATCTCACCTAGTTCCTACTTCCCTCCCTCAATTAATCCTTCTGGTGTGACCCAAGTTTTACAAGTTATGATCTATTAAGCCAGTTTCAAGTCACTAAGGCCCGCTAAAAGTTAAGACCTCCTAAAGTTGGGACCTACACAGGTTAATCAATAGTTCAAACCTTTTAAAAATTATCACCCAAAGTTGAGACCCCTGTTGTCAATTTTTCCTATTATTTATATTATTATTATTATAAAATTATTATTATAAAATTATTATTATAAAATTATTATTATTATTATTATTATTATTATTATTATTATTATTATTATTATTATTATTGAAAGTTCTACATAGTAATAAAATGATAGTAATAGTAATACTAGTAATGAAATACAAAGTAATAATAATATTAGTAATAATATGTTTTTTAAAAGATAAGTTCGAGATCGATCGGATCGGTTCGGAATCGGATCGATCGAAAATCGAAAAAAAATAAGTTCGATCGGATCGATCATATCGATCGTAAAAAAATAAGTTCGATCGATCGGATCGTCGATAAGTTCAGATCAGAAAATTTCAGGTGAACTAAACATAGCCTTAGAGCATATGCTTTTCTGTGTGGAACAGTGATGAAGCCTCCAGTAAGATGGAGTTTATGAAGTACTCAACTTGATTGCTTGATTTTGAAGATATCTCGTCACGCTCAGCGGAAGTTTCGATCGAAGATTCCATGTAGGGTGCCTAAGGTGAAAAAGACAAGAAAGGTCAAAGAAAAGAACACTCAAGGCATGAGGCGCGGTCATAGCGCTGAGTGTTGAAAGGTTATGCTAAGGCTGGCTTAGAAGCGATAATGTAGTTGAGAAAATGGAAGGGAATAAGAATAAGAAAAGGGCAGAGTCGTAACGAATTGACTCACGCAATGAGGTAGGCTAATGATGCAGGTTCAAATCCCAGTCTAGTTCTAAGGGTAGGATGAGCATTGAAAATTCATGATTTGTGCGATCACGCTTTTCTCATGGGCCTAGGCGAGCCTTAAAAATATGTTGTGAATTAAAATGGTCGGGCCTCAAAAGAGGTTGCCTACGTATCCATGATGGAATCAGGCCAGTCGTAGCTCTTAGCATTTTAATTGGTGGCCGAGCATTTTGCTTTGGGAGCCATTTGCAATGAATTAGGCATTGAATGGAAGAGGTCTTTAGCAAGGGCGGATAATGATGCAGGTTTGGCTTGGTTTAAAGCGGTCGGACCTCAGGGTGAGGTTTTCTACGTATCTTTAGCAGAATCAGACCATTCATAGTTCAGGCTAATGAATAAGAAGGTGCCCTGACTTTTGGTTAAGTCGCCCTTATGGGTCTTCGACCTAGCGGGCTTTGGTTTGTCTTTTATGGCTTGTTGGAATGCAATGTGCATGGGTGTCAAGGGCCTATTGGTTAAAGTTGAAGGTTTGAGTTGAAGGTTGAAGGTTTCGAAGGAAATACCTTTGACAAAGCTATTAATGGGCTTACTTGCAACACTTCTTTTTTTATATATTTTGCACTTTTTTTTTGTACTTGCCCTTTACATTGAGTTATTGTCAAGTGTACTTCCTATGAGGTAGGTTAAAGGGAGAGGGATGTTATGCATTTAGGTTGAAATGGAGGAATAGTTGTAGTGAAAGGAGGAATGCCTCTTTTATATACGCCAATTGTTCATTGCCTTTATTAGAATAGTCATGAGAATTAGAAATTAATTTCTCTTAAGGCGACAATCATGATTTCCATTGATGCTCATTAGTACAAGGTTAGAAAAGAAATACTCATTTATTATTTGAAAGTTATGAGTACAAGCAATAAAAAGGGAAATCGTATGTTAGACTGGGTAAAATGAGAGAGATGAAACAGAAAATGCAATCATAGGTCTAGACTCCTACGTCACGTACTCACGTGACGAGACAGCTTCGTTGCTTCGATCTTCATGAGTTCTTTTTCTAAATGAAAAGAGAACATGTGCATTTTTTTGTGCTGATTGGACCTAAGTGAGTCCAAATGCTTTAATGAGCGATTGGGCTTATATGCCTATCATTGTCTTCGACATTTTTGCAGCAGTAGGGACTGTAAGCCTCTCCTCGTCTATCATATCTTGGAAAACCTCTTTTAACTTTTTTGCAGGAATTAGTTTTATGTCCATTGCCTCTGTGGTATTTGCAATAGGCATCCTATTGTATATTTGCATTACGATTCTCTTGAATAACAGGGTAGTGTATCTCTAGTCTGAGGACACGTGCTATAAGATCTACCGGTATTCCCTTCAACTCATCAATTTGTTCTTGAAGTATGTTTGACATATTGTATATTTCCTACAATGGATCATCCAGTAGGAGATTAGAAATGGAGTGATGATGGGAAGGAAGGAATGGCATGGGATAATGTATGCTTGTTTTAAAAGTTGAGCTTCTAGGAACGAATCTCAATATCATGAATGATGATTTTTTTTTTTTTTTTTGGATGCACCTAGATTTAATGCATGTATGAATGACTTTTTTGGATGCACCTAGCCCTAATGCATGTATGCATGACTCAATCTATGCGTTCGAACCTGTAAAGGCTGTCTACATATCCCAAAAGAGGGAATCAGATCGCTTGTAGTTCGGAAAACTAAATGCGGAATGCATGAGATGAAATGGAGAGTATGAATGCAATGAGACTCTTAAATGCTTATGAGCTCTAATTATGCATGAGGTGTATGAATGATGGACTATACAATGCTGATGAATTCTAGTGTGAATGCAGTTCTGATTGATATGGAATTCTAATGACTTCACAATCCTAGACTTGATAGACTTCTAATGACGTTAGAATTCTAGATTCGACTAACTTTCAAGGATGCTAGACTCCTAATATGCATGAAACTCTAGTGGACCTAGACTCCTAAAATGGACGGAATTTTGATGGATTTGGACTCCTAATATGGGCAGAACTCTAATGGATTCGAGACTCCTAAGATGAACAGAATTCTAACGGATTTAGACTCCTGAGATGGATAGAACTCTAACGATTTTAGACTCCTATTATGCATGGATTTTCTATGGATTATAGACTTAAGAATTCTAACGACCCTAGATTTCTTAGATGGAGGGTTTAGACTCCTAACATGGATAGAGTTTAATGAGGTGAAGATCTCTAAATGAAGTGAAACTGGATGAACCTAAACATATGGGTCAGACGGACTTCTAGTGCAGTCAGAATTCCTAAGGGGATGAGACTTTTACAACAAGATGGACACTAAAAGGAATCCTAAACGATGTACACATCAAAAGAGTGGATAATATACATGAAAATATAGGATATAGGATGATGGATGAATTTTTTGAAAAAAATATGTGATAGGAAAAAAAAGATGAAATTTTTTTTTTTTTTAAAAAGATGGAGATAGAATTTTTGAAGTAGATAGGAGATTAAAGATGGGATGAAATTTTGGAAAAGATAGGAGAATGATTTTTTGAAGAAAAGATGAGGATGAATTTTCAAAAAAAGATGGGAGATCATTTTTTTAAGAAAGGATGGGAGATATAGTTTAGTAAAAGGTATGGATAGAATTTTCGAAAAAGATAGGGGATTAAAGATTTAAAATATTTTTTTTAGATAGATTTTCTTTTTTTTTAAGATAAAAAAAATGGAGATATTTTTTTGGAGATAGATTTTTGAATGAAAAAAAAAAGATTAAGGGAAAGAAAGAAAAGAAAAATCCTAATTATCCTACGAAAGGGGTAGGGGAAGCATGCAGGTAAGGAAAAGAAAAAGATGCGCTAAACGCGCGAGAAGAGCGCTCGACGCGGAAATCGTGCGTGCAACGCAGTATAGCTGCGCTTAGCGCAATCTGAAAGCGCGGCACGCAATATAGGTGCGTCAGGCGCATGCTAAAATCGTGGCGCGCAACTGCTATTCCTTCTTCGTTTTTCATTACGTTAGTTCGTTCGACAATTTGACTCGAGGACATTGCATAATACAAGCAATTAAAATCACGCACATGTAGAGATGCACAAGTAGAATAATAATATGCAAAGTTCCAACCTAAAAGTCAAGTTCTACGTTCAACTATTGGTCAGGTTTAGGTTAAGGTCGAAAGGGTCCATGACTAAGAGATTGATCCCACACTTCGTACCCCTGCTTAAAGAGGTGGCCACGTGTAAGACGCACTCCAGTTCTCAAGTCAGGAACAAGAGAACAATGCCATGGTTGGGTAGATTTGCTTATGACTAAGATCCAACACTATCGCTCAGGAAGCTTTTTGGAAGGACAAAGCGCAAACCCCCCGGGGGTGACCTCACACATAGAACATGTGCTAACGAGGCAAGGTAGATTGTCCTTATGGTGGCTGAACAATAGCCATGCACATGCAAAACAGTATATTATTCTAAGGCATAAAAATAAGAATGAATCGTATTTTTCAAGTTTCACCCACTCATTTAAAAAAAATTAATTTTTTAAAAATCCTCCCCAGTGAAGTCGCCAAATTGTAGGCGTGGATTTTTCATTCCTTTAATGCCTACACGCGGTGTGAGCGAGTTTATTTGACTACCCCATTGTTAAGATTTTATTAAAAAATATGTTTTGAAAGAAGTCGCCAACAATTCTTTAAAGGAAGAATCATAAACATAATTGTACATTGAAACGAAAGGGACATCTTAGGGACTTATCCAATTTAGATTTTCCCGTCATGACTCCATAGATGGTCAAGAACCAAAAGTTGAGTTCGGGGGTGAGGGTACAATATAATCAGGAACTATATATATTGCCCATTATTGGCCTCTACTAAATAACGATTCACAACAGATTTTATGCAAAAGAATAATCAAACAATATTTTAAAGCACCCTAAAATATTTAATCTAGATTGGTTCAGGAAACACATCAAAAGACTAATTATTTAGTGATCAGTTATTATACAATCATTTTACAAGGTTCCTAGCAGGTTGTCCAAATTATCTGAATTAATTAGAATAATTCTTTAGGTCTTAATTAGCATAATAACATGTGGGTGATAAAAAAGGCATGCAGGACAATCATAATATCCTATAAAAAATACTATTCATGAAAAAGACATAAAAAATATAAAAAAGAAATATTGCAGGGAGTTAGTATAATATGTACAATACTTACAATTGCAGGAATATATTAATAACCTACATCATGAATAGAATGTTAGTAACTTCAAGAAAATAATAAAAATAAATAAAGAAAATAAAGAAAGATCGTTAATTTATTTGACCCTTAGAAATTATACCACCGTCCGGGGTCGTTGATTTGTACGGATCTTAGAAAATTGAATTGTCGTACGAGTCTTTAAAAAAGATTTGTTGTTTGTATAATAATATAATCAAACGTAACAACACAAAAAATAATTTTCTTTGTCTCTGCTTTTGATTAATATGGTGATGATGCGGTGATGGTGGTGGATTGTAATAGTATTAGGAGATGTGGGCATTGACTTGATCAAGGGAGTAGATGAGGATCTTGGTGATGATCCCTGATGATGAATTAGGAGTTATGTAGTGATGTGCGTGTGAGTTGTTGTGAGGGATGATGTGGCGAGGGAGGATGAAGGTGATGCGTGAGATGATGTGCTGTAAGTAATCGGTGATTAGCGGAGGTAGGCCGTGGGAGTTATATGGTCGAGTGTTTTTGTGGAGGTCGTGTGAGGATGAGCGTCCAAATTAGTTCAGTCGTGAGAGTTATAAGGTCGAGGATATATATAGATGGGTTTCCGAAAACAATTGTGTTTCTTAAAAGATTTCTAGAAAATAAAAGATTTTAGAAAATAGTTAGTAAGAGATATTTAACAACACTTTGGGAAAAGATTATTTTTATAAAAGGATATTTTTTATTAATAAAACTAATCAATATGATTAATTAATTCTATTAATTAAATTGGGCTAGAAAAGGGGTTTCATAAAATTGGGCTTTCACAAAACTATTTTTAAAAGGTTTTCGAAAATGGGCTTTTAAAAAGGTTATTTAAAATATTTTAGGAAATGGGCTTTGTAAAACTAGTTATAAAAAAGGTTTTCGGAAATGAGTTAATAAAACGAGTAAGAAAATAGATTTGGGCTTAAAACATTTTATTTTAGACTCGTTCTTTATTCTTTCCTCTATCCAGACCAATTTGAGCAGGGTATTAGTCATCATAGGGTACTAAATGGGGTGACACGATTATGTGTCTACACAAATGGTATCAGAGCAATCCTGCGACCGCGTGTTGGGGCGACCCTAAGGTCGTAAGGCCGAATATTAGGAGTCCTCAGGCGCCTAGTGGGGGAGGATTCTGGGGCTGCATTGTCATAAGGAGCAACCCAGAGGTCGTCAGACCGAATATCTGGAGTCAGACCGAATAGTGATTAGGGTATTTTTCGGTATTAGATTATTACGCTAGGAATTGTTTAAACTATTTTTTTATATGAAATTATTGATGAAAATTTACGTTAGTGTTCTTGATGTGTGCTGTGTGAATATTATGTGCAGCAAACTAATTTTTGTTTGAGTTTTTATATTTATTTGATTTATTTGGTAATTCGTGTGTTTATGGCTTATTTATTAAATAATTAGTGAACGAATTTTATAATTGCTGAAATTATTTTTTGTCAAGTATGTTATGTGTGTAGTATGTTTTTCATCCCTTGGAATAATTTTTTTCTACTGTCTACGGGTTTATTTAATTGAATTCTCTTTATTTGCATTTTCGTGTTTGTTAGTATTTAAATCGTGAGTATTATATTTTGAGGCCGAAAAATCTTTTTCTTTGGATAATCTGTATTACCGTGGGTTTATGCATGTTATATGAATTTTTGGTAATTTTTGGGCGTTGATTTCTATTTTTAATTATTTTATTGGCTTTATTGAGTATTCTGTAAATTAACGTTTAAAATTACTTTTACAGTACGAAATTTAGAAATAAAATTTGTACCATGTCAGTAGAGTTATAATGGTCGTATAATAATTTTTGTGGTGTTTTACTGATCACTTTTATTAGTTTAATAATTTTTATTGTGTTTTTGCTAAGAGTTTGAGGATATTGTTTTTAATTATTTAAGGGTTTGATAATCAGAAGTAAATTGTGATCTTTTATGTTCATGGAAGTTGATAATTTGTAGGTTACTATAGTTATTATTGAGTATCATTATGTTTAGGTTTGGTTTATGTAAAAATGATTAGTCGTGTACGTTTTGCTGATTTAATTAGCTTTGGAGTTAATTGATGGTGACGTCAGACGCACGCTGATGCGTCAGACGCAGGTTGGTCAGTGCGCCAGACGCACAGGGTGGCGCTGAGCGCACAGTTTTGTTTAGTGTAATTTTTCATATGTTCTTGTACGTATGTTCTACATGTAGTTGGTGATCTTATTTGATGTGATGCATTTCTGGTTGATGTTCTTAGTGCTGTAAACTCTTTTATTATTGTCGTTTGTGCTTAGGTATGTTCAAAGTATTTGTTGTTGGAGATATATGTTGTAAGTTTGTAAGTTACTATTTTGAGGAATTTTGAAGAGTTGTATTTTGATGAATTATGGGTATAAGGTCGGGTGGCATCCCTTTTGACGAATAGTTTTGAGATGAATGACACTATTATGTTATTAAGATTTTATTTTTGAGATAAGAACATCTGGTGGGATAGATGTAGTCCCCGGTGAAGAACATACCAACCACCTGGTTTGCGAACTAGGGGTAAACCTGGGTTAAGTGTTGTCGTCCGAGAGGTCAGGAAGTTCTGCATGTTCTACCCTGCATCGGGAGTTTGGCCATTCTTAGACACAGGCAGTGGGGAACGTAAGCCCATAGACTGTCCTGGAGATTGCGATCTGACAAACCATAGGAAGTGAATTGCGATTCACTGGCGTTCGGTTTCTGACTCAATAACTTAATTCATCTGTGCTTTTATTATTATTTAAGTACTCTTGAGATGATTTATTCATTCTATCTTATTTACTTGATATTTACTTTTCATTGTATTACTTGTGAGCTTTATGATTTTGGATGCATGTTATAGTTGTCTTGACCTTATGCTTTCCATTCTTATTAATCTATGTCTGAATTGTACTTTGATTTCTTTTGTTCTGGGAGAACTGCTAATTACTCCCCACCGATTAAATTGGAATTGACCCTCATGAATTATACCTTTGTCGCCTGAGTTTTATGCAACGATATTCAGGATAAGCAATCTTGAAGCTTGAAATATAAAATTCGAAGGGATGGATGAGTTTGAATGTATTTAAATGTGTTTGAATATATGTTTGAGTGTTTGTTATTAGGGATGTTGAAGTGTTGAAGTGGAAAGCATTGTGAAAACCGTTCGAAGAAACGAGCTATTTATATATAGGCAAAGGAAATCGAAAAAGGAGCGAAAAGACAAAATAAAACTGTGCGCCTGGCGCACAAGTTGTGCGTGTAATGCACTGCCTGTGCGTCAAGCGCACTGGCTTGCTGGCCGGTTTTTCATTGTTTTAAGATTCTTTTTTATCATTTGATAAAATCTATCCTTTGAGATCAGCTATCTTTAGGAATAAAAATCTAACTTTCAAAATATCCCTTAAAATTAATTATCAAGAATAATTAATAATAGAATATTAAAAATACAATTAATTATTAGGAATAATTAATTGGGCTTTAAAATTGTTTTGAATCAATAAATAGACTTTATATTTTCGAAATGCTTTGGGCTAAGCTTGTTCGATTGCTCTTCCTTTAGACCGAACCAATTAGGACGATTGTATGTTTCATCATTGGGTACTCAAAGGGGAGACACGATTTTGTGTCTACAATAATTGAACTACATTTTACTGTTTTTATTTCAAGTGGCCGTTTTTTGAAGTTCTTGTTTACTGTTTTATTTCAGGTGGTTATTTTTTTAAGTTCTTGTTTACTGTTTTATTTCAAGTGGCTGTTTTTTCAAGTTCTTGTTTACTGTTTAGTACATTTTAGTTGGTTATGCTAGTAATATAGTTGCAAAATTGTAATGATTTTCTCATTTTTCTTGTAGAGTATGCCATGGTGTGGAGATAATAGTGATGATGATCTCATGAAAGTCAATTTTAAAGAAACTCTTGAACATTCTAACGAGCTGAAGATAGTGATGGAGACTTAAGGAAAGGCTAAGAAGAAAAAGAAGGGGCCAACACCTAGTAAAGGAGGTAAAAGAAAGAAACTTCTTGAAGATTTTATCAAGTTACTTAACTGATGCGGTTCTGTGCAATGACCGGATCAGTTAATTCCTAACTGATCCGGTTTTGAACCGGATCATTTTAGTTTGCCTAACCACTGCGATCCCACCCTATTTGGATCAAAACCGGATCTGTAAGCCCGGTTTTGATCGGATGGGCTTTTTCCACTAGTGTACACTGACATTATCGGGACTTCGGTATGTGACTGGTAATACTCTTGTAAAAGATATATATGATATTGGGTATGAAATTTCTGATTATCTTAGTCATGAGGATGAAGGGCTTAAGAACATGGCAAGAAAAATGAAGCTTAAATTTGACAAGTATTGGTCAAATGTTAATAATGTCAATGTTTTTATGTTCATTGTTTTAGTTCTTGATCCTACTATCCTAGGCATAACTTAAACTATATGAAGTACATTGTTCGGTTGATCATATGATGCTAGCAATTCTATTGTTTTTTTTATTCCGAAAGATTATTAATGATTTTGGAATCTTTGTTTTATTGTTATGCATCATTCGAACCTCCACCAAAACAAATGGGGTCAACTTCAACGGCTCAAACCCCTACGGCTCATTGTGATGGTGGTAGGATTGGAGCTAAGAGAAAAAGTTTAAGTAAGTATACGTACTATAGGAGGGACAATGGTTGAAGCCCTTGTTTGTTCCCAAGATTGGATGTGCACCTCTTATGATCCTATTATTATAGAAGAAAGTTTGTTAGAGTTTGGGATCATGGAAGAAGCTTAGTAATCTATCTTTTCATCAGTAGCTTTCATTTTAAATATTTGTTTTATATATATTATTGATTGTGACATTTAAATTTATTTATTGTTTATAGGCATGCAAGATTTGGTTTTCGAGTAACCGATAATAGCAATTGATAAGAACGCCGATGCTTCGGACATCACAAACGAAAAATGAGCCATGAAGTAGTGTTCTTATTTTTATTTTATTTTTTAGGTTGAAAATAATTTGAAAAACATTAAGGAGTTTGTATTTGTAAACTATTTAATCCCTCCCTTTGATATTTTGTGCGTTGTGAAATTTATAAGCACATTGATTTAACGGTTTTTTCACCAAATACCCCTGACAAGAAAAATTATTCACCAAATACCCCCACTTTTTTCAAAATTCACCAGATACCTCTTACCTCAAAAAATTCACCAGATACCCTTTTGTTGACGAACGTTAGTCCTCCGTTAGCGTTTATTTACAAGTTTACCCTAAGTCAACCTAATTAGCCCTAAGTCAACCTAATTATCCCTAAGTCAACCTAATTAACCCTAAGTCAACCTAACTCTCTCCCTAACCCACCCCCAAACCCAACCCCACCAGCCCCACCACCCCCCTCCCAACAACCCTAGCCCCAACAACCCCTGCCCACCACCCCCCCAACACCCCGGCCCCCCCCCCCCCCACGCCGTGCCTCCCCCCCCCCCCCCGCGCACCTCCCCCTTCCCCCCACCCCCGGCCCGCATCCCCCCCTCCCCTTCGAAACAATACAGAGCCGATCTCCCCCCTCCCCGTCGAAACTTCGGCCCGCTCCTTCGAAACTTCGGGACGGCCCACGCAGCGCCCCTTCGAAACTTCGGGCCGCCATTATTGTCGAAGAAATTCGAGCCATTGGGGAGCGACCGAGTTCGCGGGGGAGGGGGAGCGACCGATTTCGCGGGGGAAGGGGGGGCAACCGAGTTTGCGGGGGAAGGGGGATGCGGACCGGGGGTGGTGGGAAGGTGGTGGGGAGGGGGAGGCAACCGAGTTCGTGGGGGGTGGGAATGGGGAGGCGCGGCGGGCTAGGGGTGGTGGGAGGGAGAGCGCGGCGGCGAGGGAGGGGAGGGGGTGGTGGCTGCGTGGGAGGGGGGAGGGGGGGGGGGGGTGGGTGGGGGGGGTGGGGTTGGGGGTGGGTCAGGGAGAGAGAGAGAGAGTTGGGTTGACTTAGGTTAATTGGGTTGACTTAGGATTTTTTAGGGTTTTTAGGGTTAATTAGGGTTAATGACTAACGGAGTTAACCGCCTTTAGTCATTAAGGGCATTTTGGGTAATTTTTTTAAAGGTTAGGGGTATCTGGTGAATTTTTTTGAAGGTCAGGGGTATCTGGTGAATTTTGAAAAAAGTGAAGTATTTGGTAAATAAATTTTTTTGTCAGGGGTATTTGGTGAAAAAACCGTTGATTTAATCTGCCCTCTCTTTTATATTTCTTTTGCAAACTTTGCATTTGGAACATTTTGGAAGAAATTAGAATGCCAATAGATCCGCTTGCCCGCTTGGCAGTCAGTAGGTTTTTGCACTTTGCAATTTGCATTAATGTGATCAAGTTGTGATCAACTTTGGATTTTTGTAATATATTGGAAGAATGGCCGTAGGTGGCTAAGCTTGCCAATTGGAAGTAGCTTGGATTTGAATGCCATCAATTTGTGATTTGTGAACCATGAACATGCATTATTATATTAAAAAAAGTATATCGAGCTAGGTACCCAATGACCCAACCTGGAAAAACTGGATACTCGGTTTGTGGGTACCCGATTTTTTTGGATCGAATCATGGGCCGCATTTTCAGGTACATGCATATCCAGGTACCCAAACCTGGTACCTGGTTATGAACATTAGGGGTACAAGTTCGATTTTCGGTTCGGTTTTGGGACAAAACTAAACCTAACCGAGATTAATTCAGTTTTAACATTTCAAGTCCAAATCCAAAGAGAAATTCAGCCCAAACCAAAATTAGAAAACCAAAACCGAACCAAATCGGATTTTTTTTGTCCGAAAAACCAAACCAAATCGAAATTAAACCATACCAAACACTTGTTTTCCAAGACTTGCAACACAAAGTACAAACTGAAAAGGGCAGCAACTTGAAAATGCAAACACTTCATACAAGGCTATACTACCAAACCGAAAATTGTAAATTCTTCATACTTGTAAATAACGAAATAATTGTAAATTCGCAACATTATAAATAACTAAAATAATTGTGCATAATAATAAAAAAAATAAACTACACAATTATCTGTAAGACTAACATTCAAATGATGAAAAAATGAATTATTCGATCCAACTAGAGGTTCAGACTTTAGAGAGTCAGTGAGAGATAAGAGAGCCAGCGATGGATTTAGAAGAGAAACAGAGGAGAGAGAGAGAATGAAGGAGTAAGTTAGGGTTTGTTAGGAGAGAATTGAGAAAGTGAGAAACGACTAATGACTTAAGGAGTTAGGGTTCTTAATTCTTAGGAGGGAGAGAATGAGACTTCTTTTTTCTTCCACTTTCTAAAGTCACGGGCTTAATGAGAGTGTAAGTTGTGACGGGATGAACATCTTTTAAAAGTTAAAACCATCAAAAGCACATATGTCTCTATCACACATGTAAACTTCGGTTTGGTTTGGTTTGATTTTTTTTTTCAGTTTTTCAAAATTAAAACCAAACCAAAAACCGAAAAAAAAAACATTTTCCAATCCAAACCAACACAATTTTTTTTAATAAAAAAAACAAATTACTAATTTGATTTGATTTGGTTCGATTTTCGATATTTAACCAAATAACTTACTCTCCTCTAGTAGAAGGCGAGCGCGAAACAACAAAATTGTAGTAAGAAAAAAAAATTCGATTTCTCGATTAGAAATGAGAGACTTAATTTCCAAAAAAAAATAACATTATCAGTTTTTCAAAAGTAAAACCAAACCAAACCCAAAACCGAAAAAAAAAACATTTTCCAATTATTTCACCAAATACCCCTGACAAATAAATTTATTCACCAAATACCCCCACTTTTTTCAAAATTCACCAGATACCCCTGACCTTTAAAAAAATTCACCAGATGCCCTTTTGTTGACGGACGTTAGTCCTCCGTTAGCTTTTATTTACAATTTTGCCCTAAGTCAACCTAATTAGCCCTAAATCAACCTAATTAGCCCTAAGTTAACCTAACTCCCTCTCCCTAACCCACCAGCCCCCTCCCCAACCCCACCCCCTCCCACCTCCCAACCCCACCGGCCCAGCCTACCCCTACCTCACCCACCCCAACAACCCAGCCCCCACCACCCCCCAACAACCCTGCGCCTCCCCCTCCCCACCCCTTTAAATCCGCGCCTCCCCCCCTCCCTCGCCGTAAAATCGCTCCCCCTCTCCCACCCCTTCGAATCCGCGCCTCCCCCTCCCTCCCCCGCCGCAAAATCGCTCCCCCCCTTCGAACTCGGGCGATATCGGGCGACAAGGCCGATATAATAACATGTCTACAATTATCATCGGTGAGGGGGAGGGGGAGCGGTGGCTGCGTAGGGAGGGGGGTTCTTGCGTGGGGGAGGGGAGGAGGGTTCTTGCGTGGGAGGGGGGTCTGGGGGGAGGGGGGGGGGGGGGTGCTGCGTGGGCCGCGGGGCGGGGAAGGGGAGGGGGATGCGTGGGAGGCTGCGGGCTGGGGAAGGGGAGGGGGGAGCTGCGTGGGAGGCTGCGGGCCGGGGAAGGGGGGGGGAGGGAGCTGCGGGGAAGGGGGAGGGGTGGGCGGGTGGGGTGTGGGTTATGGGGGGGTTAGGGGTGGGTGGGGGGTTGGTGGGGTTGGGGGTGGGTTAGGGGAGAGAGAGAGTTGAGTTGACTTAGGTTAATTGAGTTGACTTAGGACTTTTTAGGGTTTTTAGGGTTAATTAGGGTTTTTTTAGGGTTAATGACTAACGGAGTTAACCGCCGTTAGTCATTAAGGGCATTTTGGGCAATTTTTTTAAAGGTCAGGGGTATCTGGTGAATTTTGAAAAAAGTGGGGGTATTTGGTGAATAAATTTATTTGTCAGGGGTATTTGGTGAAATAACCGTTTTTCAAAAAGGAAAAACCAAATTACTAATTTGATTTGATTCGATTCACAATATTTAACCAAATAACTTACCCTCCTCTAGTAGAACTGTAGAAGGCGAGCGCGAAAGAACAAAATTGTAGAAAGGAAAAAAGTTCGATTTCTCGATTAGAAATGAGGGACTTAATTTCCAAAAAAGTAACATTTTGCTGGCTGTGGGGTTCGAACCCACGCGCACTTATGTGCAGCAGATCTTAAGTCTGCCCCCTTAAACCACTCGGGCAAACCAGCTGATATAATTAAAAACCAAACTTCATATAAATAAATAGACAAATAGTTTCGAACCCTCCAGCAGCAGATGAATTTCCAACCCCTTTTATGATCAATTACATCTTCTTCAAAGTTCTAGAAACACCTTCATCTTTTCTCCCCACTTCAAAAAAAAAAAAAAAAAGAGAGAGAAAGAAAACAAAGAAGAAAACCCTAGCATTTGCAGCAAATCAATCTCAACTCCACAGAGGAGAGAGAAAATCATTCAACAATGGCAGATCACTTGGCCTCGATTTTCGGTACAGAGAAAGATAGAGTGAATTGTCCTTTCTACTTCAAGATCGGAGCATGCAGACATGGCGATCGTTGCTCCAGGCTTCACACAAAGCCTAGCATCAGTCCTACTCTTTTGCTCTCCAACATGTATCAACGTCCTGATATGATCACTCCTGGCGTCGATGCTCAGGGAAATCCTATCGATCCTCGCAAAATTCAACAACATTTTGAGGTATAATTTCTATGTCATTTCATCTTGTTTTGTTTGAGCTTGTATCAGTTTTTTCAATTTGATGTTGAATGTTGCTGTTGATTGATTGTTTCTGCTTCATATGAAATTATGATTTTTTTAATCTAGCCAGACTAGAGCTGTCTACAATTCGGTTATTATGTTGTGAGGAAATTTACTTGTTGATTGTTTAATTGATAATTTTATGTTTGTGTTTACTTTTGAGGTATAATTCGTTATATTTATATATAGAATAAAGTTTACATGAGAACATTTCTTGAAAACATGAGAATACTGAAATTATAATCCATTTTAGTGAAAGTATAATCCTTTTTTGACATATTACATGATAATCATTTTTCCTGAAAATATAATCCTTGGAAAAAAAATGTTATAATTTAGCCAAAATGGATTATATATTGGTTAAAAAGACTTATATCAAAATGTTCTCATGGGAACCCAACCCTTACATATATGTGTTATTTCTTCCTGTTTAGATTGAGATTGTATGAGTTTTTCATTATGTGATTATGACTTTCTAATCTAGCCAGAACTGTCTACAAATCGGTTATTATGTTGTGAGAAATTTTACTTGTTAATTGATTGATTGATTATTTTAAGTTTGTATTTACTTTCGAGCTATAATTCGTTATATACATATATAAAATTTCCTCTTGTTTTGATTGAGATTGTATGAGTTTTTTCTATTTGATGTCAAATATTGGTGTTGATTGATTGATTTTGTCTTGTATGAAATTTTGCAATTATTTTGTAGTGAGAAATTTGGCTTGCCAATTGTTATATTGATGATGTTAAGTTTGTATTTCTCTTTCGGTTTTTATTGTAACCCTAAATACTTTTTTTGTTTGAAATATTCGTATAGGAGTTTATGACAAAATCACGTGTCGATAGGATAGTTTACAGTAATCTATATGACTATATGAGTGAAGTATGATATATTGAGCTCTTTGAATTTCTTTCAATTTTATGAAGATATTGTTTTATCCTGGTGTTTTTATTACTGGGAAAACAATGATGAAGCTGAGTTGGAGACTTGGAGTGAGTAGTCAACAATTCGGTTAATGTATGTAGTGGGAAAATCTTGCTTGTAATAATGTAATTGTTTAATTGGTGATTTTGATTGATATATGCATGCAGCTATAAATTCATTTTCTAAGATGGTAGCTTGGTTTAGGAATGTATGATAAAATAACTTGTCGACCGGATAGTTCCAATAATTTATTTGAGCAAAGTATGATGTATTCAGCTCTTCGATCGTCTTTTATTTTTATGAATATTGTTGGTTTATCCTGTTGCTTTGATTGCTGGGGAAACCATGATGAATTGGAGTTGTTTTGAGCTGATTTGTCTGCTGTTTTTTATACATAGAAGGTAGAAATTATCTAGGTCTAAATATTACAGTTAAAGTCTTTAAGAGACTTGTTTAACTTTGAAGGGTAGCACTCTGTCTTGGTAACGAGCAGAGATCCTCCTTGTCTAGATTTGTTAGCCGACGGCCCATAGGTGGAGAGATTGGAAGTCAAGATGAGAGACAAAATGAGATAGAAGATTCTGATTGATAGAGGGAGTGAAGTTGCAATTGACTTATTGTTCAAATGATTGCTGTTAAATTCACAGGGAAGAAACACAGGAAAATAAAATGTCTCATTTTCGTGACGGTTATGGTACATTAGGTTGTTTGATGCTTCTGTGTTTATGGTTTGTGTTGTTTGTTTACCGTGCAAATCTGTTTTCTTGTTGTGTTTTCTCACTATAATGCTTGTAATGTAATTTGTTTGGTGTAATCTTAAGATATCCAACTGTCATATTGTATTTAACTGTCCAAAGTCATTTTGAATGTTAGCGGAATTTAGATTCGGTAACTCTACTAGCAAGTAGGTAGTTAGTTTACATTGGTCTTTGGCCCTGATTATTATTTTGGGGTGAACTCCCAGGATTTCTATGAAGATCTGTTTGAGGAGCTATGTAAATATGGAGAAATTGAGTCTCTAAATATATGTGACAACCTGGCTGACCACATGGTAAGTATTTCCTTTCAATTTAACATGTCATATGGCCATAATCAGAAATTGTTATTGATCTTAGTTATGCTGTTATATCCAATCTTTGGCAGGTGGGCAATGTCTATGTTCAGTACAGGGAAGAAGAGCAAGCTGCTGATGCTCTCCGTAATTTGACTGGGAGATTCTATTCTGGTAAGATTCTTTTCTGATGGTTAAAATTCTGTTTTGGAAGCCTTTTTTTTTTTAAATCTTAGATATTAACTTAATGCAATTGTACCTGCAATGTGCATTGTAGGCCGTCCTATCATTGTCGATTTCTCTCCAGTTACAGATTTTCGTGAAGCCACCTGCAGGCAATATGAAGAGAACACTTGCAATCGTGGTGGTTATTGTAACTTCATGCATCTGAAGAAGATTAACAGGTAAACTCAATGGTGTCTTATAAAGACTGTTTCATTAATATTTAGTGCTGAAACATGTGTCGGTTTCATGACTTTATGTGGTCAGAGAGTTGAGGCGTCAGTTGTTTGGGAGGTATAGGAGACGACGCAGCAGAAGCCGAAGCAGAAGCCCATACAGACGCAGAAGCTATGACTATGACGATCGCCACCACGGGCAGAGTCATAGTAGCAAAAGATATGATGATAGGGATAGCTATTATGAGAGTCGGAGCACGAGGCATAGGAGCAGTAGTCCTCACAAGCGTGGAAGAAGCAGAAGTCCTGCTGGTAGGAGAGACAGAAGCCCCATCAGGGAAGGAAGCGAAGAGAGGCGTGCAAAAATTGAGCAATGGAATAGGGAAAAGGAAGAAGCTGAACAAGCTGCTAAGACGCAGACTGACACTGGTAACAACAATGATGGTTATTATAATAAAGCTGCACCTTATGGTGAAGAGAACTATGGTTACCAGCAGCCAGTACCACAGCGTCAGGAGGGATATGGATATTGATCAACTTATGACATGGTTCGTTTCTTGCTTTCTATTTGCAGTTTTGCACTTATAGAGTGTGGTTGGTTGGAAAACAATTTCCAGAAACCTGGTTTTCCGCATTTTCCTTTTCTTGGTTTGTTGGTTTTTCCAAAGGTGGAACATTTTCCTTCCCAGAATGCTATGTTTTCTTTCTTATTATTCCTTCTTTCCTCTTTCCTCCTCTCATCCAACCTCGCCATTCCATTTCATTCTTCCTTTTCTCTCTTAACTTTCCATGCAAGAAAACCAATCAAAGGAAAACTAATTTACCATTATGCTTTCCCGGAACATGTTTTCTCATGGAAAATAATTTTTCTGAAAATTTATTTTTCTGTTGAAAATGTTTTCTGTCCAACCAAACGGAGCCTTAGTGTGACTTGTAAAAGATTACAAATTGACATAGGCCAAGAGTCCTATAATTTTATCTTACAGGCCACTTTCCAATGTGCAGGTGTGCAGATTCTATGGACTGTGATATGTGTTTCTCCTTTCTTTTCCCCTTTAGCTGTGTCTTTCGTATTGCATGTTGTGATTCTCAACTTGTTTTTTTCATGTTCAAAATGTGTTCTTCTCTTCTCTTTCCTCCTTTCAAATTATAAAACTATCTGATTTTTCAAATTATAAAAATGTTGACTTTGTTTTCGCCGTTATGTGTGCAGTGTGCTGGTGTTGCTTGCGTATCCAAAAATTTTCCTGTATCAATTTCTCTTGTAAAGGGAAAATAATGTCTGAAATCTGTTGCAAATAATGTCTGAAGTCTTATCATCAACCTAAATATTTTTGCTGTGTCCTGTTTTTCCCTCTGCATTCATGTCTAGGATCGATCAAGAACATAAACGTGAAGCCTTGTTCTTTCTTGTTTCCTGGATTCAGGACATTCTGCAAATACTGTGGTTTTCCTTCTTTCTCCTCCCATGTAATTTTAAACATGTCTTTAGACTATTTGTGTGTTTTGACTCTTGTGCTGCCCGCCTTTTTGGGGTTAGGGTGCAGGCTTGGCTTTACTGTGCTAAAACAATTTTATCCTGTTCTTACTTGCTTAAGTCCCACTTCGGTAAATCTTAGTTTATCAGCTCTGCCATGCTCCTAAGGATATTGTCCAAGGAAAAGCACTAGTGTCACTGGTCACATTCTTGGATTATCATACTCTTTTCCTGCATAGTCTTGTGGTCTTATCATTGCAACTGATTTTGAGGTGGTTTTAGCTTCAAGGACACCTCTTGATTGCCTATGTGGTCCTTTTTTGAATGAAATCCTTGTTTGAGTATATACAGTCAGGAACTTGAGCCACAAGTCTTCACAGAGTAGTGACAGCAAACTCTCACATGGTTATCCATTAGGTTTTTTTCCTCTGCACAACCTATCGAACTAATTTCTCTTTTATTTCCTGGGTCAAGATCTTACATATCATTATGGTTTTTGCAGGTGCAGGTTTCCCTGCTCAGGAACAAGTACTTGTTCTAACAACAGCTTACGAATCGAATTTTCTGTACAGGTTACCTTTTTTGGCAATTGGAGGATTGCGTTTGCAGGTTGCAGGTTATTATTAGAAGGGGTGTCCGGATCACCGGATTTAAGCGTGTGGTGTAGGAGGAAGTCTGTTCCTTTTCACTTGATATGAAGTCTGTAGGAGAAGTCAACTTTGTAATGCCTTTATTCAAGACCCATTCACCATGAAGCTTTAGGATTTTGTTTACTGATATTTTACTTAATTTCTGTAGGATTCGATCTCGAATGTGTATTCGAACGGACTTTGTTATTTCATGCAACTGAGTCATGTTGTTATGATTAGTTTAAATACTGTGTTGATTAATGAGTGTCATTTCGCGAACTGTATGATCAAAATATGTGCCACAGTGACCTTTTGCCAATTAGGCTATCAGTTCACGCTTTCCCATGTGAATAAATGATCAGCTAACCTTTATAATCCAAACATGCGATTCCGGTTTCCATTATCAATGGATAGCCCCTCTCAAGCTTGAACCTTAAATGTCACTTGTATCCGAGTTATGAAAACTTCATTTTCAGTAAGAAGAAATTTTGATAAGTTGGGCTGATAAGAACTTCCTTTGATAGTTTGATCCTATGTTCTGTTAGAATAGGAGGAGATGTTTACTTGTGTAATACTTCTTCCGTCCCTAAATAGAATGTCTATTTTTCCATTTATGTTTGTCCCAAACAAATTTCTCATTTCCTTATTTGGTATGGGTCCACCAATTAAAATAGGCTATGTTACCTAGACTCGTCTAAGAGTGTCGAATATGGGTACGGATCCGAGTGTCCGGTACGGCACTTCTAAAAAATCAGGACACGGGGACTCTGTCCGAAATTTGGACACGGCCCACGGGTACGGGTACGCGAAATTAATAATATAAAATTTAATAATAAATCCAATAATTTAAATCTACATAATAAAAAGGAAAATAAAAAGAAAGTACAAAAGTACTTTCACAATAAAAGAAAGAGAAAAGAAGAAAAAGGAGAGAGAGACGGGAGAATAAAAAAGAAAACTAAAAAAGTAAAAAATTGAACCTTGTTTTTCGAGTCCCCCACGTGACTACACCCCTTTTTCTTTTACAAAACAACCCAGCCAACTGCCAACCATGAAGCCAGAAGCCCAAAACAAAAACAAAAGACAAACTGATCTGAGAAACCCTAGACGGGTAGCCACCGTGCAGCCACCATGAAAGCCACCGGAAGCTTCTCACAACACCACGAAACCACCATGAATCTACTCGCCTCTCAATGACGACTTAAAGCCCTAAGTATTTGTCCTCTTCCATCTACATTTAGTGCTTCAATTTTCAGATGTAAAGTTACAAATCCTAGATATAAGTAACCTAAATATGACGTTTTTCAAGAGTTCTCTTCTTCTCTTCTCTTCTCTTCTTATCATTCGAACTCTAGGGTCTGAGAATCTAGGGTTGGCTGTGTCCGAGTGATACTTGCCGGATCTGACACGGATTTCGTACCGGTGTCGGTGTCGTGTCGTACCGACACCGGTATTTGGCAAAATTTGCCGAGTCCGGGTAACAGAGAAAATAGGGAAAATTCCTCAGGTACCCCTGAGGTTTGGCGTAATTCCCAAATTACCCCTCACATTTGGGGAATTCCTCAGATACCACTGAGGTTTGTGTTTGTGCTCAAAATACCCTTACTCTTGACGGAACCCTAACGCCGTTAACTTTTTCTCTCTCTCTCTTCAGTTTTCTCTCTTTCCTCCCACCATCCTCCATTGATGAACCTCCAAACCTCCAAGTGTTCTCTCTCCTCCCACCTCCATGCCTTTCTCCCTCCTCCCAATCTTCATCTTCCTTCGTCCATCGATTCTTCTTCCATCGATTTGTTGATGATTCGATGTACTTTGCGAACCACCAACACACGACCACCACTAGAGGTGGCAGCACCACCAACGAATCTGCAAGGGAAATGGTAAACAGAACGCAGCAGCAGCACCGGTGGTAGACGCAGCAGCATCGGCGGCAGACACACGCGAACAGAGGAGGGAGAATCCGAGTAGCACGCGCAACTCCGGCGGTGGCTGCAGCAGCGGCGAGAGAAGAGGAGAGAGCAGCGACACCAAGGGAGCAACGGTGCGGAAGAGGAAGAATCTCCGGCGAGTAGCACAGGCTCCGGCGAGCTCAGTGGTCAGCGAAAATGGAAGCAGAGGGAGGAGAAAAGAGAGCTGCGAGGGAAGATGATTTTTGAATTAATTTAACAAACTAAATCTGATTTTATTTTGTTAATTTAACAAACTACTCGAAAATTCAAGAAAAATAATAATGGAGGATGGTGGGAGGAGAGAGAGAAAATTCTGAGGTTTAGAATGTCACAAATGGAGGATGGTGGGAGGAGAGAGAAAGGTTGGAGGTTCATCAATGGATGATGGTGGGAGGAAAGAGAGAAAACTGAAGAGAGAGAGAGAGAGAAAAAGTTAACGGCATTAGGGTTCCGTCAAGAGTAAGGGTATTTTGAGCACAAACACAAACCTCAGGAGTATCTGAGGAATTCCCCAAATGTGAGGGGTAATTTGGGAATTACGCCAAACCTCATGGGTACCCGAGGAATTTTCCCATTAAAATATTATTTGCTTACAATTTTTATAGTATCACCCACTTTCCCATATGATCCACATTTTCTCTCCTTAATAAACAATTAATAAAAAGTGTACTAACTCTTATATTTAATTATGATTTAATATAACTAAGGTCCTACACATGATTTCTTCTTAATACTTGTGCAGTTGTGCCCAAAAGAAATGGGCACTCTATTTAGGGACGGAGGGAGTATTTTCCCTTGAAACTCTCCAACGATTGATTACCATTAACCATTATCAATGTGCGAGCTATGATAAACATCTAATTGCTAGATGTTAGTAAACACTAACATCTAGCAAGGAATAAAAAAGTAATAAAAGACAATATAAAAAAGAAAAAAAAATGTTTGCAAATTTTTATTTACCTTTTAATATAAAAACATCAGTTGGTTTCATGAACACTATTTATATTTCATAAACACTATTTGTTAGTTGCATACACACTACTTTACAATACATGAACACCATTTGTAGTTGCATGAACACTATTTGTTAACATCGCATTTTTCGAGGACAACCTTTTTGATAGACCGACAACTTTCTGTTAGACTGACGCAATTTGTAAACAATATTTATTATTATTATTATTATTATTATTATTATTATTATTATTATTATTATTATTATTATTATTATTATTATTTTTATTATTATTATTATTATTATTATTATTATTATTATTATTATTTATTATTATTATTATTATTATTATTATTATTATTATTATTATTTATTTTTATTATTTATTATTTATTATTTATTTTAAGTTCAGTTAAGTTCAACTTAATAATAATACTAATACTAATAATAATAATAATAATAATAATAATAATAATAATAATAATAATAATAATAATAATAATAATAATAATAATCATAATAATAATAATAATAATAATAATAATAATAATAATAAATAATAAATAATAAATAATAATAATAAATAATAAATAATAAATAAATAATAATAACTATGGTAATAATAATAATAATAATAATAATAGTAATAATAAATAATAAATAATAAATAATAAATAATAATAATAATAAATAGTAAATAATAAATAATATATAATAAATAATAAATAATATATAATAAATTATAAATAATAAATTATAAATAATAAATAATAAATAATAAATAATAAATAATAAATAATAAATAATAATAATAACAAATAATAAATAATAAATAATAAATAATAAATAATAAATAATAAATAAATAATAATTATTATGGTAATAATAATAATAATAATAATAATAAATAATAAATAATAAATAATAATAATAAATAATAATAGTAAATAATAATAATTATGGTAATAATAATAAATAATAATAAATAATAAATAATAAATAATAAATAATAATAATTATTGTAATAATAATAATAATAATAATAATAATAATAATAAATAATAAATAATAAATAATAAATAATAATAATAAATTATAAATAATAAATAATAAATAATAAATAATAAATAATAAATAATAATAGTAAATAATAATAATTATGATAATAATAATAATAATAATAATAATAAATAATAAATAATTATAATAAATAATAATAATAATACATAATAAAAAAAAAAAATAATAATAATAAATAATAATAATAAAAAATAAATAATAATAATAATAATAATAATAATAATATATTAATAATATAATAATAATAAATAATAATAATAATAAATAATAATAAAAATAATTATAATAAATAATAATAATAAATAAATAATTAAAATAATAATAATAATAATAAATAATAATAATAATGATAATAATAATAATAATAAATAATAATTAAAGTAATAATAAACAATAATAATGATAAAAATAATAATAATAAATAATAAATAATAATAATTATTATTATTATCATAAATAATAATAATAATAATAATAATAATAATAATAATAATAATAATAATAATAATCATAATCATAATAAATATTAAATAATAATTATTATTATTATTATCATAAATAATAATAAAATAATAATAATTATCATAATAAATAAAAAATAATAATTAAAACATTAGATAAGATTGAACTAAACTGAAATTAACTGAAATTAACTGAACTAAACTGAAATTAAATTAACTGAACTGAAATTAAATTAACTGAACTGAAATTATATTAAATTAACTGAAATTAAATTAAATTAACTGAAATTAAATTAACTGAACTGAAATTAACTGAAATGAACTGAAATTAAATTAACTGAACTGAAATTAACTGAAAAAATAAGTTCAAAAGAACAGGGCCTAAATAAATAAGTTTATACTCCCCCTTCAAGCTGGACTTGTGACACAAGACCAAGCTTGGAGCAAAGAACATGATGCTGAGCTTAAGAAAGAGATTTAGTGAGTAGGTCTGCAAGCTGATCTGCACTCTTGACATGAGCTGTAGTAATAAAACCATCTTCAACTTGCTCTCTGATGTAGTGCATATCTCTTTTGAGATGCTTAGTCTTTTCATGGAACTTAGGATTATGAGCCAAGTGTTCAGCAGAAGTATTGTCACAATACATTGTGATAGGTAAAGAAATATTCACTCTGAGATCTTCAAGCAATCCATGTAACCAAACTAACTCACTAGCAGTAGAAGACATGTTTCTATATTCTGCTTCAGCAGAAGATTTGCTCACAGTGGTTTGTTTCTTTGTTTTCCATGCTATCAAGTTATCACCAAGAAAAACTGCATAGGAACTCAAAGATCTACTAGAAAATTGACAAGCACTCCAATCAGCATCACTGTAAGCCAACACATCCAACTTGCTGTGAGCAGAATAAAACAATCCAAAATCCATTGTTCCTTTGAGGTATTTGACAACATGTAAAGCAGCCCTAAGGTGTGGCATTCTTGGTTGATGCATGAATTGACTCAAGTGTTGTACTGAGTAAGATAAATCAGGCCTAGTGAGACCTAAGTACAATAATCTGCCCACTAACCTTCTATAAACATCTGGTTCGGAAAGAACATCACCAACATCAGTAGAAAGTTTCAAACCAGTAGGTAATGGAGCAGGAGATGATTCACATTGCATCATTTCACAATCTATAAGAATATCTCTGATATACTTCTTTTGTGACAAAAATATGCCATCAGAATTCCTGGAGATTTCAACCCCTGACAAATAGTTAAGTGCACCAAGGTCTTTAATAGTAAAAGCTTGATCAAGAGAAACTTTAACTGCATCAATCTGAGTCATGCTTGTTCCTGTTGCACCATATCATCCACATAGACTAAAATAGCTAGGAAATGTCCATCTAAAAGTCTAGTGAACAATGAATAGTCTTGTTTGGACTGAATAAAGCCCAAACTCTTCAAAAACTTGCTTAATTCCTTATTCCACTGTCTGGATGCCTGTTTAAGTCCATAAATGGACTTTTTCAGTTTACAAACTTCACCCTTTGTAGCTTTGTCATAGCCTGCTGGTGGTAACATATAGAACTCTTCTTCAAGAAAACCATGCAAGAATGCATTATTCACATCCAACTGACACAAAGGTCATCCATGTGCATTGGCAACTGCAATCAAAACTCTGACAGTAGCCAGTTTAGCTACTGGTGCAAAAGTCTGATTGAAATCTTGCCCCTCAACTTGTTGATAGCCTGTAGCCACCAAACGTGCTTTGTACCTCTCAATGGTACCATCTAGATTCAACTTGAGTTTAAAACCCCATTTAGAACCAATTGCAGTTTTACCAACAGGTAAAGGAATTAAATCCCATGTTTCATTATCTTCAAGGGCTTTAATTTCTTTATTCATAGCAATAACCCAATTAGGATTATTTTTAGCTTGATTGTAGTGTTTAGGTTCTTTGATATGAGAAGAGTTGACAGCAAAAGAAGCTGATTCAGAAGAAGAAGAAATATTGTTTGAACAAATTTTGTGAGGAATATAAGTATTGACAAAATCAGTCAATTTAACAGAAGGTATCACATTCCTAGTAGATCTTCTAATAGGAATAGAAACATTTGTTTGATCATTAGAAGAAGAAATTGTATCATTAATTGAGTGTGAGGAAGAATTATTGTTGTCAGAAATGTGTGAAGGTAAAGGTGAATGTGAATGTGAAGAAACAGAAGTATTGGAAATATTGTGAGGAATAGACTAAGGAGAAGAATGATATGAAACAGAAACATTTTCTGTAGAAGATGGAGTATTTGAGGAAGATAAAGGAATAAAGGAAGAAATATTGAAATCAGTACCAAAATTAACAAGAGGGACAGAATTCTTGTTAATAACAGAAGATTTTGTAGGATAAGGAAATATAGTTTCATAAAAGATCACATCTCTGGAAACAAAATATGTATGACTATGTAAATCATACAACTTGTAAGCTTTCTGTCCATAGGGATATCCTATGAATATGCACTCTCTTGATCTTGTATCAAACTTGTCTCTAGTTACAGACATGGTATAAGCATAACATAAGCACCCAAACACTCTCAACTGTGTATATGAAGGAGGCTTTTGAAACATGATTTCAAAAGGAGATTTCCAGTTGAGAAGTTTTATAGGTAACTTATTAATAATATGAGTAGCAGTCAATAGGCATTCACCCCAAAACTTCTTAGGCAACCTGGCATTAAACCTTAATGCCCTAGACATCTCAAGTAGATGTTTGTGTTTCCTCTCAACCCTGCCATTCTGTTGAGGAACATGAGGAACACTTCTCTGGTGTAGTATACCTTTGTCTGCAAACAGTCTTAGACACTCTTCCATTATTACTTCTGTCCCATTATCAGACCTGACACCTTTCACTTGTTGCTTAAACTGAGTTTCAACTAAAGCTAAAAAATCAGCTATAGTTTTAGAAACTTGAGATTTGTTATGTAAAAGAAATGTCCATACTACTCTACTGTGATCATCTAAAAAACAATAAGAAAGTATGATGCACCATTTAAAGCCTTGACCTTATATGGTCCCCAGAGATCCAAATGAATTAATTCAAAGCATTCAGTAGCTCTGCTGATACTGACTGAAAAAGGAAGCTTGTGTTGCTTGGAATATAGACAAATGTTGCAATTATATTCCATTAAACCAGTACAATCACAAATTGGTAAGTGTAGCATCTTAGACAATGAAACATGACCCAAACGAGCATGTATCATGTGAAGAGAAGGTGCAATATTACACTTATTCTTATTGCTAGTTGATGTTTTATTAGGCAACATCTTGCTATCAACAGGAAATTCAGTCACAACAGCATTACAAGAGACTTTATTACTATGTACCTCAACTTCTCTTGAATTCTTGAAACATGATGCATTGAAGAAATATAATCCATTATATTTCTTGGCAACAGCTATAGTTTCCTAGTTTCCTTACTAGAAAGGTCCTGAAAACAACAACCATGAGTTGTAAATGTGACTTGTATTCCTGATTTCTCAACTAGCTGACCAATTGACATCAGGTTGTGCTTAAAACCCTCTACCAACAACACATTATGAAGAATCAATATTCCATTCAAGAGAACTTTGCCAACTATCTTAACCAATTTAGAACTGCCATCAGGTAGTCCTACCTAAATTGGTGAAGTTAACTTTCTCTTGTCTACCAGCATATTTTCATCAAAGACCATATGGTCACATGCTCCAGAATCCACTATCCAACTTGTATAGTCATATTCTTTAACTATAGAACAAGCAAAGGAAGATGGATTACCTGCAAAGCTTGCAAAGCTAGGATGAGCACCATCTGAGTTATCTGTAGTTTGCTTTCCTTTCATGTTATTCAGCATTTGTTGACAGAAAGCAGCAAACATATCAGCATTCACACTTGTATTGTGCATTCCAGAACCAGAATTAGAAGTAGCTACACCAAAGTCCAGAGGAGTATCTCCATAATCAGTCTGAACATTAGCAGCAATTTTGTTATTATTATGACTGATATGTGAACCTCCTGTCTTCTTGCCAGCCTTAATCACATTATACCACTCAGGATATCCGATCAATTTGAAACATTGATCCATAGTATGTCCTCTAGCCTTGCAATGTTCACAAAACTTGTCATTCTTGTCTTTCTTCCGATCTTTCTTAGGCTGACTGAAAGAATTCTTCTGTTGAAAAGCATTTTTGTTCATTCTTTGTGCTGCCATAGCACTACTTTCACCAGTGAATTCCATATTACTAGCACTCACTTCTTTTTGTTTCTCAATTTGTTGTGCAATAGAGAATGCACGATTGATTGTAGGCAGAGGATCCATGGAAAGTATGTTAGTAATAGCAGTGTCAAAACCACTATTCAAGACAAGCAAGAATTGCATCAACTTATCTTCAGCTTCAAGTTCTTGTAATTTCTTCAAAAAATTGCAAGTGCATGAATTCAAAGCACAACAGCTACATATAGGAAATTTCTTTAAGCTTTGCAATTCATCCCATAGCTTCTTAATTTTCCCATAGTAAGTGATAATTGTCATATTTTCTTGCTTTAAACTATCAATTTCTTTTCTTAATTGATAGATCAAAGGTCCATTGGACTGACCAAAACGTTCCTATAATTCTCGCCACAATTCCATTGAATTCTCCATGAATCCAAATTCATCTGCTATTTCTGAACTCATTGAGCTCAAAATCCAACTCATCACCATATAATCTGCTCTTTTCCATCTGTGAAAGTTCTTATCCTTCTCATCAGGCATAGGTAAACCTCCATTAATGAATCCTTCTTTATTTTTAGCAATCAATGCTCTACTCACATTCCTACTCCATCTCATGAAATTACTTCTAGAAAACACAGAAGTAACTAAAGCAGCAGTAGGATTATCTGAATTAGCAATGAATAAAGGATCTATGTTACCTCCATTATCATTGCTTGCAACTCCTCCATTTCCACCATTTTCACCGTTAAGCGAGACCTCAGAATCAATCGCCATTATATTGACAACAAAATGAAGCAATTTACAAGATTATCAATCTTGAATCAATTGTTAACAGAATCTGATTGAAAAACAATCAGAATTTAACCTCAAGAATAATCGCCAGAAATTGCGAATAAAACTTCAAGAAATGTTGAATCAATCAACAAAATTCACTTGAAACTATGAAATTTTAGTTTCAATTAGTTAACAAAATGATTAGATCAAGAAATCGCAAACTGCAATTTCGATCAAAATCAAGCCGAAAGTCCAACCAATTTAGAATTTGATTGAGATTAAAATCGCAAAGATAAGCTATGATACCATAAAGAATCAAAACACCAGATTGATTTCTTTCTTACTTCAAGAGAAAAATGTATACAGAAGAAAGGAATGAAAAATGTATACAGAAGAAAGGAATGAAAAATATAAAACTGAACTAACTAACATTGTAAGCTAACTTTCCTAATTTATACAAGAGTTAGTTGGAGTAATCTAACCAACTTGCTGACTAGGATAAGAGAATAAATAAATAAGTTTATAATCTTTCTTGTCCTTATGTAAATTGACAATTTTATCCCTGCTAGATATTTACTAACATCTAGCAATTAGATGGTGCAGCTCAAAATACGTGATCAACGAAGAGTTGGAAAGCCTATATGATGTAGTACAATAAAGAAAAAGTGTTCAACTATTGATGTAGTATCGAACAAGGATATTAATTCATAGCAAAAGTGATTAGAATTACTAATTATATACTTTTATAATACTTTTATAAGCTTTTCAAAATGTAAGTTTTCAATCGATAGTAGAATTAAGGATTTTTTTGTCTCAAACTACCTTTAATTTTCAAGTTGTTGCGAGAAACTACCTTATAAAAAATTTGTTGTCCCAAACTACCTTACTTTTACCATTTTGTTGTTGACAGCTACCTTATGCCGGTTTTCGACGTTGACTCTTTTTTTCCAACTTTTTAATGTCACGTAATATCACTTGACCTCTTCAAACCATTTTTTTCATTTTCCCCACTCTATTTTCCCCTTTTCCCTATGCGCTCTATCTCTCTCTCATATCTATGTCGACACTTTGTACCACCAATCCACCATTAAATTCTTCTTCTACAACTTAAACTAAAATTGAAACAATCACCCTCTCAGTCTCCTCGAATCTCAAGCAATTTCCACAAGGGTAATTTTATTTTCTCCCACAATTTTGAACTAAAAATAATAAAAAAAAGCCGAAAACCGACATTAGATAGTTGTCAACAACAAAATGGCAAAAGTAAGGTAGTTTTGGACAACAAATTTTATATAAGGTAGTTTCTCGCAAAAACTTGAAAGTTAAAGGTAGTTTGGGACAAAAAATCCTAGAATTAATTTATAATTATAATTCTGGACAATTCGTTATACTCCCAAGAACCATTTATAAAAAAGGCCCACAGGTCAGTACACATTTTGTACCCGAATATAGAGCCTAGCACAGGAGAAGAAATCTGAGCCAGAAAGCTGAAGACAATAAGAGTTCAGAATTTACAAACTTGACAAACACACCAAACAAAAGTGCTCAAAGATATCATTTCCTTGAACATAATATCCTCACGAGTTACGAACATAGCAATATTTTTTCGGAACCACAGAACACTTGACTATAGTTCTACCCTGATTTAACATCCTCCAGAAATAGTCACTCCCTCAGACCAAAATTTGAGAGTAAGCTATTCCTTCTCTTCTTTCTACCATTCATACAAAAATCCCACATAAGCGAAAAAATAAAAATACTCTACTTGGCAGAGTGCTTAGCCTTGTTGTGAGATTCCAGAGCAAAGTCTGAGTTGAAGGTCCTGCAGCAACAGGTTAATACAACAGGTCAATTTTACACCAGCATACCAATTTCACATCAGATTGATCATTCACTTACTTTTTGCAAGGCTCACAAGAAACTTGACCACCGGACTTGGGGTTGGGGGTAGCCTTGTCACCAGGAGTCTTGCCACCTTTCTTTGATGGATGGGGAGTTGCTGTATGAGCGCCCTTCTTCCCATCTGCAAACAATCAAATGTACCTCAAATCAGCTTCTATAAATGCGTTTCATAAGTACATATTTAACATCCCAAGAAACAAGAATCACCTGTTTTCTGGGGGGTAACTAGCTTAGCCTTCTTAGACTCAGGTGTCTTGGCATCAACATTGGGTCTTTTCTTGCCAGATTCGGGCTACAAAGATAAAATCAGTGAGTGGACAAACATGTCAACAAAAAACACAAGCAAAATAACTAATTGAATTCAATGACCACCTTCTTTGCAGGTGTCTCTTCCTCGGAATCCTCATCATCAAGGTCTGCGTCACTGTCATCACTCTTACTTTGCATATCCTGCACAGTAACACTTGGTCATGAAAATTGCAAAAACCACAACACCAAACCACAAAGGAAATGCTTAAATCAGAAAGCTAGTGTAAAACTCTGATAAGCAGATGATTTAATTATAAACTTCATGCATACTTGTCATTGATTGTTAAAACACGAAGAGTTAGTCTTGTGTGGACCTGGTCCACAATAATATTATTGTAGATCAAAACCACTTATTTAACATAGTGACCTTTTATTTCCATATAGTAACCTTTTCAAATATTAAGTTACACTATATAGTTACTATCTACCATAGTAACTGTTCTTTTTAATATAGTAACTCTTTCTCACATTAGTTTATCATGATGAAATTTTCACTTTGTGACATAGTAACCTTTTTTTGTTATAGTCAAACTTCATAATTTATATCTATTCATCTTTTATATTTAATTTTTTTATATAGTGATCCTTTTTTTACATAAATCACATGAATTAGCATTAGGTCCACACTAAATTAGTGTGTCCAGTCCATATAAGTTTTACTGAAACACGAAAACCTAAGAAATAGAAACATTGTCTGCCATGGAGTACGAAAAGTTATATATACTAGGCAAACCAGGAATAAAAAAAAGAGCACCTCAACTAACTAACCAATCCTAGAGAAAATCTACAAAACAAAAGCCTTACTTCCAAAATAGTTCCAAGAAGAAAACCCCCCACACAAAAACATACTACTATCAACTACCTCATTAGAGTCATCTTCATCGTCATCATCATCTTCATCATCACTGTCATCTTCATCAGAGTCATCTTTCACTTCTGGCAAGGATTTGTTACCTTTGCCTTGCTTTGCAGCAGCCTTAGGCGCAGCAGCTTTAGCAGGAGCTGGAGCAGCAGCAGTACCTGAGAGAACCTAAAGTCAGGCCATGGATTAAAAAAGTACAAACATCAGGTATTTGTATGAACATCATCTACCATTAATTTGTTTCTGCAAAACAGGAAGATCCATTCCTTCCTCGTCAGAAGAATCGAAGAACATGTCATCAGTACCATCAACAAGAAAGAGGTCAAGGAAGCCAAAAATTTTCAACTCAAAATAGAAATATATTCTTAAAAGGTTTAAACTAACATAAATGAAAACAAGACGAATTAACAAAGTCAACTGGCCAAATATATAATACAACAAATAAACATATGAACATATGAACATCAAATATTTTCAACTATAATATTTAAAAATCCTTGATTGGCAATATGGTTGAAGCATGTGGTGTACAAAACTATAAGAAGGATATTCTTCTGGCTGACCCATCAAAGTCTTGTATCCCATGAGGTGCACAGTTCCATTCTTCCAGTTGTGAGAGATCTCAAATTCCTTCTCAAACACCAAATCCATAGATAATTGAGGGGTGGTCTTGCTTAACACTCCCAACACTAGCTTTTGGTCTCCCATTTTGACATGAACCATCACCGGCTCGCCATCCTTCTTCATCTCACCAAGAGTAGCCTAAAAAACACATTATGCAAAGTATGCCATATTACAAACAAAGCTAAATGATTCATCAATAGGTCCAAACACTAATTAATTTAGCTCAAGTACCTGAGAAAGGTGGACGATATAGTCATCCTCGAGTGGCACCTTGCAAGGCCCTTTCGAGTTCACTTCAATACCTAGATAAATTCAACAAAAAGCATAAAATAATTAAGAATTTGTAGGACACATAAAGCCACCAACTGAATTCCGTAAAACATAAGGTCAAAACTTAAAATCATTCGCATTTCGGCGGCAATAACAGCAACTAGATTTAGTATATTACTCTCAGCGAACCTACAGAGGTGGCAAATCCTGCCTTTTTCCTCCTTCCAACACTCAAATTTCTCATCTCATTTTTTGCAAAGTCATTATCTGTATATACTACCTCCAATGATATTGTATTTTGCAAAAACTTTAGCGAAAATACAAACATAATTTATTACTCCTATTTATTAACATGAGAGTTTAGATAACATTTCAACAAATAGCTAAAACAAAACACCAAAATGTAAAATCAATAAATAACAAACAAACTATCAAGAACTACTACCAAGGTTTATCGATCAAAACATCACAGATTATACCATCACACAAAGCTCGAACAATATCAAAAATCAAAAAATACCAACAAAAAAAGGAAAAATCGAAGTCATACAACGAAAAACAATCTACAAAATGAATGAAAGCGAAGAAAGAAAGAAAGAGAGCGGTTACCCCAGAACTCCATGGCCATTGAAGGTTGAAGATGAAGGAAGAAGTTAGGGTTTAAGGAAGGGTTTTAGGAGGAGAGAGAAAATTAGGGATTTGTAAGAGGCGGAACAGAACAAGGGTTGGGAGTTGGGAGTTTATAGATGAGTTGCCGCCCAGCTTTTTGCCATACTCGCTTTTTAAATTTACTACTACAGTACTTCGTTTAGAGCCTCTGCATTCTGCAACGGTCACGATTGAACTCGAATTTTGTCATCTCACATGTTTTGAAATTTGAATTGACTTGACCTATTCCTATAATTAAGTGCTTGTTTGGTTGCAATGGGAATTAAATTTCCATAGAAATTTACAATTTGTGGGAAATTAATTCCCTAATGAAATTCCTAGGAATTAGTCTAAATTGTTTGGTTGTCATAAATGAAGTTGTAATTCATAGGAATTTAGGTAAGAATTGTGAGTGATCAAGGGGAGGGTAGGTAAATAAATTCCTACATTTTGTAGCAATTTCAAATTCCCATGAATTTTCATTGCCCCCGTTTTTCCCATTTTCTGCCAACCAAACAACTACCTAAATTTGAAAATCATGGAAATTTTTATTGCCTACATAATTTTCTATCTACCAAACAACCACTAAATCAATAATATGTATAAAGCATCCACCATGAACAAACAAAAAAATTCATGGGATCAAAAACAAGAAAAATTCACCCTATCATGAACAAGTTGTAAAACATTTTTGGTCACAACCAAAGAATTGGTCACATGGTGAATAAAAAAATAATGTCATGAGAAAATTAGGCCCCGCCAAGTGGTGGTAAATTGTATAACAAATATATTTGTCAAATTAAAAAAATTGGCTATATGATAAAAAATACAAATTTGAAAAAAAAATTACCAATGATCGTATTTTTTTGAGATCTATATCCATTTTGCCATATTTTGAAACACTTTAAAAAAATTAATTTTCAATTAAAAAGTAGAAGAAGTAAACTGATGAACTTTTCCTTAACGGTTTTTTCACCATATACCTCCGACAAATTAGAATATTCACCATATACCCTCAATGTTTCAGATATGCATCATATACCCCTGAGTTTTCGAAAACGTTCACCATATACCCCCGACTTTTCAAAATTGTTCACCAAATGCCATTTTTGGTAACAGACGTTAAGTCGCCGTTAGAGTCATTTACAATTTTGCCACCCTAACCCCTAACCCTAACCCCCTAAACCCTAACACTAATCCTAACCCCTAATCCCCTAAACCCTAATTCTAACCCCTAACTCTAACCCACCCTAGCCCAGCCCCCTCCACCCTAGCCCGGCGCCCCCCCCCCTCCCCCTCTACTCCACCACCGCCGCCCTCACCCCCACCCCTCCCCTTTCCCATCGATTTCCCCACCCCCTCCCACTCCCCTTCCCCGTCGTTGCTCCCCCCCGCCCCCACCTCCGCCGCATCTCCCCGACAATAATGGACACCCCCACCCCACCCCTCCTACCACCGCAAAGACCACCACCGCTCCCGCTCTTCCCCGACAATAATGCTCTATCTCTCGTGCTCTTCATCGACCCGACCCCCACCCCCCCCCCCCCCAATTTATCTTCAATTTCGCATCTCCCCGACAATAATGTTGCTTTGCGTCGTTTTAGTTTCGAAGGGGTGCCTGAAAATTTCCTACGAGCGTGAAGTAACCCCCACCCCTTCGAATTACCCCCTCCCATGCTTCGCGTCTCTCTCTATCGTCCTCGCGCGCCTCATGCGTGGGGTGAGTTGCGAAATTGGGGGTGAGGGCCGGGTCGAGGAAGCTTCGGACCTCGCCCGAGTTGCGAAAACTCGTGCTTGTGGTGGCCGGAGTTGTTTGCGAAACCTCGGGTTGAGTTGTTTTTCTGGGGGCGGGGGAGGGAGTGGAGGGGCTCGACTGGGAGCAACGACTGGGGAAGGGGAGGGGGGGGGGGGTGAGCAAATCGACGGGGAGGAGGTGGGGGCAAGCGACTGGTGGAGTATAGGGGGAGGAGGAGGGGGGGGGGGGCTGGGCGGGGGGGGGGGGGGGGGGGGTGGGGGGCAGGGGGTTAGGGTTAGGGGCGGGTTAGGGTTAGGGTAATTGCTTAGGATTAGAGTTAGGGGTTAGGGTTAGGGGTTAGTTGTGGCAAAATTGTAAATAACTCTAACGGTGAGTTAACGACAGTTAGAAAAACGGCATTTGGTGAACAATTTTGAAAAGTCAGGGGTATATGGTGAATATCTGAAACATTGAGGGTATATGGTGAATATTCTAATTTGTCGGGGTATATGGTGAAAAAACCGTTTCTTTAATGTCATAGGTAGGATGATTTTGTGAATTTGGTTATGAGCCATTATATTTTTTTTGGATGATGAGAGAGAAAGTTGTAGAGAAAAGGGGATGAACATTTTTTTTTTGCTCATGGTGGTGGATGCAGGCCTGCTCGGGATTCAAACAAAACAAAAAGAAAGCTATTTAAGGATAGAAGAGATACATGTTTTAATTTGTTTTTACAAATGGGACAATCAACTAAATTAATTATTCATGGTAGATGACCTTTAAGAGCTAGGTCCTGTTCTTTTGGACTTATTTTCAATTCAGTTCAGTTCAATTACTCTCTGCATTTTAGTTTGATCTCTCAATTTAGTTCAGTTCACTTCAGTTACTCTCTGCATTTCAGTTTCTCTCAGTTCAGTTCAGTTCAGTTTCTCTCAGTCCAAAAAAACGGGGCCTTAGATACACGTCACAACACATATACACTAGAAAGACCTAAACTTTAGTAAAAGTTTTAGTTAAGGATCTAGCACCTGTTTTTTTAAAGTGAGATGAACTGAACTGAATTAAAACTGTGACGGACACTAGCTGAACGGAATTGAAGTGAATGAACTGAATTGATCTGAAATGAGAGGAAACTAGTTTCAACAAAATATGCCCGAAAAAACAAGGTCTTAGACTTCCAAAAGTTCAAATAAAGGACCTATGTTACCTTATGCAAACTCCCGTTTGTTTTGGGGATTAATGCGATTTTTATTAAATGAAAAATAAAATAAAAGCAGAAAAGACAATTTTTCTCTCCATTCACCTGTTATTATTATAGTTTCTCCCTCCTCTAACCGAAAACTCGTACTATTTGAAACACTCCTACCACCATTATGGCACGCAGCTTTAAACACCCATTCAGAGATGAAGCACACCTGAATCTGAAAAATATTTTGGGATATACACTAGAGGTGAACTTCACCACGGTACCATTAATAGGTATAGGGGCAACAAGGGCTTTCCTAATTGAAGGATTCCATAAAATCAATGGTTGGCCTACCTTGGGAATTAAACACCTCTCTCCTTAATCACTTCAAAATTAAGACTACTGGTTGGCCTACCTTGGGAATTAAACAAGGAAATATCTTGAATGAAAAGATCTTATATGGCTTGGACCTATCTGTCCAAGAGGGGATATTAACTCAGGGAAGAATTCCTCACAATTCCTCTCAAAAGAGGAAAATGCCTCTGGCAGAGGAAGAGGAACCAGTGGAAGTGATATTGGAGGAACCAGTTCCACAAAATGATAAACCTGAGGAACAACCTAAAAAGAAACAAAAAGCCAAAAACCAAAAAGTCTCCCAAACCTGCTCCTATGTGTAGACACATAATCGTGTCTCCCCATTTAAGGATCCAATGATGAAACATACCGCGACATTAGTTGGCGCGACCCAACGGAGGAGCAATCTAAAGAACCATTCTAAAATGGTTTCGAAATGATATTCTAAAGCCCAATTAATTGTTCATGATAATTAATTGTATTTCAAGCCCATAAAATGTTTTAAATTCATTTTAAAAGCCCAATCAAATATTAATTATTTTAATAAATGTTTTTCATAATCATTTTCATTATCTTAAATCAAAAATCAGATTTTTGATCCGTAAAATTCCATCTCCGGAATTTTAGGGATAGAAAAGTATCTTCGAAAGACGCGCAAAGAAATATACTCGAATATTCCCGAATATGCGCCTGACGCGGGGGCTGCGCTCAGCGCGCCACGTGCGTCCAGCACATAGGCCAGAACGCGTCAGGCGAGCCAATGAGCGCCTGACACGTAGATTTTGTGACTCACACAGAGTCCTGCGTCAGACGCAAGTCCTGTGTGAGACGCAACTTTCTTTTTTATCTTTTCAAAAACGCGTTTACACGTGCCTAAACTTGATTGGGCTGGCTGCGTCAGGCACACCAATGTGCGCCTGACACGTGGCATTGCGCCTGCCACGTAGGCTTGCGCCTAGCGCAAGGCTTGCGTGGAGCGCAAGGCTTGCGTGGAGCGCAAGTCTGCTTTTTCCAATAAATACCCGTATTTTCCCGAATTACGGACGGCTTTTTTTATGTTATGATTTCACGCACATAAATTCTCTCGACTACTCCGAAATACTTCGAAAACATTCAAATACTTCAAACACTCGAATATATTTTTCATATATTATCATATTTGCCTGATTTTTCCTATAAACAGTTTTATTTCATGATGTAGATCTTTAATATAAAATCCCTATACTCTATATATTTTAAACTTTTCTCTTTCTTTTTATTTATTTTTCATATATTATCATATTTGCCTGATTATTCTATGCATATTATATGATTGTCCTGCATTATTGCTTTTATCACCCACATGATATTTTTGCTAATCAAAGACCTAAATAAATGTTCTAACATTAATCAGATTAATTTGGACAACCTGCTAGGTTCCCTGTAATATTGATTGCCTAATAACATGTCACTAAAAATTAGTCTTTTTATGTGTTTCCTAAACCAACCTAGACTAATTATTTTTAGGGTGTTTAAAACATTATTTGATTATTCTTTGGCATAAAATCTGCAATGAATCGATATTTAGTTGAGGCCAACTTTGGGCGAATGTGGTTCATTATGACTATATTCATACCCTCACCCCCGAACTCAATCTCTGGTTCACTTTGACCATCTATGGAGTCAGGACGGGAAAATCTACATTGGATAATTTGTCCCTATGATTTTCCTATATCCAATTAGGTTTATGATTCTTCCTAAAAAGAATTATTGGCGACTTCTTTCAATACAAAACAGTTTTCAATAAAACCTTAACAGTGGGGTAGTCAAATATAATACGCGCTCATACCGCGTAGGCGAAATAAAAACACGCCTACAATTTGGCGACTCCACTGGGGAGGATTTTAAAAAAAAAATTAAATTTTTTAAATGAGTGGGTGAAACTTGAAAAATACGATTCATTCTTATTTTTATGCCTTTGAATAATATACAGTTTTGCATATGCATGGCTACTGTTCAGCCACCAAAAGGACAATCTACCTTGCCTCATTAGCACATGTTCTATGTGTGAGGTCACTCCCGGGGAGTTTGCGCTTTGTCCTCCCAAAAAGCTTCCTGAGCAATAGTGTTGGATCTTAGTCATAAACAAACCTACCCAACAATGGCATCGTTCTCTTGTTCCTGACTTGAGACTGGAGTGCGTCTTACACGTGGCCACCTCTTTAAGCAGGGGTACGAAGCGTGGGATCAATCTCTTAGTCATAGACCCTTTCAGCCTTAACCTAAACCTGACCAATAGTTGAATGTAGAACTGGACTTTAGGTGGAGAACTTTTGCATCCATGTTATATGACATTTGCCTGTGATTGCAATTCTTGCCTGCTATTATTCTGTCAAATTGTCATTATTATGCGTCGTTCCTAAAACCGCGTCTAAAAACAAGAAAAATTCATCAATCGACCAATTCGTCGCCTAAATCCCCGAAAAACGTGTCGGGGAGTAGTGCGCCAAGCGCATTTAGTTGCGCCTGGCGCACCATTCCCGCGCAAGACGCACGGCTGTGCGCCGCGGGCAGCAATGCTGCGCGGCACGTAGTCTGTGCTTCGCACGCTTTTCGTCAATTTAGCCGTCGTAAGTGTCGATCCTACGTTCAGTCCTATGTGCGTATGTCTGTCTGCACTTGCGTAATTTGGTCATTTAGGCTTATCACCTAATTCAACATATTAAAATCAGTCTTTTCATGCAAGGTCAAGTCCGTCTAAAAAAAATGCATCTAAAGGGTCATTGTAGAGATAGAGTTGTCATGCATGTCAACCTCTTCCCATTTTCTCCCTACTGTTCAACTAATCTTCCATATCAATCTTACCTTACCATATTCAATCAAATTTCAAAAACTTACATTTTTTTAAAAATCAATCCTACATAATCTTCTATTCTACTCTTTTTCAAAAACATTTACTAATCATCATCATACCACGATATTTCAAAAAAAATATATTTTTTCAAAATTAATCCATCATCTTTTCCTAACAAAAGATAAAACAAAGGGGTTCCTTTCAAAAACGAATTTCGAAAAATTCTAAGCTCAATCCAAACACCTTCATCGAATCCAATCCAATCGACCCAATTCACTTGCATTCATTCTAGGCCCATATGCATTAGAGTCCATTTTGCATTCATATAAGGTCCATCTAATTCGAGTCCATGCATTCACATTAGACCCGCTAGCATTGAGTCGATCTTAGGCCCATATAAGTCTAGTTCATTTCAAAATTTAGGCCCATCTGCATCTTTATGTGAAGTCTAGTTCAAGTCTATCCTTAATCAATTCCAATCTAAATTTAAGTCTAGTCCAATCCAAATCTTAGGTCCATTTAGGCCCAATTCATAACCTAGGTCTAGTTTGCATCTCCATGTAGGCCCTAGTCAAGTCCAATAGCCCAAATTCCTCTAGTTGTCTAGCCTGCTTGCTCCCCCGTAAGTTCAAGGTTTAGCATTCCTTAAGTCTATAGACAATTATTGTGTCTAGCCTGCTTGCTCACCCGTAAGTTCAAAGTCTAGCATTTCATAAGTCCATAGGCAATTATTGTGTCTAGCCTGCTTGCTCACCCGTAAGTTCAAAGTCTAGCATTTCATAAGTCCATAGGCAATTTTTGTGTCTAGCCCGCTTGCTCACCCGTAAGTTTAAAGTCTAGCATTTCATAAGTCCATAGGCAATTTTGCTCACCCGTAAGTTCAAGGTCTAGCATTCCTTAAGTCCATAGGCAATTTTTGAGTCTAGCCTGCTTAGTTTAATATAAGTTTCGAAGTCTAGTTGTCAAGCCTGCTTGCTCACCCGTAAGTTCAAAGTCTAGTTGCCTAGCCTGCTTGCCTTAAGTTAAGAGTCTAGTCTCCCTTATTGTCCAGTCTTCCTTAAATTCTAGCTTGCTTGCTCATCTGTAAGTTCAAAGTCTAGGTCCTCCTAAACCATAGGCAATTTTGACCGCTAGTCTAATGTAAGTTCCGAGTCTAGTCGTCTAGCTTGCTTGCTCGCCCGTAAGTTCAAAGTCTAGGTGCCATGTACGCATTTGCATATAGTTAGGTCCATGTCTCCATCATGGTCAAGTCTATACTAGTCCAAAACCCATAACCATTTCCATTTCCATTTCAAAGTCTCTTTCCACTTTCATTTCCCATTTTCATTTCCATTTCCACTTCCATTTCCCATTTCTCATCTCCATTTCTCATCTCCGTTTCTCATTTCGAAAGCGTCATTTCTTAAAATTTATGAGGTCCATTCGAATTCTGTTCAGGACAGGTCGTGAGATTATCACTTGGGAACGTCCAACAGAGAGGCAACAAGGTCAACCTACTCCTAGACTCGTCAAGCGCATCCTCACCTTTTCAGACGAATCCTCCGACTCTTCTGAATCATCATCCGAAATGGGGGATACTAATGAACAACTTAGTGCCATTATGGCTCAGCTCACACTGATGAACTCTCGTCTTGAGGAACAAGACAAAGAGATCAAAGCACTAAGGGAGAAGCTCACTGAGGAAGACGAGCAAGGCGGCACTCCACCACCAATCAAAACCAACACAGAACTAAGGTTTGAAAAACTCGAGCAATTAATCCAGTCAATTCCTGCGCTCGAGGGTCAGGCTCATGGCCATGACATCATTGATCCTGAACTGAGGGACAAACTCCCTAAAAAGGTAACCTTGGGTGACCTCCCAAAATTCAAGGGGGTCGAAGACCCAGATGACCACTTGAGAGCATTTTCCATCTCTATGGCTCTCAAGGGCATGAGCAATGACCTGTTTGCTTATGTCTTTCCTTTAACCTTGGATGCACATCCATCCAAGTGGTTCAGATCACTGAATAAGGCCAAGCTAAATGACTGGGACTATATTAGAGAAGAGTTCCACAAACAATACATCTACAACACTCAGCTTCCCATTGGCCTTCGTGAGTTGGAGTTAACCAAACAAAACTCCAACGAAGACTTCGTCACCTTCCTTAACAAATGGAGGGATAAAGTAGCACAAATGATTAACAGGCCATTCCAGGAGGATCAAGTCCGACTGGTGATCCGCAACCCGGAGTAGACGCGAGAAGTATGGGGATCATATCAAGTTCCAACCTATAGAGTCTTTCACGAAGCTCTATAAAGTAGGCCTACTGATTGAAGAAGAAATACAGGCCAACAAGAACAAGGATTCCAACAATAACTCTTTCAAGAAGAGTAACAATGGCCCTTCTAGCTCCAAAAGCAATGAGGTCAATGCCATAGCTGCTGAAAAGAGAGAGCTATCAAAAGCCTCAAAGAACATTCGCACCTTTAGGCATGTCCTTAGAAGAAGCCTTCACTAGACTTCATGCAAAGGGGGCACTTCAGCCTATTAGCCCTACTCCGGATCCTGCTCCCGAGAATAGATCCAAGAGGTGGGATCCTAATGCTTACTGCAACTACCACCAAGGGAATGGACACCCAACATCTGCGTGTTGGACCTTAAAGAATCACCTGGAGGATATGGTTGAAGACGGTAGATTGCCAATTCCACCTGCAGCAAAAGTCAGCAATAGCAGCAACCCCTTGGGTAGCACCTAAACAACACCGGGGCTTAGTCATTTAACGCTAGTTTTCTAGGTTGAGTCGGAGAGTCCCTCCCCTAGCTCCTTCATTTCCCTTTTGGTCGAGTCCATGTCATTTAGGTTTTTATTTCTAATAAGCCTTGTTCTATTTATTTATGATTAATAAAATAATTGCATTTTCATTTTCATTTTCATTTTCATTTTCATTGGCCTTTCATCATTTTTATCTATGCTTCTAATTCAATGATGAAACTCAAATCACCTAAATGAACTTGACTAACAATAATAAAAGGAGATCTAAAAAAAAAAAAAAAAAAAAAAATAGGACTTACTTTGGATCAGGAGTTATTCCCCCTTCCCTTCTATTACTTTCCATAAGCCATCCATGCAATCCAATCAAAAATCCTTTAAACCATCATCTCCATTAACCAAATAACCTTTCAAAATCAAAGCTCCACAAATAACCTTCAAACCTTTCAATACCTTAAACCAAACTTGTGCGCAAGCCTTACTATATCAAAATATATCAATGCCAGGCAAAAACAAAAACAAAGAGTAAAAAATTCAAAGTGCGAAAAAAAATGAAAAAAGCAAGAGAAAACGCACATGACAAAAAAGAAAAAAAATGCAAAAAAGAAAGAGCCAAAGGCAAAATAAAAGATCAAGCTAGGGGGCTTGCACACAAGTTCTACCCCTCATTCCAATCCTTCAATCCATCAAAACCCTTAACCTTTAATCTAAATCCATGACTCTTCATTCCTCAAACCAATTAAACCTTCATCTAAACCTCAAGCCTTAAACCTTTCAACCCTTCAACCTGTCATTAAGCCTAATTCTTTTTTCAAGGTATGTCCAAGCCCGCTAGGTTGAAAACCCGAAAGGGCGGCCTAGGCAAAACTTAAGGAACAAAAAAAATATAATAAAAAAAGAAATCAGATCTGGAACTACGAATGGTCTGATTCCGCAAGGATACGTAGGAATCCTCATCTCGAGGTCCGACCGCGCTTCAATAGAATAAAAATTAGTCATGGTCTAATGATTTGACTTTCTAGAATTTAGGAGCATAATCTCTTTCTAGATCCCGACATAGACTCGAGTCTGAACCTAGCCTCGTTAAAGCCTTTTCCCACCTACATTTTTTTGAGTCATAAATTTAAACCTTTTATTTTTCAATCCAAACTCTCCTTTTCCCCGAAGGATTCTCCAACAATTCCATGGTCTCTGGCGATATTTGACTTTGCCTAATCATCTTCCCAAAGAAGAATCCCCAGTACAATCCCCAGCGATAACTTTCAACGTTCAAGACAGATCAACTACATTCCAATATCAGATCAATTACATTTCAATCAAGGCTCATAATGCCTAATTCAAGGCAAGCTCACCCAAAGTGGGGGCTTCCTATGAGTGGTGGTTCCTCCAATTCAAATCAAACTCCCGAAGGGTTGTAATCTGCGGACCTCGTTAACAGACCCCAATCATTTACTAAAAACGATTTTCGAAAATCATTCAATGCATTTCTAATCAGTCTATCATTCAACACATCTTCTAGCCTTGCAAAATCCTGACCTTGCATTGCAGCTTTGCAAAACCCTGACCTTGCATTGCATTTCATACATTTTAGTCTTGCATAACCCTGACCTTGCATGACGTGTCACCCTTTAGCTTTGCATAATCTCAATCCTTGCATAGCATCTCATGCATCCTTAGAGAGTCTAAGTTTGCAATACTGCATCACTATGTGCTTATGTGAGTTGTGTGCACCTATCTGCTAACATCTTTCCCTGCAGGTAATCAGATTGCTTGTAGTTATTGTCCTGCATACTAACTTTGTTTTGCAGAGACCGGCAGTTATAGATCAGTTCTAAACTGCAGAGAGTTTAGAATCGTTCTCCGTCCCAACACCGTATACTTTGACTATCGGTTTCCTGAACCTCAGTCAAAGTGGGGGCTTCTGTAGACACATAATCGTGTCTCCCTATTTAAGGATCCAATGATGAAACATACCGCGACATTAGTTGGCGCGACCCAACGGAGGAGCAATCTAAAGAACCATTCTAAAATGGTTTCGAAATGATATTCTAAAGCGCAATTAATTGTTCATGATAATTAATTGTATTTCAAGCCCATAAAATGTTTTAAATTCATTTTAAAAGCCCAATCAAATATTAATTATTTTAATAAATGTTTTTCATAATCATTCTCATTATCTTCAATCAAAAATCAGATTTTTGATCCGTAAAATTCCATCTCCGGAATTATAGGGATAGAAAAGTATCTTCGAAAGACGCGCAAAGGAATATGCTCGAATATTCCCGAATATGCGCCGGACGCAGGGGCTGCGCTCAGCGCGCCACGTACGTCCAGCACATAGGCCAGAACGCGTTAGGCGAGCCAATGAGCGCCTGACACGTAGATTTTGTGACTCACACAGAGTCCTGCGTCAGACGCAAGTCCTGTGTGAGACGCAACTTTCTGACACGTAGATTTTGGGCTGGCTACGTCAGGCACACCAATGTGCGCCTGACGCGTGGCATTGCGCCTGCCACGTAGGCTTGCGCCTAGCGCAAGGCTTGCGTGGAGCGCAAGTCTGCTTTTTCCTATAAATACCCGTATTTTCCCGAATTACGGACGGCTTTTTTTTTGTTATGATTTCACGCACATAAATTCTCTCGAATACTCCGAAATACTTCGAAAACACTCAAATACTTCAAACACTCAAATACTTTCAATCAATCAATTTTTTCACACTGCGTTCTTGGTTCCACGATTGCTCCGCCTAAAGATCGTTGCGCTCCTCAATCTAAGCAGCATAGGTATAATACCTGAGGGTCCTTGAATCAATTATTTTTATATTGAAGTTACTAACAGTTTTATTTCATGATGTAGATCTTTAATATAAAATCGCTATACTCTATATATTCTAAACCTTTCTCTTTCTTTTTATTTATTTTTCATATATTATCATATTTGCCTGATTATTCTATGCATATTATATGATTGTCCTGCATTATTGCTTTTATCACCCACATGATATTTTTGCTAATCAAAGACCTAAATAAATGTTCTAACATTAATCAGATTAATTTGGACAACCTGCTAGGTTCCCTGTAATATTGATTACCTAATAACATGTCACTAAAAATTAGTCTTTTTATGTGTTTCCTGAACCAACCAAGACTAATTATTTTTAGGGTGTTTAAAACATTATTTGATTATTCTTTGGTATAAAATCTGCAATGTATCGATATTTAGTAGAGGCCAACTTTGGGCGAATGTGGTTCATTATGACTATATTCGTACTCTTACCCCCGAACTCAATCTCTGGTTCACTTTGACCATCTATGGAGTCAGGACGGGGAAATCTACATTGGATAATTTGTCCCTATGATTTTCCTATATCCAATTAGGTTTATGATTCTTCCTAAAAAGAATTATTGGCGACTTCTTTCAATACAAAACAGTTTTCAATAAAACCTTAACAGTGGGGTAGTCAAATATAATACGCGCTCACACCGCGTAGGCGAAATAAAAACACGCTTACACTATGAAAACTCCTTCCTTAACTTCAACAAGGAAGAGTTCAAGATTGAGAATGCCCAAAACTGTTGTTGTTCCTTCTAATGAGGATGATCATCTTAAGGAACAACTTGCTCCCACCTTTCCTCTCCACCTTGAAATAGCGCCTCCTTCACCACCACAAAATCCTTCTTCTCTACCCCTCACCATCACCATCACCATCACCATCACCAGTATCCCTCCTATTTCTCCCTCCACCTTCTTTGTTCCTTCCAGTTATGAACAGATGAAAGTTGTCATGAATGAACCAAATCCATTTGCCACAACTTCTGATAAAACTGCCTCCAAACCCCTCTATTTCTTCCTTCTCAATATGCAGACCATTCTCCTTTTGTTCCTCTCACAGGAACAACAGGTCTTTCAAAAGAAAACACACATGTTCCTCCTCTCCAACTCCCTACAGAAACTGGTTACAAAGGAAAGGAACAAGTTCTTTCGAATGAGTATGGGTGGGTTAATGAAGTGTGTCTTCCGGCTCAACACATGATAAAATTCTACAACCATCTTCACTGGACCTTAGATAGTAAAACTGATAAAATGTTGGGTTTAATAAAAGTCCTTAGTGATACGGTTATTAAACAATAAAAGAATATGGAGATAATGGTTCAAGCAATGAACTCCTTAAAGCAGCAAGTGGATGGTCATCATGAGGAGGTGATGAAGAAACTGGAGGAAGTGGTTGAAGAAGAAGTAGTTGAGGAACACAAATCCCCTCCCTCTCCTATTGTCTAGTTTATGTTTCTCTTAAAGGAACATAAATTCTTACCTTTTGTTTCCTTTGTTATCTTTTCTTTCTTTTTCTTTTGTAACCTTTTGGAACAAGTGCTATAAGAATATAAATTTCTTATTTGTCTTCGTTTCTGATATGATTGCATAATTTATTACTTGGAATGGCTAGTATTATGTGATTGATGTTTGAGCAAGTTTATCCTTTGATTACTAACTTAACCATATTTGGTGCTTGTATATGGTCTTAAGGTCTTGCAAAAATCAGTCTTCCCAAAATCACCAAAAGTTTAATTTTTTTTTAGGATGACAAAGGGGGAAAAGATACTAGGAACAAACTAAGTTGAAAAATTGAAAATTGAAAAAAATTAAATCCTTAATCTGACCTTAATTAAAAACCTAAATTATTAATTATTATCTTTCATTCTCTTATTTGATTTGTTGTTTTCATCTTCCTTAGTTTGTACCTTTGTCATCATCATCAAAAAGGGGGGAAATTATTGAACCCTAGTTTTGATGGTGACAAAGGAACAAAGATACAAACTAAGTTATAAACTAACAAGTTGTTCAGTGAATGGAATTTGCAAGGTATCACTTCATTGAGAAAAGAGAATACTAAGTCTAAAGAACAAATTAAGTTGGATTTTTGAAGACTAAGTGAAGATGCTTAAGGAACTGATACTGGAGATGCATTGGAGCAAAAGAATCAAAGCGAGCCTTTTATTTTTAGTTCCTATGTAAGGAAAGAGTAAGTTATGGTAAGATACGATAGCTAATTAAATAGAGAATGTTTGTCTGTTCCTTTGACGGGAACAGACGTACTGGTACTAATAATTTAACTTAAAGGAACTAAGCTTGTGAAATGGTGTGCAACGGTTAATTAGTGTCAGTTGAGATATTAAAGGCTTAAATTTAGGAAACCGGTTTTATATGGTTAAAATCTGATTTTAAGGGAAATCTTTTATGGAAAAGATTTTATCTTTATTCAAAAATAAAATCCTTTTTGGTTTTAAAAGATAATCTTTTTAAAGATATTATTTGATAAAAGGATTTAATTTTGGTTTTATTAATTAAAATAGTTTTTTTATTAAAAACCGAATTAAAGATTGTTGCACAAGAAAATGCTAGATTTTAGGAAGCAATATTAATTTGTTACACACGTTCTAATTGAACGTGGTTTTCATGGGTGGATAATGGAACATGTTCCTTAAGCTAAGGAACATCATGGGAAAATGCTTTAACCATTATCACATGTTTTAATCCCACGTTTATCTTGATGACTGCTATAAATACATAAGTCTAATTAAGTTCCAATTTGTGTCTAACTAAATGATTAAGTGAGTTTAACTTATTAAAGTGTCAGTACCTTCATATTCTTATAAGCCATTCATTCCTTTGCCTTCTTACTCTATTCCACTAAGTTTATTTGATCATTGTAATTTTGGTTTTGGGGTAAGGGGATTTTGAGTGAAGTCCTGTATGAGAGAAGCTTTGAGTGAAGCAAGTTAAAGTGAGAAAATTTCAAGTGAAGTTGAGAGGAACAACTATTAAGCTAACAGTTGTTCAGGAACTTGAGTTTAGGAACTCAAGTTGTGGCCCGTGAGTAAAGTTAAGTTGTAACAGAGTTGTTTGGCCTAATTAGTGGAAGAGTTGAGTTTAAAATCCCAAGTGATCGAGGTTGTTTCTTCTTGTTGGGCCCAAGAAGTTTTTTTCCTCGTAAAAATCTCTCTTGTTCCTTTAGCTTGTTTTATTGTTTTAGTTTTATAATTCCGCAAAAAGTACGTTTATTTCTACACATACAATTCACCGCCCTCTTGTAGTGTTCCTATTGAAATAACAATTGTAGTTTCATCGAAAACGAAGTTGCTTTGATCTTGTTTGATTGTATTTTGTTTTTTTAATACCTATTATAAATGTCGTTTGGCCTTCGATTAATGAAATTTCTCTTTAAAAAAAACTAGTTTTAGTATGTGTCACAATTGAGCAAATCAAGTCATATACGAAATGGACTAATGGAGAGGAGCTTATTGAGAGTGGAAAGAAGAAACCGAAGAAGGTTATGGGAGGTGAATTTGAGCCTCCAATCTCCGGTCAACTCTAAAGAGTACATGATGCTTTATTAACTGTGTTGTTTCTAACTGACCAATAAGATATGATTATGATTTCAAATTAACGGGCCATAGTGCATCCTGGTCCTCAATATGTGGACCCAACAATTAAAAGGCCCAATAATCTATTATAATTTATACATGTAGGTAATTATAGGTGTTAATGGTAAAGTTCTACATTGTAAATGTAAAAGTCAAACCGTGTAGATTGCTAATTCACAAATCTTATAGTGTAATAGATATATAACATGTGTACTCATAAGAATCCATACAGTTGTTCTCAAGAACTTTATGTTATACTTCCTCCGTTTTTTTATTACTTGCATCATTTATCGTTTTTGACAACTCTATATTACTTCCTGTCCCATAATATAGCGTTTGTTTCATTTGAGGTGGGTCAAACTTTAAAATCTTTGACCAAATATTCTCATTAATATATACAAGAAAACATACTCATGTGAGATCTTGTTAAATTCGCCTCAATATTAGAGGTGATCATTTGCGGGCTTGGGCGGGTTGCGGGTCGGGCCTAACCAAAAAAAATTTGTCCAACGGGCCTAATATGTCTAGTCCAAGCCCTTTTATGCGGGCTTAACTACTTGTCCATGACCCGCCCTAATAAACGGGTGGGCTTGCCCGCGGGCCTAACGGGCCTATTAATACTTTTATTTTTTTTCAAATACTCTAGTTAATTTCCTTTAATATTTATAGATTAAAACATAATTTTGGTTAAAATAGAAAAAAAGTTGATAATCACAACGTAAGATAAAGAGAAAGTTAAAAGTATTCGTAACAAAAATGTTAGAGGACGATAAATTATTAAGAAATTAAGTTAGTAAAAGTAAGAATAAAGACAATTATGTGTTACCAAAGCTATATTAGTGCAAATAAACTATATATTCCAAAAGATAAATCAACACTATATTAGTTAGATAAAAAAATTATATTTCATAGAAAATAGATATTATGATAAACGGGCCGGGCAGGCTTGTCCGCGGTATATTTGAGGTTGTCCATATCCGCCCATTAATATTAGCGGACCGGGCTTGGCCCGCCCATTTAGAAAAAAAATTCAAAGTTTGTTGTTCAAGCCCGCAACTTTAGCGGGCCGGGTTGGGCGGGCTTAGCGGGTCGTCCCGTCCGTCAACAGCTCTACTCAATATGTAGTTCCATAATATCAACTTTTTATATTTTTTATTAATAAGGAATTGAAGATATCAAAGGTCAAAGATCCGTCTTGGAGACCGTGTAAAAAATGCGCTATATTATAGGACGGAAGGAGTACTTGCATCGTTTCTATTTTTGGCAATACATTCTCTACGTCTCTTTCCTAGCACATGGGGCTCCTTTTTTTCTGAACTTCTATTCATCGCCCTGAAATTACTTAAAATAGCCCCAACTACCATGTAAATGAACCATTATACCCTTGGCTACTTTTACAACTCTCTCTCCACCACCACCTAAAATCACTAACCACCAATCACTACCTCTCCAACCCACCGACGATCACCACCGACGAGCACAAAATTCCGACGAGGTATTTTTTTTTTAACGAATTCCATGGGGCTAACGTGTGGCCTGCACGTTGGCCCCATGGGACACAACGTCCAGGCCAGACGTTGTATCCCATGGGGCCAACGTGCGGCCTGCACGTTAGCCCCATGGGACACAACGTCCAGGCCAGACGTTGTGTCCCATGGGGCCAACGTGCGAGGCCACACGTTAGCCCCATGAGACACAACGTCTGGCCTGGACGTTGTGTCCCATGGGGCTAACGTGTGACCTGCACGTTGGCCCTATAGACACAATGTCCAGGCCAGACGTTGTGTCTATGGGCCCAACGTGTAGGCCACACGTTAGGCCCATGGAATTTGTTAAAAAAAATATAAGCGGTCGGAATTTTGTGCTCGTCGGTGGCGATTGGCGGTGGTGATCGTGGGTGGTGATGGCGAAGATGAGAGAGAATATGAATTAGAGGAGGAGTTAATTAAGTTGGAGTAAAAATAAAAAAAAAATATCGTAAGGGTATAATGGTATTTTTAGTGGGAAGTTGGGGCGATTTTAAGTAATTTGGGGGCGACGTTTAACTTTAACAATCCCCTTTTTTTTTCTATATGTCTCCACATCTTGGTCCTTGTGCAAAAAGAAAGAATGCAAGTAATAAAAAAAAGAGGAGGTATACAAACAAGCTTTTCTGGATAGTTTTTAATGGTAAGGAAATCTGACCTGTTGCAACTTTGTTCTTCTATGTGGATTATGCCCATCAGCCCATGCATCTATTATCTATATACAATGTATGCATGTTCTTAGCAACTTAACGTTTCAAAAGCAAAAACAGGAACTATTTGTTCATTTTCGCCAAAAAAAATTCAAACAAAAAAAAGAATCATTCTAAGTGAGGGAGTGCCTTTTCTTGTTCTAGAAAATAGGATAAAATCCTCTCTGTTTGACAAGATGGCATAATTTAAACCTCTCAATGAAGATCTCATATCCATTTTCAAGACAATTTCAGATGAGGAGTTTCAAATATTTAGGGTCCTACCCTTGCAGGAAGATCAAAAAAAGTTTTGTTTGCTGAAATGAAAGATCGTATCTGGAAAAAACTTCAAGGTTTGAAAGAGAAGCTTATGTCACGTGCCGGAAAAGAGGTGCTATTGAAAGCGGTTATTCAGGACATTCCAACTTATTTAATGGGAGTCTATAAAGTTTCGATTGCTGTTGTCCAGTCAATACACTCAGCTACTTGATTGAACCTTAGGCCTTGTTTGGCAAAATTAGCGGTTGCAGTAGTTGTTAGCTGTTGTAGTAGTTGTTAGTTGTTGAGGTAGCTATTAGCGGTCAACTAGCAGCTGTTAGCGATTAGCGTGCAAAGTAGTTGTTTAGAATATAAGTGTTTGGCAAAAGTAGCTGTCATGATTGGAAAAAAAGGACATATATTTACTTATGGAATTAGATATAACAATTTGATTAATTAGTAATTTAATAATTAAACTCAATGATTATTTTTCAATGAAACTTACATAGAAGAAGGATTATACAACTTTTACTACTCAAATAAATATATAAGTTTAGGATAGTCCTTCAACCCTTGCAAAATGGTCATCATTTGTAAAACATACTTCCTCCGTTTTCTTTTGAAATATATATGTAAACCAACGTCTTAATAATACTAATAATCATAGAAAAAGGGTATATATCTTGTTTATAATAGCTAGTTGAACTTAGACAATTGTGAAATTTGGGTCATAAAATATTATAAAACTTTAGCTAACACTTTTTTCTAAAAGAAAAAAAAATTAACAAAAAAATTCCCAATTAGTCAAACTAATAAGCAATTTACACAATACTTTATTATAGATTTATTGATATAAAAAAAGAACAAAAATATGATCAAAATCATAATGCAATGTATGCTGCTTGCAAACACTAGCTTATGTGTCTCAAACGTTACCCATTCTAACGATTTACAAAGGCTACCCAAAAGCTACTCTAATCTCTACCCTCTACTATAACCGCTACCACGCCAAACACCCTTTTTTTTTTCCTAAGTAGCGTTTTGACATTGTCCAACCTCTACCCGCTACCTAAAACGCTAGTGCCAAACAGGGCCTTATTGAACCTAATAAAACTTGTTTGGAACTTATTAAACCAAACTAAAAATTATTCGACTTGACTATAACCTATTGGACCCGATTAGGATTTATTATACCTACTAGGTTAGCACCCGTGCGATGCACAGTTTGCAAAAAAATTGCAAGTGATAAAGGCAATATAGTAAGTCATCATCAACTCATCAAAATCAATTGTGAACATTTCATTAGAATAGAGCATGCATCAGAATATGTGTAATAATTTGTATACATTTTTAGATTGAATAAAATTCATAGTATTAGTTATAGAATGAGCCAAGAAAGTCAATTTTTTAGTTATGTAACCAAATACTCTTAGAAATTTTATACCAAAAATAAATATATAATGACATTGGCAATGATGGATGAACACTTAAAGCTAGTGTCTTTACTCGTAAAAAGGCCCATATCAAATAACTAAACAGACTCAAAATTATCAAAATAATATGACCTCTTATAATATAACACCATTCAGTCAGAGCAAAGTTTTAAAAAAAGATAACTTATTTACTATTTAGCTCAAACTTATATTCTGAACTACACTAGATTACATTTTATAATCAAACTAACAATATACATATACCCCCATCATAGATTCAAGCTTATTGGGCCACTTAGTAGACCTCAACCTCTAAAATATTCAAACCTTCTAGGAATACACACATTTAAATGTCAATAGAAGATGCCCCATTGGAGGCTTGTTTATAAAATTTGCATAACATGACAGTAATCTAATATTAATCTCATAATAGTATCTTACATATGCCAAATCATAAATTGATCCGACCCAAACACGAAATTGTATATACCAATTTCAACAACATTTCCAAAAAACATTACCAAAACAATATGAATTTGAAAAAGACATAATGAAAATGGAAACATGAAAGAAAGGGAATTGAAGAACCTTCTAGCAAAATAGAATTGGAAAATGAGTCATTCGGCCTATCACTTACCTCCATACTAATTGATGTCATTGTCTCATCATCTTCTCTCTCAACCATGAACAGTAAGCTTCTTTAATATATTTGAAAAAAAGTAAAATAAACTTAGAAAATCTTAAGGTTACAAACTCAATTATTTAGAAAATATCAACAACTGACCTTGATAATCAAACTACCCAAAAGAATAATTGCAACATATGAATGCTAAGAAAAACTAAAAGTTTAATCTGCTTATTCAGATGATGATTAACAAAATTTTCTACACCCCTTCAAAAAAAAAATCTACACAAATTGAATGTAGATTAAGAGAGAATAAGCAAAACATAAGAAATTAGAAATCTAATAACATTTGCAATCAAATCAAACTATTTAACAATTACCTGAGTTTCAACATTGTACTCGTCATTTTCATCATTCACCCATTTGAATTTCGTAACAAATCTCAATAATATCAACATCAAAGATAAATAAGGAGGAAAAGTTAATGATTATATTTAATGGAAAGATTAATTAAAGGAAGACCCATGGAAAGTTTGAGTAATAGAGAATGAAGAAGGACAGAGAACTATGCCAGGAAGATGAAAAGAAATGAATATGCATGGGATAGATTCGTGAATTGTGCCAGGAAATAAAGCAAAAGAAAAAGGGGATAGTCATTAATGCTTTTTATTGGAAACAAATAAGTCAGACTACTTTTTTTTTCCAAGAAAGAAGCATGTTCAGTTTTTTTAAAAAGCATGACATCATCTATATCTTAGGCGGGATTTATAAAATGACCATAACATGCCACGTAGGATTGTTTTTTGAAGGAAAGCTAAACCATGTATTCTCTTTTAGTATATAGTAATAGAAGATTGGAACTTATTAGATTTTTTTCTTGAGGTGGATTAGAACATATATAATGGTTTTGTAACAATTTATACCTTAAATATCTTATAATAAATTACAATATTATTAATAATAACTATGAATCATATCTTTTAAATGGATTTAAAATTAATTAGTCATTAACTAATTAATTATTACTCCCTCCGTTTCAAAATATAAGAATAAGGCATTCATGTTTTATGAAAATTTTCTTTGACCACAAATATCTCATGTAATGTGACAAATAAAAATTATACCATTAGATTCGTCTTGAAAAATACTATAATATTTTTTTCTATCAACTTGAATTGAGAGTAATTAACGGTCAAAGTTTAACCTTAAACATCATTTCCTTTCCTTAAATATCACATTTTTCTTCTTAAATATAAAAATTGAGTGCATGTTCGTATATTTTACAATTGACATCCAACAATTACTCTTGTACTCTTGGACACATTTTAAAACCAGATATCAGGAGCATTACTCTTCAAAGTGCGGGAGATCCTAGCACGGGAAAGAGAAGGGACGCCTTGATTATGATTTAACACAATTAACAATACACACCAAATACAATAGCTCAAAAATCATCATTTCCTTAAACATGAATATGTTCATGGACAGCAATATATTTTCCGTAACCACAAGCACATACCACTTGAATTAAGTTCTACTCTGATTTAGACAACATCTTCCAGAAATGGTCACCCCATCCTCCCAAAAAAAAATCAAAGACAGTAAAACAAATACCAAAATTTGAGACTAAGCTCTTTCCCCTCTCCTCTCTATCGATCACAGACGAAACCCACAGGCGGAAATCACCACTCTACTTGCCAGAGTGCTTACCCTTCTTGTTAAAATTCCGATTGCCTGAGTTAAAATTCCTGTAACAAAAGGTTGATATAAGTTAATTATCACACCAGTATTCAAATAAGACACCAGGTTTATCATTCACTCACTTCTTTTGAGAACCATGAGAGCCTTGGCCACCGGACTTGGGTGTAGCCTTGTTACCACCAGGAGAATTGCCACCTTTCTTTGATGGATAGGGGGTTGCTGTATGAGCGCCCTTCTTTCCATCTGCAACAATCAAAAGTCAACAGTTCAACACAAATATCCCTAAAAAGAAGAACCACAAGTTGGATAAACAATATCAATGACATCCAAAGAAACAAAAAAATTACCTGTTTTCTGGGGGGTAACTACTTTAGCCTTCTTGGACTCAGGTGTCTTAGCATCAGCATTGGGTCTTTTCTTGCCAGTTTCGGGCTGTAAAGACAAATGCAGTGAGAGGGATAAACATACAAACTTATAACATGAACAAGAAAAATTCAATACCCACCTTTGCAGGCTTCTCATCCTCTGACTCATCCTCATCTTCGTCATCATCGTCTGAATCACTGTCACTCTTACTCATCATATCCTGCAAGAGCGAACTTTGTCAAAAAAAAGTGCAAAAACAACACCATCACAGATTTTAAATTAGAGAATGTTTGAATTGACAAAACAAGGCTAGTGCATAACTCCAATTTGCAGAAGATTAGAATAAAATCAACTTCATAAATAGACAAACGGGTTACTGATTGTTAAATATGAAAACATGAGAACTACTGAACTAGATAAAAATATCATCTGCCATAGAGTCCAAAAGTATATATACTACGCAAACAAGAAAAGCAACTCATCCTAGAGAATATAAACAAAAGCCTTACTTCTAAAAAGGTTTTAAGAAGAAGAAGCAATATAGACTTGATCAACTACCTCATCGGAGTCATCGTCATCGTCGTCATCATCATCACTGTCATCTTCATCAGAATCATCCTTCACTTCAGGCAAGGATTTGTCAGCTTTCACTGGATTTGCAGCAGGCTTAGGAGCAGCAGCTTGAGCAAGAGCATTACCTGAGAGAACTGAAAGTCAGGCATGGATTCAAAAACACACAACTCAGAATTTTGTATAAAAATTATCTACCATTTTGTTGTAATTGTAAAACACGAGCATCCACCAAGTCTTCCTCATCATCAGAACTTGAGAACACGTCAGTGGCAGCAGCAAGAAACCAGAGTCAAGGAAGCCAAATATTTCAACTCAAAATAAATTATATAAATCTTTCAAAAGGTTTAAACTAACATGATACAAAAATAGGACTAATCAACAGAATCAACAGGCCAGAAAAAAACAATGCATCTAATATTTTCAACTATATATTATCCTTAGATAAGCAACAACTTTAAAGCAAGTGTGGTATAAAACTATAAGAAGGATATTCGTCTGGCTGTCCCAACTCGGTCTTGTATCCCAAGAGGTGAACACTTCCATTCTTCCAGTTGTGAGAGATCTCAAATTCCTTCTCAAACACCAAATCAAAAGACAATTGAGGGGTGGTCTTGCTTAGCACTCCCAACACTAGCTTTTGGTCACCCACTTTGACATGAACCATTACAGGTTCACCATCCTTCTTCACCTCACTAAGAGTAGCCTACAAAGAACATTAACCATAGTAACCCTTAATACAAAGCTTAAATGATTCATCAAAAGGACTAAACACTAATTGATTAACTCAAGTACCTGAGAAAGATGAATGACATAGCCATCCTCGAGTGTCGCCTTACAAGACTCTTTTGAATTTACTTCAATACCTACACAATCAGCATAGGCAAACAATGACTTAGAATTTATAGAACAAATTACACCACCAACAGAATTCCGTAACACACGAGGTTAAAATCGTTCGCATTTCCACAACAACAGTAAGCAAATTGGACAGAAATTTTAAAACAGACAATTATTAAACACTAAGTCATGAACAATTAAGCAAGAATTGATTACTTTCAACTTAAGTAATCAAAGATGGCTAATCCTGCCTCTTTCCTCCTTCCATCAATTCAATTTTTTCATCTCAATATTTGCAAAGTAGTATTTTGCATATAATACTTCTAATAATCCATTCTGCAATCAATTATTATATTTTATTTCTCTATTTATTATCATAAGAGTCAAATAACATTTCAACAACGGCATACGAATTAAATTAAAATCATACACATTAAAACCAACAACAAATATTTCACAAACATAACCTACAGATTGAACAATAAACGAGAAACAAATCATCAAGAACTACTACAAACAAATATCGATCGAAATATCTCATCATAATAAACTCGAATCATGTAAAATAAAATATAAAAAAAGAAATATTCGAAAAATCAAACTCAGAATCAGATAACACGATAATAAAAGAAACAACAATAAACGATCGCCATTTTTGAATAATCGATAACAGCAAGAATGAAGGAGAGAGAGCGCTTACCCCAGAATTCCATGGCCACAGAAGGTTGAAGAAGTTAGGGGTTTAAGGAAGGGTTTTAGGAGGAGAGAGAAAATTAGGGATTTGAAAGAGGCGGAACAACTTTGGGGTTTTTTTGAAGGGAATTTATAGGTCAGTTGCCGCCGAGCTTTTTCTGCCCCCCTCGCTTTTATAATTTTTGTCCATTTTACCCTCTACTAGGGTTTTCAAATTTGAAAAATTTCTCTCTCTTCTTTTTTTTATTTCCACATTCCATGTTTTGTTTTTGGATCAATTTTATGAAATTCTTTGGGGCTTTTTCTTATAGAAAGTTTACATATCGGGCCTTGGATCTTTCTCAAAATTTGGAAGGCTTGGTTTGTAGAAATAACTTGGATATCCGCTGCCCTAATAAAGTAGCTACTTCGGAATAATAGTTAAGAGTTGTGTTTTTTTACCTAATTTTCATTATTCTAAATAATTTAGATTAGATAGCCGCTATCCTCTCCCCTCCTCTTTTCACAAAAAAAACCCTCTAAATATTTCTCTCCTTTTTGCAGTTTCTAGTTTATTTTCTTACTTTTTTCGTTCTTTCGCAGTTTTCAATAAGTCCCATTTGTGTTGGCTTTAGTCTCCTTTATGGGTTTTGTAGTCACCCCTTCACGGTAGGTGTGTTAGTTTGGTTTCTTTGTGTGTTAGCGGGGTTTGAACTCTGGCTCCAATTGAAGGTTGATTTGTTGATAGGATTTTATGCTGGATTGCAATGGTGGTCAATACTTCGCGTACAATCGGTTGAATTAACTCTAGTTCTACATAAATACTACATCAGATCGTTAGACCCCCTCGTAGAAGGTTGCATCATACAACAATGTGAAAGAAGGTATTTATAAGGGTTATTTCTGCTCAACGATCGTGGTTTTGCCAGATTTAAGAGTACAATGAGGACTTGAACTTTGCCATAAGTTAGGGTTAAGGACCTCAAAAGTAACTTTTGTTACTTTTCCCTTAACACCTACTATAAAGCATTTAGGTGAATTAAAAAATAGATAAAACAAAAAAGTGCACCTAATTATTTTCTCTCTCCTTTCTCTTCTCTCTCTTCCTCCCTCTTTATCGTCTTCAACTTGAAAACTCCTTCAATGGAGCTCGAACCCAAATTCTCTCAACACTCAAGTATGTTGATGACAAAATTAAATCAACAAATCCTCAATACCTCTAAAGGTGAGTATTATCTTGAATTTTATTCCTTGTGATTAGTACACTTCGACTAAATCCAGATTAAAGCCAGAAATTTAATTTTTTTTCTTGTGGTAGAAAAGAAGTATTTAATAATTCTAACCCCCAATTACAATTACAATGCTCTCCCACCTCTCTAAATTCACCCATTTTAGCTTTCCACCCAAAAGTCATCCAATTAAACACATAATTTCATATTTTCAGAAAACGACTAGGGCCAAATTAATTTTTTTTTAGGACAAAAAATCCGATTTCTAGAAAATTTGAAGGTTTGTTTTAAGAATAATTTTAATATTTGAAACTTGTAGCTTAAATTTATTGATTAATAATTCAGAATTTATTTATTAAATTTCTTACGTAAGGTAAAAAAAAATAGATTTTGTGGATCGGATGATAGTATAATAATTTAGTATGTTGCCTTTAAAAATAGCGGATATTCGACTTGTTACGAACCATGGGATAATTCATATGCTCTAGCGGATATATGTGAGAACTGATATTTTTCTATGCTTAAGTTTAATTAATTTGGTTTTTGAGATTGTTGAGAATTTCATGATGATTTTTCATTCTTAGAGTATGATTAGCTTACATGCAATTTCTAAAAAAATGCAAAATAAAATAAAAGCAGAAAAATCAATTGTTTTTCAAGAAAAAAAAGAACTAATACAATCTAACAGATCTGAGAACATTTCCCTTTGGTTTTTGGCAGAAAAATTCAAGAACCAGAAAAATCACTAATTTTATGTTATTTTTTCTCATCAAAATATCAACCATTTTCGCTTTTGGCTTTTTATGGAAATTTTGGTACTTAATATGTATGGTGGATGAAGATGATTTTCCATTGTTAGAGGAGAGAGAAACTACAATAATAGGTGAAAGGAGAGAGAAATTGCTTTTTTGTGGCTTTTATTTTATTCTGTATTTTCTAAAAATTGCATTTTACATAAAAGTAACGGTGTTAAGAGAAAAGTAACATAAGTTACTTTTCAGATCCTTAACCCTACATTTTGAAACTTGAGGTCCTTAATAGAGATGGCAATGGGTGGGGTAACGTTAGACCCTTACCCATACCCTAATTTTTGGATTTAGACCCATACCCTATCCATACCCCATAGGGTAAAAAAATTTAGGACCCTTACCCATATCGATAGGGTTCGATAGGGTATAGGTAGGGTCTAGGGTATAGAATGGGTCCAATATAAAAAAAAATCCCGCTTACATTTTCATGTGTATATATAATTGTTAAGCACCAAGCTAAGCTTGGCCTAGTGGCAAGGAAAAAACCTTCCAACCTCAAGGTTGGGGGTTCGATCCCACTAGGGGCACTTTGGGAGAGGGTTTCCCCTTACCATCCCCCCCACTCTCAAAGTGTCTGTCCGCAAACCCATATCGAGTTAACCTGTGAGAGGTTTCAGTCTGGCAGGACCCTTCATCTTACCACGGGGTCTCCAGTGGGTAGGGGTGTTCATTTCGGATATCCGAAAATTTTGGATCGGGAAAAATGCGACCCGAATCCGATCTGAAAAGTTTCGATCGGATATCCAAAATTTCGGATCGGATCATCGGATATCCGACAACTAAAAAAAATGAAATTTTCAAAGGAAAAGTTCATGAAATATGTTTCGGATCGGATCATCGAATATTTTGGATATCCGGCCTTGAAAATCGATATTTGGGATCGGATATCCGAAAATATCCCAAAAAAACCCGAAAAATTGCTGAAAAATTCCGATCCGAAAATTCTCGGATATCCGAAAACTAAAAAGCGGATCGGATACCGAAAATCGGATCGAATAGACCGGATCACGGTCGGATATTTATGAACACCCATACCAGTGGGGGCCCCAAAAAAATATATATATATAATTATTAAGCAAAATTCAATATATAAAGTTGTCAATTAGCACACAAAATATCATATTATATAGGAATACATAATTTTTTCACATCTCAAGAGTCTCATACATCCAAATATGAATAAAGAAAATAGTTTAGAGCGAGAGAATGAGAAACTGGTAAGACGAGACTATGAGAGTGCGGCTAGGGTAAGGGATTGAGCGTTTTATTTTGACTGGAATGGTTTCTTATATCTACTGTATATATATATATATAGTTTGGGCGGGTCTATGGGTAGGGTCTGTGTATTTGAAATGCGGATCCTTACCCTACCTTTCCAGATAATATTAAGATCCATACCCTACCCTTACCCATAGGGTCCAAAAAATTAAGAATCGTACCCTTAAATTAGGGTATTTTTCATCCGTTTGTTTTTTATTGTGTGTCGTTTTTTCCTTCTCCGAATGAGATGGTTCACGACTTTTTAACACTCATATATGAGTATTTCTTTGTGATCCTACTATTCTCGAGATTTCGTTCCTAGTCACTCAAATAGTCTTCAATTTTCATTTTGATTCTTGATAATAATAGCCTTCAATTTTCATTTTGATTCTTGATAATAATAGCCTTCGTATAGTAGGTGATTCTTATTTCTTACATCCTCTCTCCCTCCTTCCACTGCCACACTATTTTCGGATCCTCTAAATCCAGAGAAAAGAAAGGGAAGGGCAATCTTGAGATGTCAAATAAACTATGTCGTGTCAAATTTGGGTTTGTGTCAAATATTAACGGTGTTGAAACTACAACTTTTATCATATACTCGGGTGTACTATGAGCATGGTATACCAAAAACTATTTTATTGCTCATTTAATAAACTATAAATTAGCAATAGTTACAAAATGGTAAAAGTTTTAAATGAATAAAATATAATCTTAGGTGTACCATGCACATGGTACTGTATGGTGGATTCGCTCATGTCGAAACATTTGATTTGAACTCCCCTCATTTAATTAAATGGATCTAAAGGTCTGTGACTAACTAAATATATTTAAATAAATGATTATTCGTGTCGATCTATGTAATATATCAAGAAAATGTAATATATCAAGAAAATTTTTATAAGATATATTTTCTTATGTTCGATTTTGTTATCCCGAAAAATAAATTTGGGAGTGGTGGGAGGGGAGGTTCACAAGGTACTTTGAGCTTTTAAAGCATGTATGATGTACTCTCACATTTTAAAGATTGCATTTTCTACCCTTAGGCTGCGTTTGGTAGGCGTAAAATATTTTTCTGCTGTTTTCCTCTATTTTATATTTTACATTGTTTGGTTTGCAAAGGAGTGTAAAACCATTTTCCCTAGGAGTAAAATTGTTCTCCCAAGGATGGAAAACCATTTTCCCTTCAAATTTCAAAATGAAGGGAAAATTGTTTTCCTTCATTTTCCTTATCTCTTTTGTACACTCCTGACTCCTCTCACTACCTCCTTACTTTCCATTTCATTTCCCTTCCGTTTCATCATTTTTCTTACATGGAACCAAACAACGGAAAACTAATTCTGAAATTGTGTTTTCCATGAAAATAATTTTACGCTGAAAATGTTGTACACCCAACCAAACTAAGCCTTATGTTTGTAACTAATCCACCATATATATCTTTAATGACTAACAAACGCAAAATATGTTTTTAATGAACTCTTTAAACAATTAGTCCAGATGCCAAATTTGTTGAGAGTGGTGAAAGGTGTAATAGGAACAAAAAAGTACATGCTTTTGAATTTTTAGTTAAATGTTTGGGATTTTTTTCGTTAAGTATATTTGGGGTTATACACAACCTTTTTTTTCAATCTTTATTGAGATTTGAGGGTACAAACTACAAAGTGCAACGAGTTTTTATTACAAACCTTAAGGTTAGAGGTGATCAAACGGCTGGCGGGGCCGGGTTCGAGCAGGGCCGCGCCTAAAAAAAAAAAAATGCCTATTAGTCGGGCCGGCTGGGCTGGGTTAAATTTCAGGCCAAAAATTTGTGCCTGAAGCCCGCCTTTTCGGGCCGGCTGGGCCGGACCAAAATTTCAACTAAAAATCATTTTTACCTTGCCTAAAACCCTTCCCAAACTTAAACAATTATAGTCAGACCGAGCCTGAATTTGACCCCAAAAAACTCCCCAAGCCCAGACATTATTCAGACCGGGCCGGGCTTACTTCAATCAGCTCTACTTCAGGTATACGATGCGATTTTCTCAAATTAGGAGGAAACACATATCTAAAAGCTGCTCAAGAGTACCTTATGAATTGATTATTATATTTCGACATTTATTTTTAGTTTTTGGGAGGTCAATTTTGTTGTTTTTGTCTTGACTCATGAGTCACGACCAAATGATTGAGAGAGTGTGAAAAGAACGAGAGACATGACCAAACAGTAACACTTTTATTAATCACGATTCCTTAATGATAACGCTGTAATAGCGACCACCCAAAAATATTTGATGAGAGAGAATAGAAAATCAATAAAATAGATGAGAGAAACTTCATTCAAGACTTCCATCATCGGTCATGGTCCTCATGGACTCATCACTCATGGTTGTCTTGGAATTGGTTATACTCCATCCGGTCTTTATTAGTTTACTCGTTTCTTTTACACAGAGTATTTTTTTAAAGCATTACAATTTGATAACGGACAATATCGTGATTTAATCACTATATTGTAAGTTGTCATCATAGATTGTACTTAGTTTATAGAAAAAAATAAGACTCCTGTGATTAGTTTAGTTCACCAACCTCTGATCTTTTTCGAAGAAATTCCTGGTTTCTAGTTTCTGATAATTAGAAACATTTCTATTTACTGAACAATTATAACCATTTTATCTTTTGTATCCAACTATAAAAGTTGTACATTGAATTGTAAATATAATATATTTATTGAATAGTGTTCTATTGTTCTAAACCACATCTGTCATCTACAAACTATATTATGATGGTTTCCTTTGTTTTGGTAGTACTTTTTTTTTAAATATACAATATTTGTAATTTAACCTACAATTGAGATAAATGCTAAAAAAAAAAAAATCGTTCCTAACTGGGCAAAGTTTATTTTTAAACGTAAAAATACTAGAACTTGTTATAATTCACCCTTTGGTTCTGTTCTATTCACCTTATTTTCAGTCCTGATAAGAAAAAATAAGTTTAGAGAAGGTCTATTAGGTTTTGATAAGTTCAGTTCATAAAAAATAAGGTTTAAGACACTCATAAAATAAGTATGATAAGTTCGGATAAGGTCTAATGATTTTACATAAGCAAAAATAAATTGAAAAGAACGAACCGGTTATCCTGAAATTAAATTTTAAAGAACAATCATTTCTAGAGTCGTTTTTTTTTGTTATAAATGAGTGAGTAAGCACAACGATGTAGATGATTCGATTTCAGATTATGAGTACTATCCTCACAAGACTTTATTAAATAAGCTAAATGACATTTACATAATCGTTTAGTTTATACTCCCTACACAAATATTAATCTATACATAATTTTATTTTCTGAGTGGCTCAAATTTCAGGTCATCCCTCATCCCAATAGTGTAGATATCAGGGAAAACGAAATGAAAACTACTACTAGTCAACTATTGAACAACTTGCCAAATTGACAATATGCTATTGCCTACCAAGCATTGAAGCATATCTCCACATTCCAACTATATTCATAGGAGATATTAGATAACACTGAATTTTTAACCTATCTAATTTTTTTTTTCCTTTCCTTTTTTCTAACTATACAATACTTTACTACTTTATATATAATTTTTTTTACTATTACTACTGCTAGTTTTTTTAAATAAGCCTTAAAAAACTAAAATATTACTGGTCCACATGTAAGATTTGAACCCCCATAAACAAGAATCTGGCGAGAAGTTCCTTCTACAAGCCAATACTTTTTTTTGTGTGTTCAGAATAAGAAACTCATGAACTTGAGCCATGGAGGGCAAGGAGAACCAAGCTGTGCTGCCTTCTCAGCTTGCTTTGAACAAGACGATGACGATGACGATGACGATGACGACGACGACGACGCCGTTTCCGCCACCTCCTGCTTCTTCTTGCACAAGAAGAAGTTTCTAGACCCCAACTCTGCTATCTTCTCCTCCCTTTCCAAACCTGCAATTCCACCAAAATTCAACACCAATCAATCAATTGAACTAATCATAATTCCATCATTTCTATAAATCATTTTAACTAATAATTAATCATAATTCCATCATTTCTATAAATGAATTGAACTAATACTCCAATTATACTTCCATCATTTCTATAAATCAATTCAATAGAAACACCATCATTATCTATCAGTTCTGATTTAACTACTCTATATCTCCTTTACACGCAATTTTAAGAGTATGGTAATATTGATAAACAAGGTAAACATATAAGTACGCGTATAATTTTAATTTAATTAACTCTATTCGTTTGTCGTATCTATCATGCTCCTAAAATTGCGTGCCAAAGTGCTAGGTAAGTGTCAACTATTTGACAGTAAGAATTTAATAAATCTTCAAGAGAGGAGAGAGAAAATTACTTTCAAGGCTAAATTGGGAGTAATGGAGATCAAAATCATCGAAATTCGAACAAGAAATCATAGGACGACGACCTTCCTTCATATACTGCTTAACAGCAGCACAAATCAAATCTTTGACTGTTAATTCCGGATTAATAATAACATGAACAATACCAACACTTCCTTGAATCGTCACATTTAACAGTACCTTCGTCAACTTCTTCGGCTTCATCTCCTCCGAAGTCGGAGAAACGACGCCGTTTCTTGCCGCCGACCTTAAATCCGGCACCGTTTTAGGTCGCCGGAGTTTCTCCGTTGCCGGAGAAGCTCCCGATTTTCCGGTGAACGACATCGATCTCTCCGAAACTTTAGGGAATATGCCGTTTCGAATTGGCTTAGGAGACGGCATGATTAATTACCGGCGCTTTTTAAACTTTGGTTTAGCGAAAGCGACGGAAACGGAAGTTGGAGGAGAGAGAAGAGTGATAAAGTGTAGCAGCTAACATAAGTTCATAATGTTTAGGTTGTTGAGGAATTTGGAGGAGAATAATTGGTGGTGAATTTTTTAGCAGGAGAAGCGGTGAGGAAGAGGGAATGGGGTGTGGAAAGGGTATTTATATAAGAGGAGAGAGAAAGTTTTGGAATGGGGGAGAGGAGTAAAAAGATGATGATGGTCCAATGGTGACACTCCAAAGGATATGGCTGATTTCATTTTTATTACTTTACGTTTTTTATAAATCTTGTTCCTTGTTGGGAAATGGTGATGTTGGGAGTATATCTATAGGGTTTTTTTTATGGTAGATAAGATGGTGGACACTACTGTATTGATACTTCGCTCAGGTTTAACCAGTCAGATTTGCAGGTCAGACTCCTTGGGATGGAGGGGGATGATAAGGGAAACCTTACCCCCAAAGAGCCCCTAGTGGGGTTTGATCCAATGACCTTAAAATCATGAGGCTAAACCTTTACCACTAGGTCAAGTCTTACTTGGTGTATTTCTATAGTTCTATCACTTCTATGGTTGTATATTTACGCCCTCTTGTATTTCCCAGTTATGTCTGACCTAGTGAAAATTATTGAATCTTTTTTAGAGTCCATTCATTATACGCCCAGATGTACCATACTCATTGTAATATTACTATGAAACCTTAGTGAGGTCTTTTCTTGGTTTGGTGAGATCATAAGTCATACCCCCATTCTAAAACTACTCGAAAGCCTTAAATAAAAAAATGTGATTAACAAGTTCATCTTCTTGATTTGGAGCATACGGAAAGAAAGGAATTCTATTATTTTCCAACAAGAAAAGTGGAATGTTTACAAAGTCTTTCATAAGGCCAATTTTGCTCATAAGGAATGGAGTATTCAAAACTCCATTGACAGTTTACAGTCGCCCGACTCTCCCTCGTTGGGAGCACTACCCCTTCCCCAATTCAAATTCCATCCTAGTGGCTTAGGAGCCACCCCCGCTCAACTCCTTCAAACTCAACTTTGATAGTCCGTTGAAAATTTCGTCAACAGCAACATGTATCATCATCCACAATTGCTCTGGCAGTTTGATCAAGGCATCCACTTACAACCTTGGAACTACTCCTATCCATATTACCGAGGGCTTAGCTCTCCACCACAACCTCATTTTAGCCCTTAACTTAGGCATCAAGAATATTTTCATTGAAGGGGACAATATTCTCGTCATCAATTGCAATTATACAAAATTTGGACTCCTCCCTGGCAGAAACCTCACATTATTCAAGATATCCGACTATTACTCAACAACTTCCACTCATGGCATATCCGACTATTACTCAACAACTTCCACTCATGGCATATCCGACAAATCTTTAGTGAGGCGAATAAAGCAACAAATTGGATAGCTAATGTAGTCATTTAGTAAATTCTTCTTTTGATATCCATCCTTGTAATAACTCCCTCCTCTCCTCCATCAATGCATTAAATTCTCCTCGCGCGGATGATCTCCTAATGTTATTTTTCATACCTTATAAAAAAATCATGGTACACCCGGATGTACCATGCTCTATTTAAGGGCAATTTTGTAATAAATTCTCCAAATGAGCAAAATTTTACTCATTTCTAGTAATAACTTATTTCTCTGTCTTCTTTCCTCATCTTCTTTACTCCTCTTCTTCTTTATTGTCTTTCTTACCACTAATTTTCTCTCTCCTCGATTATTTCTCTTAGCTACAAATTTCTCTAACCTCCATTATTTCTCACCTCCAAATTTCACTCTACTCAATTGTTTCCACATCCACATTTTCTCCTACATTGTCTATCTCTCTCCTCCAAATTTGCAACATTCGACGAAATTACTGAATGGCAAAATCAAATATTGGAGCTCTGAATTTCATCATTGAAGGAATTAATTTCAGATTTGAGAATAATATTAGATTTTCCAAAATTCTTTAAGGGCGGAATTAGAGCTAATCAAAGTGAGTCCGGCCCGAAAAATGTATGGGCTCGGGCAGATTTTTTGGGCCCGAATTCGGGCCCGTCCCGATTTTTAAAAAAATAATTGGACCTCTAAATTTCTTTCTCCTTGATAGTTTCTCTCATCGTGGCCAATCAAATTGATGAACTGTAAAATATGATTTGATAAAAGTTGGGCTTCATTAATGCTAAAAACAAATATTGAAGTTTTGGTGTTCATGAATGGTGGACTTAGTTTCACATTTGAAATCAAGATTGTAGTTTCAAAATGAGCAAGCACTTATGCTCATTTGAGAACATTGAGCAAAAGTGTTTCCTCATTTTCTCAAATGGGTAGAAGTGTTTTTCCATTGGAGAAAGTCTATTCATTTGGGCGAATGAGCAGAAGTGATTAGAAATGAGTAGAATTTTGCTTATTTGGAGAATTTCAAATGAGCAATGAGCAAAAAATAGTCTTGAGTGTACCATGAGCATGGTACACCCAGGTTTACTATAAATTTTCTCCCTTTTTGAGGTTGGGGGGTTTAATCCTCACTATGGACACTTTAAAGGAAGGGGTTCCCTTATTCTTCCCCCCATTACTAAAGTGTCTAGCCCTCTAACCCGAATTGAGTTGACCTATCAGAGGTTCCAACCTATTTAAGTCCCTTCATCTTATCAACCTAGTTAATTAAGTCCCTTCATCTTATCTACTTAAGAAAAAAGTAGTACAAAATCTAGAAGAATATGAAGGCATATGCGATGCTCAAGGTACTACAGGGTCTAGGGTGTATAATAAATGAACTCAAAACATTACTTGGGTAGCTTAAATACGAGGATTAATGGGTAGGTCCAATGTTATCAGGTTGGTAGGATCGAATCGGTAGGAATTGGGATCGAATCGTATGATCGTAAGATCCTACAATTCGGTAAAATATAGATAATTATGCTAGAATATGGTGAGAACCTCATGTTAACGATTTACACATATTAATAATGACTTATTTCATTAGCAAATGGTGATAGCTTTTCAATACTATAAGATTGAAGTAACATGCAACCGAAACTTAATAGGAGAAATATAATATGTGAAATTACTGTATGATTTTTTTACAATAGGATCGGATCATAGAGTTGTAGGATCGTATTAAAATCCTACCATGTGATTTTTTGTGGTTAGGTAGGATCGAAAGATCTTACAAAATTAAGATCCTACGTAGGATCGGGATCGGTGAGATCCTTCTGGATCGTAGAATCGTAGGATTGTAAGATCCGGGTCGGGATTTTAACAACAATGGGGGGTCTAACAAATACTATTTGTTAGTATTAGTTTCATACATCTATAATTACACAATTTGAATTATACTTTTTATACCAATCAAATAGTTTCATTTATGTGTTAGGATAAGATTTATATGTCATATACTTATATAATTTACTCAATCGCTTCTTTTTTATGGTTAAAATTGTCTGTTCTTTGTCCATAATATTTACGATTACGTAGTACCTCCTTTATTCCATATTGTTCTCTTTTATTACTGTAGCTCGAGATACTAAGGCACCAAGGAGAAAAGGGAGCAAAGTAGGGTAAAAAACGGGGATTATAATCCCTAAATAAGGGACAAGGCAAACTAAATTAGAATATGAAAGAACTCTATGAAATAGACAAACGTACAAAAAATGGGGAAGAACTTTAAGGACAAATGAAATAGTAAAAATTATAAAGATTGCATTTTTCATGATTACAATTTATGATTTCTTAGTCCATTATCCATATGAATTGACTAATCGTTAAAGAAGGAGAATCCTTGTAGTTAATTTGTTCCCATTTATTAATTTAACTTCTTAATTTCATTGTCATTATTATCATTTTTGAACATTCAACCATCATGCACCACCTCTTGATCAATTCTTCAATGTTTAGCGTTTATGCAGATTGCAACTCATGGATTCGACTCTTATTTATCCAGTATTAGCTATTTGGTATATGAAAATTCTAATATGGTCTTTTTTGGAAAAAGACCATGGAAAAAGTGGGGCCACAATGAATGTGAGCCTCACACCTCAACTTTCTTTAACATTTTCTTTTTTGCTTTGAAATGATTTTAGAAAATACCAAAATCATTTATTCTAATTTCTGAAAATGTTTTAAATAATTTCGAAAAATACAAAATAAAAAAAAATCTGAAAAATCCGAAAATTAATTTCGGCCAAAAAAAAATTTGGGGAAATTTTTTTTTTACCCAGATTTTCTCTCTCCTCTCCTCTACCCCTTCCTCCCTCAAATCTTCCATGGATCTTCAATTCTTCTCGAATTTTCAGTAGATCTCTTACTTGGACCCTTCTCTTTCCATGAAATGGTAAGAATTCATGAAGAAATCATGAATTTGTGATGTAGAAATTGGGAAATCGAAGTTTTAATTTCCGATTTTCGGGGAAAATTTTGGGGGAAATTTTTGGGGATTTTTTTTTCACTTTCCTCCCTTTCATCTTTGTAAATTCATGAAATAGATGAACAAACATAAAATTGATGATCGTATGTACACCATGAACCCTCGGATTTCCATGGAAATTAAGGTTTGAGTTTTAAAATGAAGAAACTCAAAATCAAAATTCTAGGTCATTATGAATTTAACAAAAACATGGTTTGGATTGTTGTAAGATGTTGGAAAACCGCCGATTTGGGACCGATTTGTGCGTTTTTTGAGTATTGATGACCATTGTAAAACTAGATGAAGAATTTCAGAGGAGAGAGAAAAAATCGAAAGCTTGAAGATGAAAATGGAAGAAGATGACTCAACGGACACTTTAGGTAATTACTAAAATAGGTTTCGGAACGGACACTTTAAGTAATTACTAAACTGGGTTTAGGTAATTCCCAAAACGTGACATAAACTAAGAGAAGTCTCAAAACCTCCAATTCCAAAGTGTATTGAAAATAAACAATTAAAATAAACAATCCTAAGTACAAATTAATCAATATGATATAAATGTGTAAATCCAAATAAGCCAAATAGAGTTATAAAGTCACAACATGTAAGAGATAAGAATGTCTTAATAGGTTTGGTAATACCCAAAATATTTTTGGTAATGCCCAAAACATGTTTGGTAATTACTTAAAATCATATGATCTGGGTTAATTTGGGCTTTTTAGTACAAGAAGGGACAATGGGGGCCCAAAACTCAAGCCAATGGGGTTTGGTGAGGTATTAGGCCTAATGGACCGAGTGGCATGATTGTCCAATCCCCATAGGATTGCTTTGATAAGTAATGGGAATGGATTGTGATTGGATAGGTTTGATAATGCCCAAAGCATGTTTGGTAATTACCTAAAAGCATATAATATGGGGTTAATTTGGGCTTTTTAGTACAAGGAGTGACAATGAGGGCCCAAAACTCAAGTCAATGAGGTTTGGTGAGGTATTGGGCCTAATGGACCCAGTGGCATGATTGTCCAATCCACATAGGATTGCTTTGATGAGTAATGATAAAGGATTGTGATTGGGAGAACATCCTCTACTTAGTAGGTTTGGTAATCCCCAGAACATGTTTGGTAATTACCTTCAACCATATGATGTGGGGTTAATTTGGGCTTTTTAGTACAAGAAGTGACAATGAGAGCCCAAAACTCAAGTCAATGGGGATTGGTGAGGTATTGGGCCTAATGGACCGAGTGGCATGATTGTTCAATCCCCATAAGATTGCTTTGATGAGTAATGGCAATGGATTGTGATTGGATAGGTTTGGTAATGCCCAAAGCATATTTGGTAATTAACTAAAAGCATATGATCTCGGGTTAATTTGGGCTTTTTATTACAAGAAGGGACAATGGGGCCCCAAAACTCAAGCCAATGGGGTTTGGTGAGTTATTGGGCCTAATGGACCCAGTGACATGATTGTCCAATCCACATAGGATTGCTTTAATGAGTAATGATAAAGGATTGTGATTGAGAGAACATCCTCTACATAGTAGGTTTGGTAATCCCCGGAACATATTTGGTAATTACCTTAAAGCATATGATCTGGGGTTAATTTGGGCTTTTTAGTACAAGGAGGGACAATGGGGGCCCAAAACTCAAGTCAATGGGGTTTGGTGAGGTATTGGGCCTAATGGACCGAGTGGCATGATTGTCCAATCCCCATAGGATTGCTTTGATGAGTAATGGCAATGGATTGTGATTGGATAGGTTTGGTAATGCCCAAAGCATGTTTGGTAATTAACTAAAAACATATGATCTGGGGTTAATTTGGGCTTTTTATTACAAAAAGGAGACAATGGGGGCCCAAAACTCAAGTCAATGGGGTTTGGTGAGGTATTGGGCCTAATGGACACAGTGGCATGATTGTCCAATTCACATATGATTGCTTTGATGAGTAATGATAAAGGATTGTGATTGGGAGAACATCCTCCACTTAGTAGGTTTGGTAATACCCATAACATTTTTGGTAATTACCTTAAACCATATGATGTGGGGTTAATTTGAGCTTTTTAGTACAAGGAGGGACAATGGGGGCCCAAAACTCAAGTCAATGGGGTTTGGTGAGGTATTGAGCCTAATGGACCGAGCGGCATGATTGTCCAATCCCCATAGGATTGATTTGATGAGTAATGGGAATGGATTGTGATTGGATAGGTTTGGTAATGCCCAAAGCATGTTTGGTAATTACCTAAAAGCATATGATATGGGGTTAATTTGGACTTTTTTGTACAAGGAGGAATAATGGGGGCCCAAAACTGAAGTCAATGGGGTTTGGTGAGATATTGATCCTAATGTACCTAGTGGCATGATTGTCCAATCTCCATTGGATTGCTTTGATGAGTAATGGGAATGGATTGTGATTGGATAGGTTTGGTAATGCCCAAAGCATGTTTGGTAATTACCTAAAAGCATATGATATGGGGTTAATTTGGACTTTTTAGTACAAGGAGGGACAATGGGGGCCCAAAACTCAAGTAAATAGGGGTTTGGTGAGGTATTAGGCCTAATGGACCAAGTGACATGATTGTCAAATCCACATAGGATTGCTTTGATTAGTAATAATAAAAGATTGTGATTGGGAGGACATCTTCCACTTAGTAGGTTTGGTAATCCCCTGAACATGTTTGGTAATTACCTTAAAGCATATGATCTGGGGTTAATTTGGGCTTTTTAGTACAATGAGGGACAATGGGGGCCCAAAACTCATGTCAATGGGGTTTGGTGAGGTATTGGGCCTAATGGATCCAATGGCATGATTGTCCAATCCCCATATGATTGCTTTGATGAGTAATGAGAATGGATTGTGATTGGATAGGTTTAGTAATGCCCAAAACATGTTTGGTAATTACCTAAAAGCATATGATATGGGTTTAATTTGAGCTTTTTAGTACAAGGAGGGACAATGGGGGCCCAAAACTGAAGTCAATGGGATTTGGTGAGGTATTGGGCCTAATGGACCCAGTGGCATGATTGTCCAATCCACTTAGGATTGCTTTGATGAGTAATGATAAAGGATTGTGATTGGATAGGTTTGGTAAAGCCCAAAACATGTTTGGTAATTAACTAAAAGCATATGTTCTGGGGTTAATTTGGGTTTTTTAGTACAAGGAGGGACAATGGGTGGCCCAAAACTCAATTCAATGGGGTTTGGGGAGGTATTGGGCCTAATGGACCCAGTGACATGATTGTCCAATCTACATAGGATTGCTTTGATGAGTAATGATAAAGGATTGTGATTGGGAGAACATCCTCCACTTAGTTGGTTTGGTAATCCCCAAAACATGTTTGGTAATTACTTTAAAGCATATGATCTGGGGTTAATTTGGGCTTTTTAGTACAAGGAGGGACAATGAGGGCCCAAAACTCAAGTTAATGGGGGTATGGTGAGGTATTGTGCCTAATGGACTCAGTGGCATGATTGTCCAATATACATTGGATTGCTTTGATGAGTAATAATAAAGGATTGTGATTGGGAGAACATCCTCTATTTAGTAGGTTTGGTAATCCCCATAACATGTTTGGTAATTATCTTAAAGCATATGATCTGGGGTTAATTTGGGCTTTTTAGTATAAGTAGGGACAATAGGGGCCCAAAACGATACTCAATGGGGTTTGGTGAGGTATTGGGCCTAATGGACCTAGTGGCATTATTGTTCAATCCCCATAGGATTGCTTTGATGAGTAATGGGTATGGATTATGATTGGATAGGTTTGGTAATGCCCAAAGCATGTTTGGTAATTACCTAAAAGCCATATAATAATAATTAAACAAAAAGAGACAAAGTGTAGCATACAATGTTTAGGTAATGACTATAGTCAAAGTTGGTAATTACCAAAAACTTTTACATCTAAACTATTTAATTTGATCTACTAAAGGACATTGACCTATTTACACAAAAAATGGACAGAGTGGACCATCAAAAGTTTAGGTTATGACCATATTTAAGTGAGGTAATTACCTAAATTTTTACATTAGAAGTGAATTCTTTGATCTACTAAGTTAGATTGTCATATGTCTACAAAAAAAACGTACACCAACTCGAACGACAAAACTATACCAAGGCATTGATCTATTTACGCGGATTGTGAACAAACTTAGCACGACAATATCGAGCTATATCGATTTGGTTATGTTTGCTTCTCACAATGTTGGCTAAAGCGCGTAAACGTTCAACACACATTGCTTCCGTCTGCACAAAAAGTTACACAAGTTAATATAATAACATCATGCAACAAAGTCAAATATATACATTAACACTTCGTATAGTGTAAAAAATGGTTGGGATCACGTCCACATCACCGCAGTGGATGTACTTCATCACATACATTCCACAATCATGCCTAAAAAAGAACAAATACATAAGTGTATCTTATATATAAATTTGAAAAAAATAAGAGAGTTCAAAATTTTATTTTACGCACGCATTCGGTTGTCGTGCACATGGTGGATATTCGTAAGTGAAATCTTTCATGTCCACGAACAAGGGCGCCAAACGGTGACCTACAAGGCTTTCCGAAGTCGCAGTCATCTGATGCAAAACAAAATAGGGAAAAGCAAGTGTTAACCAAACATTAATAGGGCTATGTCCTGTTTGGTAATAACCTAAATATATTAAGGTAATTACCTAAACACTACTGTCTCGTGTTTGGTAATAACCTAAAGATAGTTAGGTAATAAGTCTAATAACCGAAACTGTAATAAGTACAAATTTGAGTACCATGTCCATGACTGTCACAAGGCGATGGTTTGTTTTGGAAAGAGAATCCATAATGTAAACCTTTTTCTTACGTAAGTCTACGATCGTCAAGAACCAATGCTCATGCTTCATATCAAGCAAAGGAATATACACCTATAAACAAGTCACAAGCAACGTTTAGTAAAATTTAAATGAAACCACGTAAAGAAGCATACATAGCAATATTTAGTACAAACCTCTTCAATACTACTTAAGTCAGTTGGGAGAAAAAAATTCAACCAAGAAGCAAAGGTGTTCCAAAGGCTTATGTGACAACCCTTATACCCAGTCCGTTCATCTTGTTGTAACACAACAACCTACAAATTTTTTTTTTAGCCGATTCTAATAATTCTATAATAAACATAAAATTTAGTGAGTCACCTCACCATGAAGGTACTTGGAAGTATTAATTTCTTGCTTTTTTCCTTAATGCGGGTCAGTTGTAAATCATACATATACACATCAACGAACTGTTGAAATATAAAACTAATTAGTATTAGACCAATTACCAATACCTTTTGACATGTTTAACTGGTGTTCTGTCAGTGTTAGGTAATGACCAAAATACGTTTTGGTCATTACCTTAACACTAAAGTCATTACGCAAACTCATGTCAAACAAAACTACCATGTGACCCAAATAATTTGAGTAATGACTCGAACCATCATTGGTAATTACCAAATAATATCAGGACACAATTTAGGTATATATCAAAACTTGTTTGGTGATTACCAAATACTGTCAGACCAAAAGATCCCCAAACTTGTGTCAAAGGAAAAAAATTGAAATAGATGGCGTACGTATCTGACTGCTTAGCCATTGATCAGGGTAGATGCAAAAACATTCGTAGGCACTAAGAAAACTCCAAGACTCTTTCGGCCGGTACATAGTTTCATTTGACGGTCCTTTCAATATGTTCTTGCAAATATTTCTTTCAATCGGGTTCAAAGAGGGTAAGTACTTTTCGTAAAATGGAAGTGGCCTACCACGTGTTTTATATGGCTGCTTAATTGACGGATCGGCAAAAACTTCATTCGTCTTGGATATCTCATTCTCAAGGAACTTATATATTGATTGAAGTTGTTGCCCAATCGCTTTCTCTTGAACATTTTCCTACAATTCGAGGCATGGCTTGTTGGACTATATTAGTTTTTATACTAAAGAATGTGGCAAACATGAGAAAGTTTTATCTGATACCGATGATTCTTCAGTGTCACTCCGACCTTCTGCTGACATCTTAACCTTTTGCTGTGTTGATCTCTTTGCCTACCATAATGGAGACAAATAACAAATAAAATAACGTTAAGTTAAGTTAGTAATCATAAATCGATGGCATCCATTACCTTAAACGTGGTGATGTTAGTAACATTCCCAATCAACATAAAAGTCAATGACCAAACACAACTCGGCCATAAAATCATGACCTCGATTAAGAGTATCCACCTCATTTGTTTACTTGTTACAACTCTGGCCTCAAAAACTTTGGGTCATATAACCCTTCAAGCATTTACAATACAAGAAAATAATGGTCTAAAAACTTTGGTTATTACCAAAATCAATATAAATTTGTTTACTTGTTACAACTATGACCTGAAAATAATGGCCTTAAAACTTTGGGGGTCATATACCCCACATCACACATACAATAACAAATAAGAGCATATAAACATATGGTAATGACCAAATACAAATTTGGTCATTACCAAAATAGTACGTGTAAGTAAAGAATAAAAAATAATAAAATAAATTCTTTTCATACGCTGCTCATGAAGTTTTCTTCATCCACCTCGAGGGGTTTTTTTTTGCTGAACTTTTTTTCGGCTGAGTGGTTTTTTTGGCACTCGGAGGTGTTTTTGTGACATTTACTTTTGTGGTGCTCTTCTTCGGAGTGGCCTTCTTTATAGGCGTGTCCAAAACGCTTGGTACCCCATCTTCTTCTTTTTTTGTCTTGGCTTTTTTGGCGTCAACTTCTCTATTGGCATGTCACGAAGGATTTCCAAACCAAAGATAGGTTCGGGACGAACAAAGCGAATTTCCTTCATGCTAAACGATGATCTAACTTGCACATTAGGCACAAAATTCTCGTCATCATCGTCAACATCCAATTTACGCTTTGCACATTTAAGCGTATCACTAAGTATGGGAGATAGAAACATTTCACCCCGATGCCACCTTCTCATATAAACCAAATAAAACCACATGGATTAGGTTATCAATAACCCACATCTTAAGCATACAATGCCATCATCATATATGTTATAGTCACATAATTTGAGGCCATTGCCCAAGTCAATTATTATTATAGGTAATGTCCTAAAATGTTTAGGTAATTACCTAAAATGTTTGGAAATATCCTAATCTAATTAGGTGATTACCTAACATATATAGTGGTTATGTTAGGTCATTACCAAAAATGTTTAGTAATTACTTAAACCATGCAGTAACTTGCACAAAAAACCAGTGACATTCCACTACAATGGAGAGGATTCTTTTTAGAGATTCTTCTACCATTCCAATCCGCTGTTAACATAAACATTTTTATCAACGAACCTTTCATGTCATCAAAGTCATTCAATTCAATCATTTGAAAGTAAAAGAAAAAGAAAAAGAAGAAATGGAATATTTCACCCCGATGCCACTTTGTCATATAAACTAGGGGTGTTCATGGGTGGTTAACCGTCCCGAAACAACATTTAAGTTCGCTCTTTTTTGCGAACCGTAACCGTAACCGTTTAGACCGGTTACCGCCTAGCGGTTAACCGTTTTTTCGGTACGGTTTTTCGGTTAACCATTAACCGCTATTCAAGTTATAATATTATATTTTACTTAATGTAAATATATATTTTCTATTTGTTTTGTGCATATACTTTAATATTATATATACTCTATTATAAAATGTATTGTAAAGGGGATAATAAATCCATTGAAAACATAATAAAACTAAGAATTTACTCCATTTCATAATTATAGTATTTAAATTAGTACTAAAGTCTTCGAATAATCACATACTTCCTCTAATTATTGTTACTTAGTAACAAATATTAGAATTAATGTAGTTGTTGAAAAATGTTTCACAATAATTAAATAGAGGAAAAAAAATATCTCGGTTAACCGTTCACTCAAAAGTCATAACCGTAACCGTACCGTTTAACCATTACTTTTACCGGTTCGGTAATCGTACAGTTAAATTTTTTTTATCGGTACGGTTACCACCCATTTAGACCAATTTTCCGGTTTTTCAGTATGATTTTTCGGTTTTGGTTTTTTATGAACACCCCTAATATAAGCCACATAAAACCACATGAATTAGGTTATCAATAACCCACATCTTAAGCATACAATGCCATCATCATATATGTTATAGTTACATAATTTGAGGCCATTGCCCAAGTCAATTATTATTATAGGTAATGCCCTAAAATGTTTAGGTGATTACCTAAAATGTTTGGTAATAACCTAATCTAATTAGGTGATTACCTAACATATATAGTGGTTATGTTAGGTCATTACTAAAAATATTTAGTAGTTACTTAAACCCTGCAGTAACTTGCATAAAAAACCAGTGACATTCCACTACAATGGAGAGGATTCTTTTTAGAGATTCTTCTACCATTCCAATCCGCTGTTAACATAAACATTTTTGTCAATGAATCTTTCATGTCATCAAAGTCATTCAATTCAATCATTTTTCAAAGCAAAAGAAAAAGAAAAAATAGAATATTTTACCCGATGCCACCTTGTCATATAAACCACATAAAACCACATGGATTAGGTTATCAATAACCCACATCTTAAACATACAATGCCATCATCATATATGTTATAGTCACATAATCTGATGTCATTGCCCAAGTCAATTATTATTATAGGTAATGCCCTAAAATGTTTAGGTGATTACCTAAAATGTTTGGTAATAACCTAATCTAATTAGGTGATTACCTAACATATATAGTGGTTATGTTAGGTCATTACCAAAAAATGTTTAGTAATTACTTAAACCCTGCAGTAACTTGCATAAAAAACCAGTGACATTCCACTACAATGGAGAGGATTCTTTTTAGAGATTTTTTCTACCATTCCAATCCGCTGTTAACATAAACATTTTTATCAATGAACCATTCATGTCATTAAAGTCATTCAATTCAATCATTTGAAAGGAAAAGAAAAAGAAAAAATAGAACATTTTACCCCGATGCCACCTTGTTATATAAACCACATAAAACCACATGGATTAGGTTATCAATAACCCACATCTTAAGCATACAATGCCATCATCATATATGTTATAGTCACATAATTTGAGGCCATTGCCCAAGTCAATTATTATTATAGGTAATGCCCTAAAATGTTTAGGTGATTACCTAAAATATTTGGTAATAACCTAATCTAATTAGGTGATTAACTAACATATATAGTGGTTATGTTAGGTCATTACCAAACAATGTTTAGTAATTACTTAAACCATGCGGTAACTTGCAAAAAAAACCAGTGACATTCCACTACAATGGAGAGGATTCTTGTTAGAGATTTTTCTACCATTCCAATCCGCTGTTAACATAAATATTTTTATTAATGAACCTTTCATGTAATGAAAGTCATTCAATTTAATCATTTGAAAGCAAAAGAAAAAGAAAAAATGAAATATTTTACCCCGATGCCACCTAGTCATATAAACCACATAAAACCACATGGATTAGGTTATCAATAACCCACATCTTAAGCATACAATGCCATCATCATATATGTTATAGTCACATAATTTGAGGCCATTGCCCAAGTCAATTATTATTTTAGGTAATGCCCTAAAATGGTTAGGTCATAACCTAAAATATTTGGTAATATCCTAATCTAATTAGGTTATGTTTGGTCATTACAAAGGTACCTTTAGTAATTAACTAAACCCAGTAATATCTTGCACAAAAAACTAGTGACATTCCAATACAATGGAATGGATTGTGATTGGATAGGTTTGGTAATGCCCAAAGCATGTTTGGTAATTACCTAAAAGCATATGATATGGGGTTAATTTGGGCTTTTTAGTACAAGGAGGGACAATGGGGGCCCAAAACTCAAGTCAATGGGGTTTGGTGAGGTATTGGGCCTAATGGACCCAATGGCATAATTGTCCAATCCACATTGGATTGCTTTGATGAGTAATAATAAAGGATTGTGATTGGGAGAACATCCTCCACTTAGTAGGTTTGGTAATCTCCAGAACATGTTTGGTAATTACCTTAAAGCATATGATCTGGGGTTAATTTGGGCTTTTTAGTACAAGGAGGGACAATGGGGGCCCAAAACTCAAGTCAATGGGGTTTGGTGGGGTATTGGGCCTAATGGACCGAGTGACATGATTGTCCAATCCCCATAGGATTGATTTGATGAGTAATGGGAAAGGATTGTGATTCGATAGGTTTGGTAATGCCCAAAGCATGTTTGGTAATTACCTAAAAGCATATGATCTGGGGTTAATTTGGGCTTTTTAGTACAAGAATGGACAATGGGGGTCCAAAACTCAAGTCAATGGGGTTTGGTGAGGTATTGAGCCTAATGGACCCAGTGTCATGATTGTCCAATCCTCATAGGATTGCTTTGATGAGTAGTGGGAATGGATTGTGATTGGATAGGTTTGGTAAAGCCCAAAATATATTTGGTAATTACCTAAAAGCATATGATCTGGGGTTAATTTGGCTTTTTAGTACAAGGAGGGACAATGGGAGCCCAAAACTCAAGTCAATGGGGTTTGAGTGAGGTATTGGGCCTAATGGACCTAGTGTCATGATTGTCCAATCCCCATAGGATTGCTTTGATGAGTAATGGGAATGGATTGTGATTCGATAGGTTTGGTAAACCCCAAAGCATGTTTGGTAATTAACTAAAAGCATATGATATGGGGTTAATTTGGGCTTTTTAGTACGAGAAAGGACAATGGGGGCCCAAAACTCAAGTCAATGGGGTTTGGTGAGGTATTGGGCCTAATGGACCCAGTGACATGATTGTCCAATCCACATAGGATTGCTTTGATGAGTAATGATAAAGGATTGTGATTGGGAGAACATCCTCCACTTAGTAGGTTTGGTAATCCCCATAACATGTTTGGTAATTACCTTAAAGCATATGATCTGGGGTTAATTTGGGCTTTTTAGTACAAGGAGGGACAATGGGGGCCCAAAACTCAAGTCAACATAAACCAAATAAAACCATATGGATTAGGTTATCAATAACCCACATCTTAAGCATACAATGCCATCATCATACATGGATTATGTTATGAATTATTATTTTTGGTAATGCCCTAAAATGGTTAGGTGATGACCTAAAATATTTGGTAATATCCTAATCATATATGTTATAGTCACATAATTTGAGGGCATTGCCCAAGTCAATTATTATTATAGGTAATGCCCTAAAATATTTAGGTGATTACTGAAAATGTTTGGTAATAAACTAATCTTATTAGGTGATTACCTAACATATATAGTGGTTATGGTTGGTCATTACCAAATATCTTTTGTTCATACTTTAGTTTAGCTATTAGATGCAAAAAAATTTCAGATTAGGTTATCAATAACCCACATCTTAATCATACAGTTCCTTCATCAAGACAATTATTATATTAGGTAATTCCCTTAAAAGGTTTAGGTAATTCCCTAAAATGGTTTAGGTAATGACCTAAAAGATTTGGTAATATCTTAATCTAATTAGGTGATTACCTAAGATATATAGTGGTTATGTTAGGTAATGACCAAAATACCTTTAGTAATTACCAAAACCTTGCAGCACAAAAAACCAGTAACATTCCACTACAACGGAGGTCCCGAGAATGGTGCAAATTTATTTCATCTAATTGCTAAACGAAAGTATGATCTACTCAACAAATGTAACCCAATAAAAGTGTGAAGTGCATTGATTTATTGCAATTATCTCACACACACCTTAATTTTATTTTTGGTCACGTCCAAAATAAGTTTAGTAGTTACCAAAATGTCTTTATGTTTGGTCATGTGCAAAAATATTTTAGTAATTACCAAACCACTGCAGTACCTTACACTAAAAACCAGCTCAACCTCCCATGGAGGTCGCGAAGAATCTGAAATTTTTTTTCCATTTAGTAGCTAAACTAAAGTATGAACTAATCAAATGTAACCACAAATTGTCGCATAAAAGTGTGAAGTGCATTGATTTAGAGCAATTTAATCACCAATACCGTCATTTTATTTTCTCTAAAACCCTAGGTTTTTTTTGGGGAAAATTTTCATAAATTATAAGTTTAATCTTACTCATACGCACAAATGAAGATGGAAAATGATTAATTCGTTACTATATGCGAAATAATCAAGTAAAATTACATCCATTTCATGTACGGGTGAAGAGTTTAGATCGAAATCCATGGAGGTGAAGTTCAACAATGGAGGTGAAGGTTTGGGGAGAAATGGAGGTGAAGAATGGGTCGAAATGAGGGAGAACATGGAAGATAGGGTCGAAATTCAGGGAGAAGGTGGAAGAATGGGTCGAATTTGGGAGAAATTCGAATGTGGAAGATGAGTATTCTTCAGTTTTGGTGAAGAACACCAAGAACATGAAGAACAAGGAGGAGAGAGAAAATGGGTAAAAAAATTTTGGGTCCAATTTTTTTTTCCAAACGTGAATCACTGTTTGGAAGGTGAAATTTTTTTTTTGTGATTTTTTTATATTATTTTTTCGATTTTCAGAAATTAATTTCATAAATTTTGGTAAATAAACAAAATCAAAAAAAATTTATTTTGGCAATTAAAAGAAAAGGGAAAAGAAAATAAATGGGGGCTCCACAAGCAAGAATGTGTGGCTCACATTCATTTGCTTCCATGGTCTTTTTTCAAAAAAGACCATATTAGAAACATCCTTTGGTATAAGCAAGTAGCATTGTTATTTGTCGTACAGACGTGATGATTGCCTTGCTAGTTTGTTTAATCACTATATTAGGAATTAGGATCAAAGTTGACCTAATGGTTGTAAGAGCATGTACAATGGATGCACTAGCTTTTGTTGGTCTTTGTATTTTTTCCATTCTATTTCCTTTCCTCCTTCTTACACCTCACATCCCACTAACTCCCCACCAACTCATCTTTTTTTTCTCACAATAGGTGGGCTAGTTTTACTTGGTTTTTTTCATTTCTCTTTTCTACTTTTGTTATACCCCACTATACTCTCTTTCTTATCTAAAATATTTTTATTTATTTTAATATGGAGTATGTTTAGTATGCTTGTCCAGCAAGTAAACTAGTTTCCCTTAGATGTTCTTCACTTGGAGACTTGTGCAACGATGTCTGAATCTGGCCAATTCGAACCTGAGCTTCGTTCCCAAACCTGCAAAAAAGGGACCCACCCTGGAGGTTTGTGTGGTGGTTCCCCCTCCGAAGCTTAAGTCAGGAATCAGGAGTTTGAAGGAAAAAGTAGAGATAGAGAGAAAAATTGAGAGAGTATTTCCACAGTATTTCCACATAGTAAGTTTACACTATTTGCATTGAATTGCCTTTCTCCTGATTTCTGGGGTATTTATAGTGGATGTGATATAACTGCTGTCTTTTTATGGTACCCTAGAATAAAGGCACCTGATTGGCTAGGCAATCAAATCACGACACTTGTCAGGCTATGGTTGGAGATGGATCATCAACCAATCACCAACAACCGTTTAAGGGATTTGGGCTCTGACTAACCTTTGGACCAGAAAATGAGCCTTTTTCTCCCATCTGAGCAAAACCCAATGGTTAAACCGTCTTTCTGCATTTCTTCTGGTGGGACACGTGTACGGTCCACATGGAGCCATGTGTCTCAAGCAGAGCCATCGATAGTTTAGGCTACAACATTTGCCCCTAAAAGGGTTTTTACTGTTGGCCCATACAACGGTTAAGGCCCTTTTACCTGAGTAAGTCACCTCAAATTCAAAAAGAGGCAAAGACGCGCCATCTTTTGGGGCTTACCGGTCACATTTGACCGTTTTACTCATTACCGGTCAATTTTTAACCGACTCAACAGGTTTTTCACCCCCTATATATATGCTTACTTTGCCTTTATTAAATCATTTCACACATGGAGAGAAATTTTCTAGAGAGAGAGGCTCTGCATTTCTTGTTCTAGAGAGAGAGAGAGAGAGAGAGAGATCGTCTAGTTTCTGTTTTCTTCACCGAACCGTCCAAGTGTTTCGTCAGGTATATTTTCTTCCTTTTTTTTGTTTTTTTTGTTTTTCTTTATTCTTTATTCTTTCTTAGAAAATCAATAAAATGGATTCCTCATCTTCGTCAAATAATCCTGGCCGCCCAAGAGTTGGTCTTGACCCTAAAAACGATAGTACTTCTCCTTCGGCTCATTCTAGAGTTGGGCCTATTCTGGCAGAGTATATATTTTTTATGGTTTTGGCCGGCAAAGTCAGACGACCCAGTCTTTACCTGTGTAGGGTAATCTGGCGCGCGTCAAGCATACGACCCGTCTAAGACGAAGAATAATTCTCCCGTCCTATAGCTCGAAGATGGAGGAATCTACTGGACGAGTTCCAGATGAGACGAGGGAGACCCAAAGTGCTCAGCCTTTGGCCGGGCCTACCTCCCCTGATAACAGTGTTAGTGAAAATCTTGAAAAAAATCCTGAGGCTAGTCCGTCTGGCAGAGACATCGAGATGAAGGAAGCCGGCGACGAGCATAACGAGAGTGGTTCTGGCACTGCTGATGAGTCGGACGAACCCTCCACCACTTCGTCTGAAATTAGGAGACGCTTAGGTCCCCTTTCTGACCCGGCCTTTATACTAGTCAATCGTAAGTGGTTAGAGAAAATAGGGCATGATCCTAGCTACCTGTCCACCTATATGCGCATGCCGGGCTTCTCCTTCGTTATACCTACTTTTTTTATTATTTAAAAAAAATTTTTTTTTTTTTTTTTTTTTTTTTTATTTTTTTTTTTTTTATTTTATATTTTTATTTTTTTAAAAAAATAATTCCCAACAAATATCGGCCCGCAAAAATTTTGAATCGTCCACGGTCCAACCGGCGTTTTGGACCGGTGCACACCCCTAGTTATACCTAATAAAGAGGCTACGATTCTAAGTGCTCCCAAGAATCACTTCGCCGTCTACAAGCTAGCCTTGGATGCGGGGTTGAGGTTTCCTCTTCATGACTTCGTAGAACAAGTGCTTAGGCATTACAACATCGGCCATAATCAATTGGCGCCAACGCCTGGTACAATATTTTGACATTTATAACCGTCTGCGAGCTACGCGGCCTGGCCCTTTCCCTTCCGGCCTTCACCCAGATACACTATGCGTCCAAGATTCCAGGGACAGTGGAGGGAGCGTGGCTCAACATTTGCAACCGCCCCGATTTTCTGACTGCTTGGGGCATACCTTCGAAGATGCACGACTGGAAAGCCGACTTCATCTTCCTTCGGGCGGCCAACGACTATATCACTGAGGGCTATCATTTTTATAGCCGGGCCGTTACAAACACTAGGCGAGGGAAATCCTTTCTGGATTTAGAGGACAAGTTTCACGAGGAGGTGGTGGAATACATTAGAATAAAAGAGTACTCCAGACCAGGTCACACATCCTTTAAAGGGCCAGCTAACTGGATTCCCTTTAAAGTGATGTTTTGTGACGATAACTTGTTAGTCGCCGCCGGCTTGCGGTTGGCCGAGGATAGAGGTATATCTTCGGAACTCCCAAGTAAAATGCCCCATCCAAAAAATGTGTGTTTGACTAACCCTTTATTTCTTTTTCGTAGATACACCCAGAGCACTCCTCAAAAGATCTTGGACGGGAGACATCAGCATGTCCAAGTTCACCGATAACTTGTGGAAGGAGTATGCCAAGTCCATCGCAGAGAAGAGGGCTGAAACTCTGGTAATAAATTTTTTTTTTTGGACGAGGGTTGCTTGAGGAAGGAAGGCGTCCATAAGTGGACGGCTTCCTTCAACTAACTTTTCTCGTCTTGAAAGATATAAATGCCTTGGAAGAGGCCCAGGCTTGTCCGCTTAAGGCGATGATTTCGATCTTGGACGGGGGACAGTCGATGAAGGAAGGTGTCCATGCTTGGACGACTTCCTTCTCCGAACCATCCTCGTCTGCGTTTTATAATGGCCTTGGACGAGGGCCTTGGTGGTCCGCCCAAGGTAAATGCATGATTTTGGACGAGTGTTACTCGAGGAAGGAATGCGTCCATGCGTGGACGGCTACCTTCTTCGAACCATCCTCGTCTGAGTTTTGTAAGGGCCTTGGACGGGAGCCTTACTGGTCCGCCCAAGGTGACGACTTTATCCTGGACGAGGGTTAGTCAAGGAAGGTAGTCGTCCATGCTTGGACGGCTTCCTTCTTTGAACCATCCTCGTCTGAAGTATGAAGGAAGCTTTGGACGATCAACCCTCGTCTGGGGACCAATAATCTTTTGTAGCTATTCGTTATTTGGACGATCATTTTCCTGACTTGTTGATTTTTGCAGAAAAGTGCCCCAACTAACAAAGCCCCACCGGGGAGATCTTCTTCGTCTAAGAAGAGACCGGCAACGGCTGGGGACCAGCAGCTGGCCAAAAAGCCTAAGGGCTTTGCAAAAAAGAAAACAGATAGACCACTCCAGCCGGCAAAGAGGCCTAGGGGAAGACTATCCGTCCTCTGAAGGACAAAGTTTTAAAGGAGGAGTCATCCACCAATGCCTCGGTTGCAGAAGAGAAAAAGCTGGACTCGGTTCCTGTTGATCAGTCGGATACGATTGATAAATCTGAGGTCCGACCAGACTCTGCTCTGGCGCTGGTGGTCCCTGAGCCAGAAATGACTACTGAAGATAAGCCAACATTCAGTGGCACGGTTGCCAAGCTGGTCTCACAGATGCCGCTATCTATTAGAGCGGCGTCTCTATCTTCGGGTGAGTCGTATTATCCTAACATATGTAGGACGCTGCGGGTCGGTGGACGTTCAATGAGTCCATCCAACAGACAAGCAGTGATCATTCTTATCAAGAGAACTGACTCCCCCCTCTTTCAGATAAGGGCAAAGGCTCTGCTTCTGCCCCGGCTGCTCCCATAGTGGACTCAGACGAGGAGGCTTCTGCCGCCTTTGCCAAGATGCCGAAGGCTGAACGTGAACGGCTTAAGCATGAGCTGTTCAAGTGCTACCATGAATCCTACATAAAGGGCCTAAGGGGAGCATCAGCTGGGCATGTAGGTTACATGTCACAACTTGCTGCCGAGGTAAAGTTTATTGCCACTATTGTTTTTGTACTTGTACAATTTTTTTTTTTTTACCACTCGTCTAATGACTTGCTTGATCTCCACTGTTCCAGCTCCTGGCTCGCAGTATTTTAACTGAGGAATGGGCGAGGGAGCTTAGGAAGGAGAATAAGCATCTCGTCCATCAAGCTACAACGGCCGGCGACAAGGCCATTTATGACATTGAGATGGCGGAGACTCTTCACCGTCAATCAAGGGAGGCTTGGGAAAAACGGTCGGCCACGCTGGAGGCTAACAACCAACATTATCTCATCACCATCAACCAGCTGTACAAGGATCAGGATAAATTGAACCTGGCCTTGAACACCGTCTCAACTGAGTTGAGAGGCGAGAGAGATACTGCCCTTTTGACCGCTGTTCAACTTAGAAGGGAAAATATCCTTCTAAGGGCTCAAAATGCTCGGCTGAAGAAGGAAACGGCCCAGGCTTTAGAGGACGCCAAGGAAGGCCTTAAACAGGTCATTGAGACGTCCAAGGACTGGGCCATCAAGGCCTTTGAAATGCTGGCAGAGCCTCGTGACGTCCCCAACTTTGTCCGTCGTCTGTAATTTCAGGAGAGCGTCCACCGTGCAATGGTGACTGCTCAAGAGCCTCCTGAATTCCTAGACTCAGATGAAGAGGTTACTGACAAGGAAGAGTCTCCTGAGGACGACCAAGGAATAGGTGCTGAATGAAGTGCCTAACTTTAGGTTTATTTTTCTAAGTTTCTTAGGTTGTTTAACGTTGTAGCTTAGTCTTTTTTCTTCTTTTTGCTTTAAACTAAGTTGTAATCATTTATGACGAGTATATAATGAAATGACTTTTTTCCCATTCTTGTCCTTGTTTTTATTGCACTTCTTTGCAACTCAATCTAGCAATAGATGCAACCTGTCTTTGCCTTTGGACGATCTTCATAATTTTCCGTACCTTAATGCAAGTACAGATAAAGCTCGTCCTGCTTTCGAGTGAGTGCCATCCTTGTTTTTGGATGGTCTTCAGGCTTGTTTAAGGGAAGGGTGAATTTCGTCCTGCTTTGGACGGTTTTCATCTTTCCTTAAAGAAGCCAACTAAAAATGTGGCTCGTCCTTATCTCTGGACGATCTTGAAACTTAGTTAACGAAAGGGTGAGTCTCATCCTTGTCTTTGGACGATCTTCAGACCTGTTTAATTGTGGCTCGTCCTGATTTTCGGACTGCCTTTTAGCTTAGTTAAAGAAAGGGTGAATCTCATCCTTGTCATTGGACGATCTTCAGACTTTCCTCAAAGAAGCTAAGTATAATTGTGGCTCGTCCAGGTTTTCGGACGGCCTTCTAGCTCAGTTTAGAAAAGGGTGAGTCTCTTCCTTGTCTTTGGACTATCTTCAAACTTTCCTCAAAGAAGCTGTATAATTGCGGCTCGTCCTGATTTTCGGACGACCTTCTAGCTTAGTTAAAGAAAGGATGAATCTCATCCTTGTATTTGGACGATCTTCAGACTTTCCTCAAAGAATCTAAGTATAATTGTGGCTCGTCCCTCAAACTTGACTCGTCCTAAAAGTTCCAAGGTTTTAGCTGTATCCCCCCCTTCTTGGGCTTAGCTCATCCTTATATTCTGGACGAGCTTTGCACCAAGAAGGAGAGCGACCAACATTGGCCGAGCCAACGTAAACTCTTTCGTTTAGGACGAGCTTAGATATTTGTAGGCAATTTATATATTGCTGTTTGTGGACGAACCATGGTTTGGCCGGCTTCCTTGAGGAAGCAACGCTCGTCTTGAAGTAGTGAACCCTTACTAGGGCCTTTACTACTTAGTTGTCCTTGCATTTGAGAGTAAACTTCCTTTACTAAGGCTTGCTTACTTCTGGGCAGCTTCCCTTTTAGAGACCCTGACGTTTCTCTTACTAGAGATTTTTGTCAATTGGTTGGCCATATGTGTGATGCACCCTTTAGGTTTACTACACTTTGGCCGGTCTCTTTGAGGGAGTGATGTTCGTCAGAGAAATGGGTATTCCCTGTTTTGAAGTTCAGTGTCTATCTTTTACTTTGGACGTTTTATTGTTCTTTGTAATTTTGTCCAAGTTAATGTCACTTTTTGACCACTAGACTAACTGGTGGGAAAAATGCCCCAAAGTGAACAACTTGGGAAAAAATAGAGGAACAATATATATGAGGAGGAAGTAGAAATTGTATTATATGAAGTTTACTTGACCAAGTGTCAAGATACATGTATACAATTCTTGTTTCTCTCTTGTTAAAGTCCCGAGCCATTCTCAGCTTGTACAATTGCATTCTTAGCAGCGCATTGCCCCTGAGTCCCTGACCTCTGGTACTTGGTCTAAGGCCGTGCGTAATGCAGCCCAATTGGCTTCCTCTGTGTACATCATGACTCTCAGGGTGGGTTCTTCAATCGCAATGGGCAAGACAGCTTCAGTACCATAGACTAACATGAAGGGTGTCTCTCCTGTAGAGTTTTTAGCCGTGGTTCTGATGGACCATAACACCAGCTGTAATTCTTCCACCCATAGACCATTGGCGTTGTCCAGCTTTTTCTTGATGCCGTTCGATAGAATTTTGTTGAACGACTCTACTTGCCCATTGGCTTGTGGGTGGGCGACTGCAGCAAAGTGGGCTTTGATTTCCCTTTTTGCCAACCAATCTTTCAGCTTAGGCATTTCAAACTGTGGACCATTATCGAAGACGATGGACTGCGGCATGCCAAATCGAGTTATTATGCTCTTCCAAATAAAGCCCTTGACATCATTCGTTGTTATACCCCGTGTTATTCTAGTATGAACACTAGACCAACTACAAGAGGGGGGTGAATTGTAGTTGAGGAGAAATTTTTAATTTGTAATGCGGAATTAAAACAAACTTGAAAGTAGAAAGAGACAAGCACACGAGATTTTTACAAGGAAAACTTCCTAGGCCCAATAGGAAGAAAAACCTTGACCACGAGAGATTGACTCAAACTCTTTTTAATATAATAGGCCAAAAGACTCTCTTTTGTACAACCTATAACTGGACCTTCTATGTTCCTCTAGGAACTTGTTCCCCAGTCACTCAGTTCCCCCTGAACTGATGACACTCACTCTTGACTTCACTCGAAGTCGTCTCTCATCTCTCTTTCTTTCTCTCTCTTGAATACAAGGATATTCTCTGAATTTTCTCTCACCCACACACTATGGATATTACAATAATAAGTATGTTGAATATAAGAGGAAATTACAAGAAAAACTTTCTAAGTATTGATCGACTTTTATGCTCGAAAGTTCTTGAGTTTTCTTCGAATTGTCTTCCTCTTATATAGCTGCTGCAAATCTTCTTCTACTGGTCATGCTGTGCTCCATGTTCTCCTCAAATAGCGTGAGTGGAGTAATGGAGATTATGGCTCACTTTTCGTTGCATTTTCTCCATGTTTAGTGCAACGGAAATAAACTACCTTCCACTATCCGTTAGTAGGAGAACTTCCAGCAAGTAATACGCAGGTTCATGGAGTTTGTTAGAGAGCTTCAAGGAGTTAGATCCACATTTTATGCACCGCAATCTCCAACTGTTTTGCACGCACAACAACAGCAACAAAAATATCTAATAACTTAAAGATTCTAAGTTACTAGAATATTAAACATACCATATTATAAAAATTCAAAGTGCATAAAATAAATATCTTGACTTAGATTAAATAATTAATCTTTCTCCACAAGATATAAATGCAAAATTAAACATTACATTATTTTTGGTATTTTATAATTTTCGCTAAATAAAAACTATATAGTAAAATTATCCTAAGTATTTGGCATCATCAAAACATGGAATACAACAATATTCCCCCTTTTTGATAATGGCAAATATAAGGCATATAAAAATATAAAATAAACAAATATTTATAAATGAAAAAGAAAACTAATTATAGCAAAAGAATCAAAAGCTAATGTGTTAATAACAAAAGATTAAAACAGAAAACTAATACTAATCGAACTAGCACAAACATATAAAAACTAAACTAAGACTAATTTAACTAGTAAAAACAGAAATCAGTTTTCAAGACAACGTAAAGAAAAATCCAAAAATCACCTAGAAACTAAGAAGACTAGAATTGAATTTTTTTATGTGCCACTCTACTTCTTTCCCCTTTTGTCATCATCAAAAACAATAAGTACCCAGCAGTACTCTAAGAGTGAAGCATATACAACAATATCAATGCGTAGTAACTCAAACACTCATCTAATAATACTAGCCATCCATACATTATAATGAGCACATGAAGATGAGATTAAAGCACATAGTCATGAAAAATGCACAAACTGAGTTCAAGATAAAGATAAGAAAAAGAGAAAAAAGCACAAAGAAAGAGAAATAAGAGAAGAAAAGATATAAACCAAAATATTTTATCACCAAAAAGGGATGGGTGATAAAAGATAGTAACAAGTCACCATTGTTTTAATACAAACCAACCAAAAAAAGAAATATTGTTTCATCAGATTAAGTAGAAGGGAAGGGGATTAGGGATTGGAGGACTTGGAGGGCTTTGGGCGAACAAGGAAAGAAGCGACCACATCATCAATCTTCTCTCGAACAGTTGATTCTCGTCTCTGCACTCGTGCTAGGATCTGCTCCTGCTAAAGATCAACACGAGCAACCCTTGCTTCAAGACCCTGAACTCTGGTGTGCATGAGAGACAGAGATTCCTGAATTGTATGAAGTATACCATGAAGACCAGTGGTAGAGAGAAGAGGAAAATCAACAGTCCTTGACCCTGATGGAGCTTGATCCTCCTTAAGATCAATATGAAAAGCACCCTGACCCTGTTCCTTGGGAGCCTTGGTCACAACAATTCTTTGGCTCTTCCTTACTGACCTAGGTCCTTCAGCACTGACCTCCTCCTCAAACTTCCTCTTGACCCCAGTTTCAACCTTCCCCTTAGTTTCTGCTACCTCAAAGTCTAACATCCCACCATGTACCCTGAGAGACAGCCTGGATAGGGTCTCTTTGGTCAAATAGTTATCAGGCTCTAGATCAAAAGAGGTACTAGAAGGGAGTTTAATTTGATTCTTCTTGAGGATAACAGAAATCAGATTAGCATACCCTACTTTTGTGTTGTGGGAAATGCAGTAGGAATGGTGAGAAATCATTAAAGCTGGGAAGTTTATTTTTATGTTCTTAGCAAGGCAAAACATCAAAGAAAGATCCATGAGGCTCGCTTGAGTCCTCTTGGAAGTCCTTGGCAGTATAAAGCGCCAAACTAGGTGAAACAAAAATTTATGAAAAGGAGAGAGATCTTTCTGATCTTGGGACTGGTCAGACTCCTTACCCCCAAAGTAACTCAAAATAGTAGCATTTGAAGCCCCATTCACATTTAACTTAGCCCTACCCTTTACATATTCCTTGTACCCCTCAGTAGGTACATCAAAACATTCCCCTAAGTTCTTTTCAGTGAACTTAACCAATTTCCCAGTGACCACACTTATGCATAAACCCTCGTTATTTTCAAACTTAGCAACAAACTCACTCATCTCGCTTTCATAAAGACCCTCATCAAAACTCAACACTTTGACCCATTTTTGAAACTTAACAAGATCAAGAAATTGACTCCACTTAACTTTCTTGCACCAGGTGAAATCAACACAAAACCCAATGATATACTTAGAGGATTTTGATTTCTTACCCCTTTTCGTAGGTACCAAGATTTCCTTTTCTTGCTCTGTTTCAGCATCATCCAAATCGTCTTCTTTCTTTGGAGAGAACACTGCATTTTCCTGCCGAATTTGCTTGAGAACCCAGAGAATCTTCATTTGAGTTGGAAGATTCATTCTCGCTTTCGTTATAATCCACCAGAGGTGAAGATTTTTCAGCCGGAAAATTTTTGGTATCTTCGGAGGTTTTTCTTTTGGGAGCCATTTAGGGTTTTAGGTGAGGAAGATGAAGATGGCAGATTTGTGTAGAGAGAGAGAGAGAAAGGCGGTTTTGCAGAGGTAATGGTTAAATTTTGGTTTGATTTGATGGGTTTTTATTTAGAGCGGAATTTATGGGAATTGTGAAGAGGAATTAAATGTGGCTTTTCCCTTCCTTCTTTAAATCCAGTGAATGATTTTAGTTATAGGTTTGTACATGAACGTTGGTGAAACGTTGCCATTAAAAAATATTTGTGGGGGATGAATGAAAGAGGATAATAAATGGAAGAAGAGAAAATAAAGTAAAATAAAGATAATATTTACGTGGAAAGAAAGAAAAGAGTAGAAAGTGTGAACTCATGCATGTAACATGTTCAATCTATATGTACAACAACCTTTCTATTTTTACTCAAGTATATGCATGGACAATAAGGGGAGTATTATGAAGACTAATATGAGTCCTTTACAATGACTGTGAAATGAGTGATTAAATTCACAAAATATTGCTGGCCACTTAGTGTAATCTTGTAACTAAGGGTTTTATTTGAAGTAGCACACTCAATGAATTCTAATCATCCCTAGCTCTAAGCGAATTTTCTCAAATTTTTCTCTAGGAAGTGGTTTAGTCAAAATGTCAGCTATTTGATTTTCATTTGGACAAAATTCGACTTTGACAAGACCTTTTTCTACATTATCCTTAAGGAAATGATGTCTAATGTGAATATGCTTGACCCTTGAATGATGAACTGGATCCTTAGAGATACAAATAGCACTAGTATTATCATAGTAGATAGGATCACACTTAAACTTAATGCCAAAATCTCTTACTTGTTGCTTGATCCAAAGGACCTGGGAACAACATGCAGCAGCAGCCATATACTCTGCTTCTGCTGTGGATAAGGCAACAATATTCTGCTTCTTTGAGCTCCATGACACCAAGCTTGTTCCTAGGTACTAGACAATGCCTGATGTGCTCTTGCGGTTAACCAAGTCTCCAGCATAATCCGCATCCGAATAGCTTACTAGGTCAAACACTTCACTTTGAGGATAGAACAAACATAAGTCATCGCTTCCTTTCAAGTACCTTAGAATTCTCTTAACTTCTGTTAAGTGAGATTCTTTGGGATTTGATTGGAACCGAGCACATAAACCAACACTAAAAGAAATATCGGGTCTACTTGCAGTTAAGTAAAGTAATGAACCAATCATACCTCGATATTGCTTCTCGTTTACACACTTACCATTTGAATCTTCATCTAAACTTGTTCCTGTTCCTATGGGAGTGTGGTTGGTTTTTAAGTGTTCCAGTCCATATTTCTTGAGCAGTTCCTTGACATATTTTTGTTGATGGATCATTGTTCCTCTTTCAGTTTGCTTGATTTGCAATCCCAAAAAGAAGTTCAACTCTTCCATCATGCTCATTTCGAATTCACTACTCATAAGATCAGCAAACTCCTTACAAAGAAGATCATTAGTAGCACCGAAAATTATATCATCAACATAAATCTGGACTACTAATATGTCTGTTCCTTTTGATCGAAGGAACAAGGTTCTATCAACTTTACCTCTTATGAAATCATGTGAAAGCAGGAATTTTGATAACCTTTCATACCAAGATCTAGGAGCTTGTTTCAACCCATAAAGAGCTTTATCAAGCTTATAGACTTGATTTGGAAGTTTCGGATTTTCAAATCCAGGAGGTTGTTCCACATAGACGTCTTCAATTAAAAAACCATTTAGAAATGCATATTCGACGTCCATTTGGTACAACTTAAATCCCATAAAGGCAGCAAAGGCAATCAAAATTCTAATTGCTTTTATTCTAGCAACAGGAGCAAAGGTTTCATCAAAATCAATACCTTCTTGTTGATTATAACCTTTGGCAACAAGTCTGGCCTTGTTCCTTACCACAGTTCCATGCTCATCAAGCTTGTTCCTGAAGACCCATTTTAGTCCTATGACCTTCTGGTTCTTTGGTTTGGTCTCCAGGTGCCATACCTTGTTCCTCTGGAATTCATTTAGCTCCTCTTGCATAGCGTTGATCCAATCAGCCTCCTTGAGTGCTTCCATATAGTCCTTAGGTTCTGTCATAGATAAGAAGGCATGAAAAGCACAAAAATTCTTCAATTGGGATCTCGTTTGAGTTCCCTTTTCAATGTCACTTATTATCAATTCTAAAGGATGAGAATTTTGGTGTTTCCAAGGCTTTGGATCAATTCTCCTAGTTGCTTCTTGAGTTTCTTGAGGTGATTGATTCACTTGATCTTCTTCTGGATCAGGAGATCCTTGATACTCCTGAGTTCCTCCTGTAGCTTGTTCCTCAATGGGATCAGGCACAAGGTTATTAGGATCAGGAACTTGCTTCTTCTCTTTTCCTGCAGGGGTTAGTTCCTCATCTTTTTTATTAAACTCATCAAGGCGAGTCAAACCAATTTCAAAGTTATCATTGTGACTTTGTTCCTGCAGAGAGTTAGTCTCATAAAAAATAACATGGACACTTTCCTCGACACACATTATTCGCTTATTGTAGACACGATAAGCCTTACTACTTAAGGCATATCCTAGAAAAATAGCCTCATCACTTCTAGCATTAAACTTTCCTAAGTTGTCCTTTCCATTGTTATGTACAAAACATTTACATCCAAAAACATGAAAATAAGACATATTGGGTTTTCTTCCTCTAAGGAGCTCATAAGTTGTCTTCAAGATGATTGGTCTTAGCATGACACGATTGATGATGTAGCATGCCGTGTTCACTGCTTCAGCCCAAAAATTCTTTGGAAGACCGCTTGCAATAATCATTGTCCTTGCCATATCCTCAAGAGTCCGGTTCTTCCTTTCGACTACACCATTCTGTTGTGGTGTTCTTGGAGCTGAAAAATTATGATCTAAACCTTCATTGCTACAAAATTCATCAAACTTGGAGTTTTCAAACTCCGTACCATGGTTAGATCTTAAATGCTTTAATTTAAAACCACTTGTTCTTTGAATCTTTTTAGCAAAGGTTAAAAATTCATCAAACGTTTCATCCTTACTATGAAGAAAAATAACCCATGTGTATCTCGAAAAATCATCTACTATGACTAATACATATTTCTTACCGGATCTGCTTTGGATGCGTACAGGGCCACATAAGTCCATGTGAAGAAGTTCTAATGGACTTTGTGTGCTTACTATTTTCTTGGATTTGAATGAGGATCTCACTTGCTTGCCTTTAACACATGAATCGCAAACATAGTGGTTTAGTGACTTAATTGTTGGTAGACCAACCACCAAGTCCTTTCCACTTAGTTTATGCAGTAGGGACATACTTGCATGACCACATCGTTTGTGCCACAAAAAAGGATCAGCTTCGATCACACTTAAGCATGTGAGATTATTCCTAGGAACAAGGTTTAGGTCAACCATATAGGTGTTCCCTTTCCTCGTTCCCTCAAGGATCTTGGTTCCTTTACTTTCATTGCTGACTACACAAGACTCATTAGTAAATTTCACTGTATTTCCCTTATCACAAAACTGAGATATACTAAGTAAATTATGTTTTAAACCCTCGACCAAAAATACATTATCTATGGAATGTGACTGAGATTTACCAATCTTACCAACTGCTACAATGTTTCCTGTAAGATTGTCTCCAAAGGTCACAGTTGCTCCATTGAAGACTGAAAGTGAGAGAAATTTTGATCTATCTCCTGTCATGTGCTTAGAACAACCGCTATCGAGGTACCACAAGTTGTTCCCCCTCACTTCAGCCTGTACCATAGCAAACTAGTTAGTGGTAGGAACCCAGTCTAGCTTGGGTTCCATTGTTGGACTTGAGCCTTTCTTAATTTTCCAAACCTGTTTCACTAGGTACGTGTTCCTCTCAATACGTTCTTCTCTGGCGGAACAATCAGACACAATGTGACCACTGTTCCCACAGTAAGAACATATTTTACTACTTGGCAGATCAACATATTTTTTCTTTTTGTTCTTCTTCTTGTGATTGAAACCTAGACCATCTCTTCCTTTGTTTAGATACTTATGTATCCATGTGACTGGGTCAGGAAGCTTGTTCCTTGAGGGCTCCAGTTTCTTCTTTAATACCAGATTTTCTTGAAAAATATTGTCAAAATCGTTTTTCAAATTTTCAGCAATATTTCTGGTATTAGATGAAGAGAATGTTCCTTCAGGAACAAACAGTTTCAATTCTGCCAGTTCCAAATTCAAAAGATAATTTTCATTTTTGACTTTTTCAAATGCATCTAAATAAGCTCTACTCTTGTCAAAAAGTTCAAAGAATCTTTTTTCAGTGTCACATTTTAATGTGTTAAGCCAATTAGAATGGTTCTTAGTGACTTTCAAGGCATTAGTTAATTGATCTCTTTTTGCACATACATCCTTGTAATCATCTAAGATTTCTAGCAAAAGTTTTATTAATTGGCTTTTATTCAATTATGTAAGTTCCTCTTCAATGGCATTAAAACTTACCTTGGGGTTTGATGATTCCACTTTTTCTTCGATATTTGCCATGAGACATAGATGGGCAGTTTCTTCCTCAGCTTGTTCCTGCTCCTCCTCTGAGTCGGACTCTCCCCATGCTGCTACAATGGCTCTCTTCATATCATTTTTTGAAAATGATCTTTGTTGTTCCTTGCCCTTCTCTTTGTATTTTCCTTTAGCTTTCTCGTTTTCCCATTGAGGACATTCCTTGATGAAATGATCAAGGCCTCCACACTTGTGACAACTTAGCTTCGTTGGTTTCTTGGTAACCTTTCCTTTGTAGTTCTTGTTGAAGAACTTCTTGAATCTTTTAACAATCATTGCAACTTCTTCATCATCAGTTTCTGAGTCTTCTTGTTCCTCAGACCTGAGAGCCAGAGCCTTAGGCTTTGATGATTCAGTTTCATGAGTTTCGAGATGTAACTCATGGGTCATCAAGGAACCAGCAAGTTGTTCAATGTTGAACGTTGTGAAGTCCTTGGTTTCCAATAGTACCGTTGTCTTGGCCATCCATTTTTCATCTTGCGGTATACTCCTTAGTACCTTCCGGACCTGTTCCTTTGGAGAGATTATCTTTCCCAAAGATTCAAGTTCGTTTTAAATGTTTGAGAAGCGAGTGAGCATATCTTGAATAGGCTCCTTTTGTTTCATGTGAAACAATTCATACTTATGCATGAGCATATCGATCTTTGATCGTTTCACTTCGCTTGTTCCTTCATGAGTAATTTGAAGGAGTTCCCACATTTGCTTTGCAGTCTTGCATCCCATGACTCGATTGTGTTCATGGGGACCAAGACCGCAATGGAGTAGCTTCTTGGCCATGTTGTTCATCTCCATTTTGTCGAAGTCCTCTTTGTCAAATTCGGCAAGGGGTTTAGGAACCAGCTCCTCTTTCTCGTTCTTCTTTGTGACCTCAAAGTCACCGATTTCAATTACCTTCCACACTTGGTAATTTTCAGCTTTAATAAATATTTCCATACGGTTCTTCCAGTATGGATAATGTTTGCAATTGAACATGGGTGGGCGCTGAGTTGAATACCCTTCATTAAGCTTTTCTCCCGTCGTGTTCATTGTTCCAGGTACAATCTACTCAGTGTTAGCTGTATCTGGAGGTACTAGGCTCTGATACCAATTGTTATTCTAGTATGAACACTAAAACTTCCTAGGCCCAATAGGAAGAAAAACCTTGACCACGAGGGATTTTGACTCAAACTCTTTTTAATATAATAGGCCAAAAGACTCTCTTTTGTACAACCTATAACTGGACCTTCTCTGTTCCTCTAGAAACTTGTTCCCCAGTCACTCAGTTCCCCCTGAACTGATGACACTCACTCTTGACTTCAGTCGAAGTCGTCTCTCTTCTCTCTTTCTTTCTCTGTCTTGAATACAAGGATATTCTCTGAATTTTCTCTCACGCACACACTATGGATATTACAATAATAAGTATGTTGAATATAAGAGGAAATTACAAGAAAAACTATCTAAGTATTGATCGACTTTTATGCTCGAAAGTTCTTGAGTTTTCTTCGAATTATCTTCCTCTTATATAGCTGCTGCAAATCTTCTTCTACTGGTCATGTTGTGCTCCATGTTCTCCTCAAATAACGTGAGTGGAATAATGGAGATTATGGCTCACTTTTCGCTGCATTTTCTCCATGTTTAGTGCAACGGAAATAAACTACCTTCCACTATCCGTTAGTGGGAGAACTTCCAGCAAGTAATACGCAGGTTCGTGGAGTTTGTTAGAGAGTGCACTGCAATCTCCAACTGTTTTGCACGCACAACAACAACAATATCTAATAACTTAAAGATTCTAAGTTACTAGAATATTAAACATACCATATTATAAAAATTCAAAGTGCATAAAATAAATATCTTGACTTAGATTAAATAATTAATCTTTCTCCACAAGATATAAATGCAAAATTAAACATTACATTATTTTTGGTATTTTATAATTTTCGCTAAATAAAAACTATATAGTAAAATTATCCTAAATATTTGGCATCATCAAAACATGGAATACAACACCCCGCATGACTTCAGCCACTATCCATTTAGTGAAGTAGTCCACAGCTACGATTACAAACTTCTTTTGCCCAGCGGCTACAGGGAAGGGTCCCAAAATGTCCATGCCCCATTTGGCAAAAGGAAGTGGGAACAAGATGGGAGTTAAGTAGTTGGACGGCTTCTGATGCAGATTTCCGTGTTTCTGACAACTGTCGCACTTCTTTGCATAGGCAGGAGCATCTTCCCTTAAGGTAGGCCAGTAATACCCAGTCCTTAGAGCCTTTTCCCCCAATGTGGGATGCACAAGCTCCTTCATGGAGTTCCTTCAGCACTTCTTCTCCGTCTTCCCTGGTGATACACTTAAGGAGAGCAAGATTGAATGACTTCTTGTAAAGGGTTTCATCCCACAATTCAAACCACTTGTCTCGGGGTTTTACGTACTTAGCCTCTACAGGATCTGAAGGCAGCCGTCCCGTCTTCTTGAATTCTATTTTAGGATCCATCCAAACTTCCCCTCTGCTAAGGAACATAACTTGTTCTTGGTCAATACTCTTTTTTGGTTTAACCTCCCAAAACACTGTTCTTGGTGCATCACCGTCAGCTGAGCTGGCCAATTTTGAGAGAGCATCTGCTTGATGATTTTCTGACCTTGGTACTTGGTCGAGAATAAATCGTTTTAATGGCTCAATCTCATCCTTGATCAGACGCATATATTTGCTCATTGACGCTTCTTTGCATTCAAAATCTCCATTGACTTGACTGACGACTAAGAGAGAGTCCGATTTGGCCTCAATCTCTAAAGCCCCAGCCGCCTTACACATCTTGATCCCAGCCATAAGCGCTTCATATTCCGCTTCGTTATTGGACGCTTGGAATTGGAACCTCAGCGCATATTCAAATTTATGCTCCTCTGGAGATTGACAAATAATTCCTGCCCCACATCCATTGACAGTAGACTATCCATCAACCATGAGCTTCTATGGTTGGCCGAGTGAGCTCAACTATAAAATCTGCCAAGGCTTGCCCTTTAATAGCTTTCCTTGGTTCAAAAGATATGTCAAACATGTTCAATTCAACAACCCACTTCAGCATTCGTCCAGCAACTTCCATCTTTTGTAAGACTTGCTTCAGAGGTTGGTCAGTATAGACTAGTATACTGTGAGCCAAAAAGTAAGGCCTCAACTTCCTGCTGGCCATGACAAGTGTCAATCCAAACTTTTCGACTGGCGTGTATTTACATTCCGCGTCCTTGAGCACATGACTCACAAAGTATATTGGGATTTGCACTGAGTCTCTCTCTGCCAGCAAAACAGCACTCACGGCCTGGGGGGACACGGCCAAGTATGCGAACAGTTTTTCCCCCTCGGTTGGACTGACCAACCTTGGTAGCTGACGAAGGTGATATTTGACTTGCTGAAGTGCTTGTTCAGCTTCTGCTGTCCATTCAAACTTGGCTTTCTTTTTTATGGTAGCAAAAAAATGATGACACTTGTCTCCTGACTTAGACAAGATACGTCCAAGGGCGGCTAAGCAACCCGTCAGGCGCTGAACTTCCTTTATCTTGGACGGGGACCTCATGTCTAGAATAGCTTGGATTTTCTCAGGATTGGCTTCTATGCCCCTCTGATCCACTGAGAAGCCTAAGAACTTCCCCGCCAAAACACCAAAGACACATTTTTTGGAGTTCAATTTCAGCTTGTTCTTCCTGAGAGTTTCAAAAGTTTCTCTCAAATCACCAACATGGTCGCCCTCTTGCTGACTTTTGACAATCATGTCATCTATATATGCTTTCATGTTCCTCCCCAATTGTGGCTGGAAGACCGTATTGATCAGTCTTTGGAAGGTGGCTGGAGCATTTCTGAGGCTAAAAGGCATCCTCAGCCAGCCATACAGTCCCTTCTCCGTGATGAAGGACGTCTTGTCCTTGTCCTCCGGCCACATGGGTATTTGGTGAAACCCTGAATAAGCATCCATAAAGCTCAACAAAGCATGGCCATCCGTGGAATCTACCAGCCGATCTAACTTAGGAAAAGGGAACCTGTCCTTAGGACATGCCTTGTTGAGATCAGTGTAGTCCACGCACATTCTCCATGTGCCGTTGGGCTTTGGTACCATGACCACATTAGCAACGGCGGGTAGTATGCCTATAAAGCGTGATCCAAACAACTCCGAACTCCGGCCCCAAGTGCCTTTTCTTCGGGGCCAAATCTTAGCCGGTGGACGGCACCTGATCAATTTCGCATTTCTTCAACACAATAAGCAAACACGCCTTGAAATTCTTTGAAGTCAATCAAAATGCCCTCGAAGCAAGATCCAATCTTTAAGGTTCTTTCGGACGAGTTTCATCCAAACAAAAATCTTTCCGGGGGCCTCTATCGACTCGGGACGACACCCATAATGGCCATGGCTCTTCTCTTCTTGACGGGCTCATACTTTCTTTTCTTGCTAGGAAGAATTTCGGACGTTTTCCTTGAGGGAGCAACCTGCGTCTTAGGACTTTCAATCGTCATTCTTAGGGAGGCCACTTGGTCCTTCACAATTTTGGACGCCTTCCCTCCGCCAGCAACCTTCGTCTGGTCTTGCTTGTCTGCCTTCCATGAAGACGGTTTCGAGTAGTTAGGTAGCATTCCCTAGCCGCCTGTTGGTCTCCATACAAGGAGCCGATTTGATCACCATCACATTCAATCTTCATAAGCATTAAGTGAGTTACTATCACAGCTTTAACATGATTAAGAGTTGGTCGTCCAAGAATGACGTTGTAAGCTGTCAAATCTCGGACAACCAAGAACTTGATGAACAAAGTTCGCGAGGCGTCCTTCTCCCCAACTCGGATAGGCAGCACGACTGTCCCTAAAGGATGAATGATTCCTCCCCCAAACCCAATGATTGGGTGATGGACGGGGACCAAGTTCTTCTCATCAAACCTCAGTCGAGATAGGCAGTCGGCACTAATGATGTCTGTGGAGCTTCCCGTATCAATTAGAATCCTCCTTAATCTCAGGTTGGCTATCTTCATCTCCACAACCAAGGGATCATCATGGGGGGTTCTCAGCTTCCCCCGATCTTGCTCGCTGACGACTACCTTGGGGAAGGGCTCAGCCTTTGCCTGATCTGCCAACAAAACTTGGCCGAGCTCCCTAAGATTGTTCTTATGCCCCCTGTTGGTTGGTCCTCCCGCAGCAAATCCTCCTGATATAACAAGGACAACATCCTCGTCAGTGCTTTCACTTTCCTTCTTCTTGCTCTGACGGTCATCTCTCTTCTGAAACTTCTTTCCCCCTTGGGGCAAGTATGGGTTCATCTTTCCTTTTCGAGCTAGATCCTCTAATGCCCTCTTAAGATGTTTACATTCATTAGTCTCATGACCACAATCTTTGTGAAAATGGCACTACTTACTCTTGTCCCTATTCCGGTAGGGGGTCTTCATTTTAGCCGGAGCCTTTAGCTCATATTGGTCCTTTATCTCCATAAGGATGGAGTATTGGTCCTTGCTGAATTCAATGGGATTGGCTGAAATTTCAGATTCTTTCCTCTTACTTCTCCTGGACGAAGTAGTGGTAGAGGTTATAGCCCAAGTCTCAGCCTTTTTAGGGTTACTCTTCTTTGGTTGAGCTACCTCTTCAGGCTTCGTGGACTCAGGGTGCTTTACCTCAGCACATACTTCAGTGGCGTGTATAAACTCTTCAGCTTCTTTTAAGGCTTCGGCAAGGGTGGTGATTTTCTTCTTCACAAGATCAAACTTAAAACTTCCTGGCCTCAATCCCCTGATGAAGGCGTTAAAGGCCACACCAGCATTGAGGTCTTGAATTTGAAGAGCTTCTAGATTGAATCTCTTAACATAACTTCTGAGGGCTTCTTTTGGTCCTTGGACGACCTTGCCCAAGTGGATGCTTGTTTTTTGCTCTTGTCGATTGGCAACAAAATGACTAGTAAATAAGAGACTGAGTTCAGTGAAATTGTTGAATGAATTGGGGGGAAGATTGTTGAACCACTTCTGAGCTACTCCCTTCAGAGTGGCCGGGAAGTTCTTACACCAAGTAGCATCATCTACTCCTTGGACGTACATCTGATGTTTGTAAGCGGATAGGTGATCGTCTGGATCGGTTGTTCCATCAAAAGGCTCTATGGTAGGGAGTTTTACCTTTGATAAGGGGGGACCCTCCATGATCCTGGCCGAGAATGAAGTAGGCCAGTTGATCCGGAGGGCTCCCATCTGTCCCTCAATGGGTATGAACTCCTTACGGTATTCTTTCAACACAGGGTTAGATGAAGTGTTTGCAGGGGCTGGGCGCCTATAAACCATTGGCTGAACCACCGTCTTCTCTTGTCTTGGACGAACAAGAGAAGGGCCCAAACTTCTTCCTTCCGTTATGGATAGTATCCTCAAAGGAGGGTCTCTCAAGTACGGTGTAGACCCAGTGGCCGACCGTTGTAATGCAGCAGCTTTCTTTGCCTCTAGGTATTCCCTGGCATCTATTTCCATTATGTGCCCATTTGGACAAACATTATCCTGGGTCCTAGCCACCAGGTTCCAGTCCATCTTCCTTCGCTGCTCACTACCTTCTGGCTGCTTTTCTCTAGCTGTTCTCCTAGAGGGTTCCTGACGAACATGTCGACTTGGACCTGGACGGTTCTCCTGGGAACGCCCCCTAAGAGGAATTGGATTGTTAGCTGTTGACTCCGGATTAATATGGAAAAACAGCATGTTGTTCTTGATCTGTTCCTAGACGACTGCTGCCATCTTAGTCTGAAAGTCATTCAAGACGTTCTGTAGATGGGCAGCAGTCACTGGACGTTCAAGATTCTCCTGAATCACATGTTGTTGGCTTTGTCCAGGGACATTGATGATGGACGAAGGTCTATCCCTTCCTCGAGGCGGTCCTTCGTGATGTACTGTATCTTCAACATTAATCTGAAAGCTTCGATTCCTAGCCACATTGGACGATTGGCAATCAGTCATCGTTGCGTCTCCCCACAGACGGCGCCAAATGTTTAGTATGCTTGTCCAGCAAGTAAACTAGTTTCCCTTAGATGTTCTTCACTTGGAGACTTGTGCAACGATGTCTGAATCTGGCCAATCCGAACCTCAGCTTCATTCCCAAACCTGCAAAAAAGAGTCCCACCCTGGAGGTTTGGGTGGTGGTTCCCCCTCCGAAGCTTAAGTCAGGAATCAGAAGTTTGAAGGAAAAAGTAGAGATAGAGAGAGAAAGTGAGAGAGTATTTCCACAAGATAAAGTTTACACTGTTTGCATTGAATTGCCTTTCTCCTGATTTTTGGGGTATTTATAGTGGATGTGATATGACTGCTGCCTTTTTATGGTACCCTAGAATAAAGACACCATCAAATCACGACACTTGTCAGGCTATGGTTGGAGATGGATCATCAACCAATCACCAGCAGCCATTTTAGGGATTTGGGCTCTGACTAACCTTTGGGCCAGAAAATGAGCTTTTTTCTCCCATCTGAGCAAAACCCAATGGTTAAACCGTCTTTCTGCATTTCTTCTGGTGGGACACGTATACGGTCCAGATGGAGCCATGTGTCTCAAGCAGAGCCGTCGATAGTTTAGGCTACAACAGAGTAGATAATTTATATTCATATTTTAATTAGTGATATATTAATCATTATTTATGCATTTTAATAATTCGCTATTTAAATAAGTTACGCTGATACAATTACGTTAAATAAGTTATGCTAAAAAAATTACGTTAAGCTAATTAAAATACGTTAACTTGACATAGTTGTGAAAAAATGATATTGGCTTAATTAGGAGAATATAAATAAATTTTATTTAAGAGAAATTGATTAGAAAGAAGAATAAGTTGGAAATAATGTGTTAGAATATACATCAAACTTTGGGCTCAATTTATAGCTAAAAATATTTTACATCCGTTGGTGGAATTTTTAAAAAAAAAATTATAAACTGATTTTTTAAATTACGGTAACAAGTATTTGGAAGGTTAATATTGCCATTGGAATGCAGCGGAAATTAAAAAGCAATGAATGCTTTAATTTATCTTTAATTTATCTTCCACGTGGCATGCATTGATTCGTTCTTCAGTGGGCCATTGATAGCATTGAATTCATTGTCCTTGCTTTTAGCTCAATACGTTGAGCTCAATTCACTAGTAAAACACTGTGAGTATCTTAAACGCAGTGTTGCATACATTATACCAGCAAACAAAAATTTAAACGCACACAACTTATCTTCTGGACACGCGACTGAACTTCATTTGCGGATGCACGCCATCCGAGGTGGGTGTTGGTCTGGCAGCCATGACCAACCAACTCCAAGAGCCATTTGTCCCAATGGTAGAGCTAATAAGTCTTTATTTTCCTAGACCAACTAAAACTCACCCATTGCACATGCTCAAAGGCCCTTTAATTCTCACCCATAGCAAGAATGATCCCCAACTTCCCCCTTCTTGTAAGGGAATTATCCTTACCTTAAAAAAAGTTTTTTTGTTTTTGTTTTTGAGGGGACCTTAAAAAAAGTTTCAAATCATTATATGTGGTGTTTTTTATAATATATTGGGCTTGGGAAGTTATTATTATTATTATTGTTGTTGTTGTTATTATTAGAGTTAGAATTAAACTGAATTGAACTGAGTTAAGCTGAATTATACTGTATGTCCAAAATACAGGGCCTAAATATTTTAAAAAATGCAATCACTCATATACACCTTGGGTCCGATGGTATGACTTCCTATCTCCCACATGGGAGATCAAGGTTCAAATCTTGGTGGAAGCAAAATTTCAATATTGTTGAGGGGGGGTTGGGGTGTTTGTTGGGCCTCTGGGTGAGTGTCATGTGCGAGGACAGTAAAGAGGAAATTTTTTCTTACCATAGGTTCCCGAAAGAGGGAAAAAAAAAACTTGTGGTAGTTAGAGAAGAAAGGATATCCAGACTTTCTAGTACTTTAAAGTTTAAGGTAAGAAAAAGAGGTCCAATAATTTCTCAATCGTATATATTATAACCAGAAGTTTCTTCTTTGTTTCCGCATGTTTTTCATGGTTTTGTCTTAAGAGGGAGGCAATAGTGGACCCTCTACTACAAGGAAACATGTCCCATTCAACGAGTTTGCTTTCTTTTATTTGTTTTCTTTTTTCCAAAAAATTATCACTTTTATTTGGACATCAACCACTCAAGCATTTGATTAGCAAATCAAAATACTCTCAATAATTTAAGGTCGGCAACATATATCACGAGACAACTCTCCCATTAATAGTGGAGGTTATCCAACTCTCTCTTTCTTATTTGGAAGAATTATTTCTTGGGGTCTATATTAGTTTTGTAGGCTACTTTAAGTACTCATAAACTTCAACCCTCCCTAAATGACTTGCTTTAACCCGTTAAACCTATGTACTATAAGATTATTCTAAGAAATTACATAGATAAATCTAAAAACCGGCTAGCTAAAAAGTGAATTTTTAAAGACGAATAGTAATTCTATAAACACTTTAAACATTTAGATCAAACTAAGTAATCTATTTAAAGATGGATATTACTAGTTTTATCTATAAACATAGGTAATTAGGTTCGAGCCAAATTGAATATTCTTATAGTATAATATATAGGTCCGATTAACATTGAATTCTCTAATAAATTTATCAAATATGTTAGGTTTAGGTTTTATATAGACGGAAACACAATGTTGATTTAGCTACAAAGTGTTTCTTGGCATTATTGTTATTACTTTATATCACAATAATGTAGTTAGAAGTGGAAAACGAGTTGTTTGGACGGTCGTACCACATTTCGATTACAATTACGAACATATAAATTTTGAGCAAGCTATCTTTTAACTATCAGGGCATGCTTGAATGTGTTGTAATGGATTAAAGAAACAAGAAAACTAAAGTCAAACCACCTTGATAAAAGGGTTGAAGGTGAATTGAGGTGTTTGCAATAGGGATGATGTAGTGGTGTTGTAATGAGGAGGAAGAGAAAAAAGAAATTATTATTCCCCAAATTAAAGGAGGGTAATGATTATCATAGGGAGGGGGTGGATAACTATTTTTCCCATAGTGTGAGTAATAATTCTCTCCTTCATTCCCTTTTCTTCTTATTACCAATACTAGTTTATCCTCTTTATCATCACTTCATCAATTCATCCCTTTTCTCATCTCCTTTAGCCACCTTAATGTTCAATTCTTTAGTTTGACTTTACCCCTTAAGCATTACCTTCATTCCAAGCATGCTCCTATAATAATAGTTAATGTTATTGTCTTTATAATTTCAGTTATTAGATTATATAATTTCAAAGAACCGTCAAATTTCGAGTATCAATTTAATAATTTGATTTGACCGTATAAGTCAGTTTTACCAAGTTAAAAGGTGATGGTGTACACTAAAATCTGTCAAATTTTCTTCAACTACATACTTACAACTAAAATTTGTACTTGTACACCGGTAGCTAGGTGCACTATATCAATGGATAATCTACTTTGTATATTTCCTCCATTTAGAAATTGTTGCACCATTCGCATAGTATTTACTATCACATCTTACACTTTGATTATCTTTGGTGATAATTTAGGAAGAATATAGTCATATGAGATCTTGTTAGATTCGTCTAAAATTCTAAATGTATAATTTTTCAATATCAACTTTTATATAATTTTTACCTATTGATAATTAAATATATTAACATTTAAAACTATGCATTGATAAGTGTAAAAATATAAAATAGTGTAATTATTTCTAAACGGAGGAAGTATATATATCAAATAGAAGAGCTTCATTTGCATAGTTGTGCATAGGCAAAATCTACCCCAGTTGTTAATAGTCTGAGAGAAGACAATTTCAGCATTTCACATGTAGTAGATGGTAGTAGACTAGTAGTACTAGTACTACTCCGGTAATTTCCATCTATTGCTATTTGCTACTATGAAATGGCATCAACTGGTGCAGGTGAACCTGAGAATACGGTTGTCGTCATCATCAATCGATTGAGACCCATGTTCATGTATCTCATGCATTATTATGCTATATATTATACCACTAGTAATTAGTGGCATAGTACGAGAAACTATTAAGGTGTATTAACTTTACCTTCAAAAAAATTTAGGTGTAATAAGTATTCCAATAAGTTTAAATAACTTAAATTAAATAAGTTTAGGAAAAGTAAGGTGAAGAAACGCAACCTAATTTATCATTTTGATATGCGAATAGTGCATTATTGTGATGCGGAGGAAAAAAGTAAGTTAAACTTTTCATAACACCTTTTATATCTATCAGAATCAGCAAAACACATAAAATCTTTCTGATAATTATGCATACATTTCTTATAATACACTACTATTATTCCAAATCACCTTGATAATATTGAATATGCTCGATCATATCGCCCAACATTATGTTCAGGTTAATTTATTTATATAGTGAAAAAAATGAAAAAGACTAAATATTAAATTGTTAGATATTTAAGTTTTAGAATATGAGCGTGGAGGACATTTTGTAATTTAAACGAAGATGGTGGAAGTCCCAGTCTTTGCATGCTTTTCTAATTTCAAGGGCCCTTCATTTGTTTGAACATGGACAAATGGCTCATACTTTGTCACGAATATCAAGTGGCCGGTAATTGGTAATTGGATAGCCCACTATTATTTCATCAATCATATGAATGGTTGGCCGCCATTGCTCTAACCTTTGCTACTCAAATATTTGTATTATTTACAAGGAAAATAATTAATAAATTTGGTGCTGCTACAGTGATATATATACACACTCAATGTTTGATGGGCCATTGCTGGCCATTTCCTAGAATATTCTTCTCTTTCCAGAGGTATGTCGTTAACGAAAGTTGGGATCTTTCGATGGTTAAAATCTTGTTAACTTATTGGTAGATAGTAGAATTCTCTTACATATAGTATTTGTATTGATATAAATTTAATAAGATTTTATTAGAACATATTTGAACTTAATTTACCTTAGGCTTAAATGTGTTTTTGCTCTAAGATGATTTTTTTTGAATTCGTCATTATTTACAGTTTACGTGTTAATCCTCCGTTTCAATTAAAGTGAAAAAAATTAGATTGTGACATTCTTTTTCCAAGGACAAAAAAAATTAGAAAGATAATTAATCTTTGTTTTTTGGATGAAAAGAAAGATAGAGATGATCTTGTATGCCATAATAGGCGCATTTCATGTATTTTGAAACAAGGTGAGAAGTGTTCATTGCATACATTTTGATGATTATTAAGCAAGGAAGTATTGTTTATTATGTTATGATGACTTTCTTAATTGGTTAGAATCCCACGCTTGAATTTAATAGATCTTATAATGATATTGGACATTTGATAAAATGTTTCATAGCTTGCTAAAAATCTTACCTTATCTACTATAACACTTTGTCTAGCCAAATTATGGAGGCCACATATAGGGATTTGTAGGTGACTTTTCATATCATTGCCCATCTTTAGCCATTAAATGGGACTCAACAATTTAATGTGAATAATAAGATAACAAATCCACTTCTATTGCAACGTCCTTTCTTTAAGATTAACACTTTCATGGATTCTTTTCTATTTGTCGTTCTTTAAAGATTCTAATGGTTGACTGACATGATTTGAGATCTGCTTACAATGTATTTCCTTCGTTACGTAATAAACTTCTCATTTTCTTTTTCCATGATCACCAAAATATTTGATTGTTTATATCTTTAACTATATATTACTAAATTTTATAAAGAATTTCAGGAGGTGTGCATTAAAAATAATCCAACAACATCTCACATGATTATCTTTCTTATTATATCTGGGGTGAGACATTATGATCAAAGTTTACAAATTTTAACTTTATTATAAGCAAATGTAAATCATATTAAATTAGTACTATATTTTTTGAAAATTATATAAACCAAAGTATAGATCAAGAAAATGAGATATTGATAGAAAGTAATCTGCAACTAATTAGAATCCTCTAATTCCCCACTTATATTCCAAAAGACCCACTTTTATGCTCTCTTATACATCTACTGTAGCAACAAGAAAAATCATATATCTAGCCTTTTTCATTTTTTTAGACATCTAACAATTATATTTCTAGCCTCTAGTATGTGTTGGAGTACAAGTTTATGTGCTTCAAAAGAACAAAAAGATCAATGTCCCATATTGGTGGATTTCTAGTTCCTTTCCTTCTTTATATTTGGTATCTCTCCTAATAGCTTTGGTGAAGGTGTAGAGGGAAAAAAAAATCACCATGCAGGCACGCGCCAGCTGGGTTGGGTGTGTTCTTTTTTGCAGCTCGGGCCTTTGCTTTCTCGACCAAATTGGTAACTGCAATATCCTCGCTGATTGGGCGCCATTAATGATTCTTGTCTTCATTAACATTTTCGTTACCTCTTGATTTGCACCCTAAATTTATTGCCTGTCATTTTTGTTTTTGAAGGCTCCTCTATATGAAAGCCTGGCCGTCTTCTCCAGACATAGAAAAAAATTATTCTCCCGATCAAAACATTATTAAACACTAGTAATTCTTGATCTTATTTATGGGAATATGTTCTCAAACTGTTCCTCTGTACTGCAGCGGATGAACAATAGTTGTGTATCCCTGGAGGTTGGTTGTTAAGAGGCCATGTGACGTGGAAAACTCAACTTTAGGGCAGTGTTAATTCACGCCACGCCTTTATATAAGTTGTTTCGTTTTTTCCTACCAGTTTTAGTTCCTACAATGTCTTCTAATATGCAAGTAATTAGAGTCCTCTATTGTCCCACACGCTCATATTCCAAAATTTAAACATCTAACAATTAGGAATCAAGCCTTTCTCATTTCTTTTTATTTAAAAAATTAACTTGAACATGATATTGGGTGAGTATGTTCAATATTATCACAATGATGTAGAATAATTTTTTTTGAGAGGAAAAGCCGGGAGGAGGAATTATATTAAGTCAATCTCACCCAAAGCACAAATGCTTCGGGCGAAGGAATCGAGCCACACAATTTCAGAGTTGCAAGCACAATTCCAACGAGCTAACAGGTGGGCAACAACGTTACCCGCTCGCTTTACATAAAATAACAAAACAGAATTTAAATCCCCGACCATCCGAATAACATCATGAATCACCCGAGAATAGGGAGCAAGACCCACATCACCATTCTTCACTCCATTAATAACCAACAAAGCATCACCTTCGAGGACGAGGTTAACAAATCCGAGTCTATTCGCCAAGTCCAAAGCAAAACGCGCAGCAGCAGCTTCAGCAGTAGTTGGATCCCATCGCGCAGCCAAGCGCTTAGTCCCCGCAGCCACGATACGCCCCACATCATCTCGAAAAACCACTCCCAACCCTATCTCTCCAGCAGGACTAATATGAGCATCAAAGTTAGCCTTGATCATAGAGGAAGGGGGAGGCTTCCAACTTGCCGCAGCCACATTCTCCTGTTGCCTTAGTTGGGTAACATTCTTCCTATACAACCGATACTCCTCAACTTGTTTAACAAATCTAACAGCCACCCCTGCAGTATCAAGGGTCTCCATCTCAAAAATACGCTTATTCCTACAGAACCAAACAGCCCATAGCAAGGCACAAAAAATACTCAGTTCATCCCTCGATAATTTATCAATAATCCACTCAAACCGGTCCGCGAAGGAGGAAGAGGGAGCATCCGCAATAAGCTGAACGAACTGACTTGTTTGCCACACACCTTGCGCATGAGAGCATTGAAAGAGCGCATGAATGATTGATTCATTCGAGATATTACAAATAGAGCATAAAGGAGAAGCATTGACATGTCGCACAAACAACCTCTCCTTAACCCCTAAACTACCTTTACACCCTCGCCAAATAAAGTGTTGCATTTTCGGGGGCCCTTCAATCTTCCACACTTCGTTCCACAGGTTGGCGTCATTCACCTCATGTTGAAGATGCCAGGTACGAAGGCGACCAAGTCTTCCCAGCCAATAGCACGACTTGACAGTGAAGACCCCGTCACGAGTTGGCCACCAAAATCTATGATCCACAGGCCAGTACTTCGACAGTGGGATACTAAGCACACTGTCCCATTCATTTTCCTCGAAGGTTTGCTGCACCATCACGACATTCCACCCCCCACCATTGTAATCTAGAAGATCACATACACGCAAGCTCATATCGCTGTCGCTGCGAGGCGTAGGGACAAAGTGCGAGCCTTCCCCCAACAGCCATGCATCCTCCCAAACATTGATATTAACTCCGGAGCCCACACACCACTTCACACCTTCAAGTAATAGGGACTTCGCACCCCAAATACTGCGCCAAGTGAAGCTCGGATTGTAACCGCGACGAGCATCTAAAAAATCCCCCCTTTTATAATATCTAGCTCGAAGCAAGTCACTAAGAATCGAGGATTGTTCATTACATAACCTCCAGGCTTGTTTGGCAAGCAGTGCTTGGTTGAAACATTTCAGATCTCGAAAACCCAGACCTCCCATGGACTTAGGAAGGCATAAGGAGTCCCAACTGTGCCAATGCATTTTCCTCTCCGCATCCTTAGCCCCCCACCAGAAGCGTGCAAGCAAGGAATGTACCTCATCAAGAAGGCCATGTGGAAGACAGAACACACTCATCATATATGTAGGAATTGCTTGGGCAACGACTTTGATCAAAGTTTCTTTTCCCGGCTTGGATAACAGTTTTTCTTTCCAATCTTGCAGCTTTTTCCATATTCTCTCCTTGATACAGGCAAAAGTTGCTTTTTTCGACCTCCCTATAATAGTGGGCAACCCCAAATACTTCTCCTGCTTATCCACTTCTTTCACCCCGAGAATGTCAATAATTTCCTGCCGACGATTCCTCTCTACACTCTTACTAAAGACAACTTCCGTTTTGCTTAGATTAACTTTCTGACCGGATGCTCTCTCGTATTTACTGATAATATCAGCCACCATAGAGCATTCTTGCACGGAAGCTTTAGAGAAGAGAATACTATCATCTGCAAAAAATAAATGAGAAACCATGGGGGCACCTCTGCAACTCAAGGCACCATGAATCTTTTTCTCTCTTACTACTTTCGAAATAAGAGTAGAAAAAGCGTCAGCACAAAGCAAGAAAAGGTAGGGAGAAATAGGATCTCCTTGCCGAAGGCCTCTCGACGGAGACAGATCACCAAGCACAGCTCCATTAATCTTGAAAGAAAAAGACACACTCGAAACACAAGCCATAAGCTTATCAATCCAGTCCACACAAAAGCCCATCTTCTGCATTACCAACTCCAGAAAACACCATTCAACTCTATCATAGGCCTTGCTCATATCTAGTTTAAGAGCACACAACCCATCCTTATTACCATTCTTCTTTTTCATAGCATGGAAGATCTCAAAAGTAACCAAAGCATTGTCTGTAATTAACCTCTTCGGCACAAAAGCACTTTGGTTCGGAGAGATAATAGTGGGAAGAATAACTTTATGCCTATTCGCAAGAGTTTTAGATAAAATCTTGTATAATACATTGCAGAGACTAATAGGCCTAAATTCTTTCATAGACATAGGATTCGAACATTTCGGGATCAACACCACACAAGTTTTGTTCAATATGCTCAAATCAACTTCTCCCCTCCACCAAGCTTGAATAAAAGAAATAACATCCATTCCAATTATATGCCAAAATTTCTGAAAAAATAAAGCATGAAAACCATCGATACCTGGCGCTTTATTCGGATGCATAGCAAACAAGGCCTCACGAATCTCCTCTCCCGATGGCAGCACGACCAACACTTCATTCATTTCCGTTCAAACACACCTCGACAGCCCCCCCAAAGCCTTCTCCATCTCACGTGGGTGGTCCGACTCAAACAAATCAGCAAAGTAACGTTGAACAATGTCCGCAATCTCATCTCTACCTTTCTTCCACACCCCATTCTCATCAATAAGCCCTTGAATAGTGTTCCGACGTTTCCTTTGCGAAGCCTTGTGGTGGAAATATTTCGTATTCTTATCCACATCTCTAATCTCATTCACCCTAGATCGCGCATGCCAATAAGACTCTTCAAGTTTGTGAATTTCATCCAGCTCACTAGAAATATTTTTGCATTGTTCTAGTGTCGAGGCATCAGGCACACTTTGCTGTAACAAGTTCAACTTATCAAGAGCATTCTTCTTCCTTCTTTTCAACACACCAAAAGTATCCATAGCCCACGAGGAGAGCTTTGTGGACACACTCTCAATACGCTGCAATATCGACTCTCCACCTCCTCCCTGCCAAGCTTCTTCCACAACTTTCCCACATTCATCCTTTGACAACCATAAAGCTTCAAATTTGAACAACTTATTTCCCCTCCTATATGTGTCATTAACGCCCGTCTTTAGAAGAAGCGGGTTGTGGTCCGAACGGTATCTCGGGAGATGAAGCACCTCCCACGAAGGAAATAAGGTACACCAATCTTCATTTGCCATCATTCGATCCAACCGTTCACGGATAAGAGACGAAGGGAAATTTCCCCTCTGCCACGTAAAAGGACAACCCTTAAAGCCCAAGTCTCTAATAGCACAATCATCCCTAGCTTCCCTAAAAGCATCCAGACACCTCTCACTCCTCGTCACCCCACCCTCTTTCTCCTCATTACTAGCAATCTCATTAAAATCCCCAAAAAATAGCACTGGTAACTGACATTGGGTGTTCAAATTGCGCATAAGTTGCCAAGTCAATTGTTTACTAGCAGCATCGGGCCAACCATAAATCCCAAAAGCATTCCACAGCGGGTGTTTGTCATCGTCTAACACCACACCATGGATGTGATGAGCAGAAAAAGAAACCACATCAACATCAATATCACACCACCATAGTCCTAATCCACCCGAATGACCATTGCTACTCAAACAAACACCCTCAGAGTAACCACACCTATTTCTAATTTTCTCCAACACCTTCGCATCCACCATTGTCTCCATAAGAAAGACAATATTAGGCCTATCCCTCCAACAAAGAGAGTGAAGGGCGTTAACTGTCCAAGGGTTGCCTAGACCCTGACAGTTCCAGCTTAAAATTTTCATTGATGTTCGCGGGGTTGGGATTCACCAACCTCCGCTACTTGAGTCATAACCTGACCCTGGTCTAACAAGCTTCTTGATTTTTTCCTGCCATCAATCCCATTCACCATAAATTCATCCTCCCCCATAACCAGAGCCTTCCGTTTTCCACCTATAAAGTCAGTAGTTACCTCCCGAAAATCCCCCCCCAATTGTTCCATCACGGGCATATCCACTTGAATACTATCCATGGGGTCACTAGAAACATTACCAGCAAATGATTGGCCTAGCCCAACCACATTTCTCTTTCTCCCCTTGCACTTTTTGGGTGCTGGCACACATAACCCAACATTGAAAAGGGGAACTTCATATTGGGTTAGTGGGGACACATCGACAGCATCACATACATCATTCCCCACCTTTTCGTCTTTTCCTACCTCCACACACCCCTGCTCCTTATTCCCCACCTTTTCGTCTTTTCCTACCCCCACACACCCCTGCTCCTTATTCCCCACCATTAATCCACACTCTGCATCAATTTCAAGACGCCCAACCAAAATTTCACCTTCCTGCATTCTGGGAAGTACAGTTTCCACCACCCTTGGAGTGGGCGTTTTTGGAATAGGGTCATTTACACTACTCTCCTTCATCACAAATAAGATTTTACGCTTAGCTTTTATCGCATTAATTTCCTCCAGATTACGAGCCCTACCCTTATGCGGCGACGCCTTCAACCATGCGCCCCACCCAAGATCCTGGTCACTCTCATCCGGAAGGTCTTCACTGTAATCTTTGTCACTATGCCCTAATATACCACACCGGAAGCAAAAGTGTGGTAATCTTTCATACTTGTATTCAATTGTAGCCAAAGATCCATCCTTTCGTCGAATTTTTTGCTTTCGACGCAAGGGTTTCTCAATGTTAAGCATCACTTTCACTCTACAAAACCTATCCAGACCAAAATCATCAAGATCCACTTCCATTACAGTACCCAAGCACGAGGCTATAACCTTAATCTCCATCTCCGAACGACAATTAAAAGGGAGATTATAAATTCTCACCCAAAAGGACGAGGAATCGAGAACCACATGGGATGGTTGTTCATCACCCCTAATTTCATTCAGAACCAAAAGTTTTTGGTCAAAACACCATGGTCGACCCGCAAGAATTTTCTCCTTATCCTTCCAGTGAAAGAATTGGAAAGCAAAGATATTCACCCCAATAGATCGCACAACCATACTTCGACTCAACACCCAGATTTGATTCATGGTTCTCCTAAGAGCATCAAGGTTAATAGCACGATCTGTTACTACTCGCCCAACCAGCATCAGTGATGTTTTCGCATCGACAGACACCGATTCTGATCCACCTAAGTCCACAATTTCATTCTCCTCATCATGAATTGACAAATTCGAACACTTAGCAATCAATTCCGCCGCCATAATGATCGATACGGAGGCCGCAAGAGGCGACGACCCGTGCCAGACACGCTGAGTTTAGAGCCCTATCTCAGAGAGAGAAGGGGACTTTCAAATGATGTAGAATAATAGTTGTGTATTATATGGATAGTATGCATAATTTTCATATTGGGAATTTATTCTAATAGATATAAGAGGTATTTTGGAAAGTTTAATTAAGGCGATGAGGAATGAGAGTGTAAAAGTGGGTCTTTTTTGTTTTTTTAAATGGGAGAAAGAATGTGGATACGAGAGAGCGGAATAAAGTGGATCACCTAGTGGCGCAACCGCACAATGTAGGGCGGAAAGGGACACACTAAATATCGAATTAGGAATAAAGTAAAAGTAGGAAGGACTTCAATAAACGAATGAAAACCGAAATTAAGAAGATTGTTATTAAACCGAGGGCGTATACAAGTATATATTGAAATGAATTTGATATAATTTTTGAATTCTTATGCTATGATGAGAACTTAGTAGTTAAAGTTCAACCAAAAGAAGTTAATATATCATTTTTATGGGTAGATAGTGACAAATTCATCATTGGACCTGCACACATAGGCCCACACCGGAGAAGAGAGTGAGCACACACAAGCCCAGATGAGGTTTCATCCTAAAACCAATTGGCAATAGGAGGAGTAGCCCATTAAGCTTATATGTTAGTCACTCTCTCTCTTTTTCTTCAATGTGGGACAAGCTCACATGTGGGTTAACACCTTAACACTCCCCCTCACATGTGAGCCCATCTGAAATAACACCCCTACATGGGGCAAACACTATTACTGGGCCCTCCCTATATGGGAACAACAATGGGCCAGGATCGTTCTGCTCTGATACCATGTAGAATCTCATAAAGATGAAAATATCTTGTAATGGAGAGAAAAGTAGAGAGAAAGAGAATGAAGAAATATCTATTTCTCAGAATTTTCTTACAACTAGAAATGAGCTGAGCTAACAGCTTATATACAACATTAGCAACTAACTGACTAACTAACTCCTAACAACAACTTTAACAAACTTTATTGCATCAGAAAATAATTTATAAATAAACTCCTATAGATAGTCTTGGTAAAGATAATCTTTATTCAAACAGGCTCAACTAGCCATGAAACTACATTACTTATTTGACTCGCTTTTCACTCAAATTGAAATTGACCACATGTAGATCATATCAATTTGAAAACTTATAATATGGCTAATATTAATTGACTCGACCCGCATAATCAAAACTGAATTGAATGACTGATTAACTATTTAAAACCCGTACGCCGTGTCTAGTTTTGGTTTAAATTATTCTCAAATGAAACCACTATTTTAAAAAAAAAAACAAAATTTTCATCACCTTTATTCGAGTTTTAGTATGTAAAGTCTAAAACCTTGCATTATCTAAGATCATACTGTCATGTTTCCCTGAGTCAATTAATTTTTGGCAAAGGTGTTTAAAGGAACCCACAGAGTTATTAATTAGTTTGGATACAAGTGTATAATTAAGTCTATAATACAAAATCAATATGATACTTATCAATACCTCTTTTATGTACAATTGTAATAATTTCATGCCAGATTCATTTGAAGCACAAACTAGCTAACTTAACCCAATATTTTACACTTCTTACCCAAGACTTTCACTTATATAAACCAAATTTGATGTGAATTGATGTAATTTGACTAAAAATCTACAGCGTAGTTGGGCCAATAATATAATTAATCATATTCAAGTCTGATTAAGCACGTAATTAATTAATTTAGTAAGTCTTATCTCAATATGAAGGATCTCCCCAAGGGTCTATTAGCCACTAAATTACTCACTTTATGCCTAATATATATGCTTGGTAACATATTAACGTTTCGTAGACGGATGAAACCCTAATCAAAGTATAACTTATCTTATCCAATATCCCATACGGACCTACAAGACGGAAAATGCCAAACAATGAAGCAATGCTGTCATCTTCGCAACATGAACAAGTTGTTCTTGTTGCTGCTTGCTTCAAGTGGAGTCTTTAAGTTGACTAGTCTTTTGGTCAATTGAACAAGTCCATTGCAACTTTCATGACAACCAATTCGAAAGGCTTATTTGGTACATGAATCTCTTCTTCTATGAATGACACAGCCACTTGGTAGGGTTTTCGACATCCATACTGAATGGTATATCCACTTCTATGAAAATTAATTACCTGATCAGATAATGAGTTAAAACAAAAGATAGTGGATTTATAGTTACAATTTTTAATATTGGCTTGCTTTTGAGCCCGAGTAATATCCCAACTAATTTAATAAGATACAATTTAGCATTGACATTTTTTCATAAGCACACATCATTATTTAGCAGTAGGATAATAACATTACAAAGTAAGATCAAGTCATGAATTTGAGACATCTTACTTAAATTTTTTGATCATTTTCTAAAGGAATGTCAGATTAGCGCATGAATGTCATGTCGAAGACAAAGCGTTGCATGTCAGCGTATAAGGTGAGGTGACAAGTGGCGGCGTACAATACTTACCTACACGTTTTAATACTATATATAAATTAACATAAGTATAACCTAAAGTTTGGCAAGCTCATCTGTTGCATAGAAAAAAAAATTAAATTTTTTTCTAGCAAAAGTAAGTTACATTATTATGTATATTTTAAAAAATATTAAACTAAGTTATTAATAATTGAAAAATATATTAATATTTAAATATATATGAGTACTAATTAAGTAACAATCTAGTTCAATCATGATAGTAGATTGATTGTCTTAGATGGTGCGCTGCCTTCTATATTATAGAAAACTTCTCCTCCTTGATATTAAAAATTTATTAATAAAAATATCCAGGGAAACTAATTATTTTTAGATAGGTAAGTTGAAAATTTAAAATCTCTTATAAGTTAAGGGAAAAAACTAGGACCCCTTGCAATGAGTGAGTGAGACTTGATCCAAGAACTAGAAGTATGAGATCGAAGGTCGTATGCCAACACCACTGCGCCATCACCTCTCGCTCACCACTTGACTATGCTACATTATTTTATCTAGTGAAAGTAAGAAAAATTTGAGTCTGAATTACGTGATTATAATTAGACTAATAATTATATTGCCAACTTGATACCAAATATAATACTTTCCTAATTTTTACTCCCTTAGTTTTTTTTTAATCTACACCCTTTGTATATTAGCACTATTATCACATCCTTCACAATTGTATGTGATTTATATACAACTAGCTTTTAACCCGTGCAAAAATACACGGGAGGTTTATATAGATATAATTTAGACCCGTACATAATGCATGGATTGCATTTTGTTTATTAAGTAATATTTTTATTCCAGATTTATTGAATTCATAATTATTATAATCCATGCATTTAAAGCTGAAAGATTGTAAAATGTAAAATTATATTTCATGATATTTGTTACAACATTTTAAAGTTTGAAAAATATTATAATTGTGATATACATTGATAAATACGTAAATAATGAAACAAAAAACCCATCAAAATGCACGGGAAGTTTTTGTTTTATGAAATTTAAGATTTTAGGATAGTCTCGTAAAATCATGATTTGAATATTAGCTCGTGATTTAAAGTTTTTATAATCATATCATGTATTAAGAATACATTTAAAATCGGTTTTACACCCGTGCAACTTGCACGGGAAAGTTTTTTTGTTTAATAAATTAAAGATTTTATGTTATCTCCCCTAAAATCATGGTGGAAGTATTTAATTAACCCGTTAATCTATAAATAAAAATTGATAATAAAAAAGTTAACAATATAAAAAATAAAGCATACATATAGGTTTGAAAAAGTGAATTTTAATTTGCTATTCTTATATACAGGTTTTCTAAAGCATGAATGGTCAGGTATAGGAAATCAATGGTATATTAATTTCATGATTATTTACTTATATAAAGAAAAAAATGTGTTCAATACTTTTGAATTGACAATATGAGATATTTTTTACATATTACTATCAATTTTAATGACTATAGTCAATGCTTTTAGACTTTAAGAAATCATGAGAGCAATTCTATCTAAATTTTAAAATTAATAACTTTTTATTTAAATTTTATAATCTTGTGTTGATAATAATTAAGATTGGTACGTTGTATAGTTACGATTTTAGGGAGAAGTGTTTGTTATTGTAATGCTTATTTGTGTTCAATCAATATTCTATGATTGAGAATCATTAAAACTGCCTTATGACCCATACATTGTACACTTAAAAAATATTAACAAATTTCAACCATTTCCAAAAATTTCCAAAAAATTTCCAAAGTTCTTTTTCAATTTGACAATTGTAAAAAATTACAGCTAAAAATAAAAATATTAGCTGGTGATATATAATTTTGTGATCTTATATTTAGAATAATTGAAAAATTGGCTTGTAACCCATGCGTTGCACTGTGACTTATGACACTCATGTTTTTTCCTAGTTATATTGTACAATAATATCAACAATCTCAAGTATTTACTAACAATGTAATATGAAAAAACTTTTTAGTGCTTGCAAACAAGTAATATAAGTGGTTGTTTGGTATACATGGGAATTTAATTCCCATGGGAAGTTCCATCTCCTATGAAGTTATTTTCCTTTTGTAATTCCTAGGAAATTGACTAATGTATTTGGTTGACATTAAGGAATTTGTAATTCCCATGAATTGATGTAGGAATTTTAAATGACCAGGGGGGCTAGGTGAATAAATTCCCACGTTTTGTGGGAATTTTCATTTTTCCCATATTTCCCACATCATGTCAAGCAAACAACTACCCAATTTAGAAAATTATGGGAAATTCTATTGTCTACAATCTTCATAATTTCTTGTATACCAAACAACCACTAATAGTGTATTATACTCATACTTTTAAAATAATGTTTGCTTGAAATGGTGACATTTCATTGTTTCAATACTTGAAAAAAATATTTTCTAAACTTTCCTTAAAAATAGTGTAGATATCATAATTTCAGTCTGGATCCGCCATCGATTGTGTTGCACGACTGTGACTTATAACTTTTGACTATTTTTTTTGAAGTGAAATTCCTTCTTTTTTTTCACTTTTCTCTTTTCCACAATAGTTTTCAAGGGTTCTCTAGTTGACTTTCGTTAAATTTTTTTCATTTTTGGAATTATGAGTTTTGATTGATTTGCTAAAAGGTAATTTATACTACTGAATTTGGCTCGAAAAAATCAGGTTTTTTTTCTAATGAATATGGTTAAAGTTGTGATATTATGACCTATATTATAATAATTAGGAATATATATATAATAATTAGTTGCATTTGTGGGTGGTATGGTATTTTTTTGCAAACAATTATATTAAACTATCTTCTTCATAAACTATCTGAACCTCTCTCTTCTTATGTTACCAAACCATGTCCAACCTTCCACGCCACTAAAATGAAAAAAACCGAAACCAAAAACCCCATTATTGACCATGAAAGATCCATGAAATCCATAATAAAAATGATAACCACGACCTTCTACATCATACACGATTTTATTTAACCAAATACTCTCAAAATTTCCTTCAAAGTTCAAACTCCTTACTCCAAAAGCACGATTATATGTAGTCATAAATTTCAGCAAAATTTTTGTTCAACAACCAAGATCAAGCCCATGCATGTAGTTTATATCAACCACTATTGGCTTGGATTTCAATTCAATAAAGCTTTGAAGAGTGAATGGAAAAGAAAAGACATCTGATGAAGGAGATTCGTTCAACTCAGAGTAAAAAAAAAATAGAAACATAAGGAGTGAGATTGGAATATCTTAATTGTTAAGTTCTTTTACCTAAAAATAAAACTTCAATACCAATTAAATAGGCATGTTTTTTTTCGCCCAATTCTATGTTTGCATGTTGGTTTTATCCATCTATTTTTTATATAAATAATATGGGTCACACAACTCCTCCTTATGTTTCTATTTAAAATTAGCCAAAAACTATAATTTTTGTATTTAATAAATTGTAGCAATTCTAATGTGTAAAATTAGTCCTAAAAACTATATTTTTTGTATTTAATGAAATTTTAGCATAATTTAATAGAGTTGTATTTTTTTATTTTTGATGGAAAAAAAGTTGTAATTTGGCAATTCTAATGTGATACAACCTATTGTCTATTAATTATATCTTCATTTGCATTTATATTACATTATATATTATTAGGAAAATATTCTAATTGATCAATAATGGCGCCTGTCCTTGGTTAGAGCCATTGTTAGGCACTACATTCTTTCACATTTGTAGAATCCATGAAGACGCGGCGCGAAGCGAATGCAATATGTTTTGTTTAGATTGTCATTCAGATGCATTCTGCTACTATTGCAGATCATTCAGGCACAAATATCATCAAGTAATTCGTGTGGGTTCAATTATGTATTTTTTGTCATATCATATCATATATTATAGGAAAAATTTCATAAAACTACCTTTTATAATCAACTTTTTTCAAAAAACTACATTTTAAAAGTTTTCTTTATAAAAACTACCTTATATAACAAATTTTCTTTCAATATACTACCATTTTACCATTAATGGGGTTTACTCACTAATAATTGAGTCACCATAAATTGATTTTCTTTCTTCCCCTCTCGTTTCTTTCCTCTTTTCTCGCTACCCCACCGGCAGCAACACCTACAGCGATTGTCATTTATCGATTATTATTTAATATAAACGTAAAATGGTAGTATATTGAAATGAATTTGTTATATAAGGTAGTTTTTTGAAAGAAAAATTATAAAAGGTAGTTTTTTTGAAAAAAAATTGGTTATAAAAGGTAGTTTTTTGAAATTTTGCCTATATTATAACATATGGTATGATATATAATATGGGGTTTTATGTATATATTATATATAGATAAGAGGATCTTCATACATGATGTAGTGAGAGTAGGAGATGTACAAAAGATGATGGATATTGAGTGCAGACATACGCTATAAAAAATGGAGTGCAAACCATTTTATGCGGATTGGTGGTTCACAAAACGCATCATATGGAATTTGCTCTCTTATTATGTAATTTTAGGAACTGATTGATGTATGATTTATGAATTGTTTAGTTTGTTACCTAATATAGGAGATTGCAATTGATTACCCTATCATCAATCAAGGGCTTAATTAGATTGCACAATCAAAGATTATATTTTTAAATGACACGTGTGCATTGGCTTCCATAAGATTGACAAATGGCAAGACGAAGTTTGGGGAGAAGCATTTTGTTGCCACATGGCGAGAGTGATTATAAGCTTGACACCTAAGCAAAATTAACTTAGCTTTATATATATACTAGTATTGGGACCCGGGCAAATGCCCGGGCTTTTTCGTAAAAAAGAGGTAGAGTTTTTAAATATTTACACCCCTATTTTTTTGCCGACTTTTTGTTTGACATAGAACAACTAAAAGTTATAATATTATTTTGTCATTATCTTTGACGTTGGTTTCTAATTTATATGTCATGAAGAAACTCACTATATCATTCGAAACATACTATATCATGGGGGAGGAAGGGGCGAGGGGGCCTGGGCGGTCCGGCATAAACTACATCATTTATGAACAATCATTTATATCATTTAGAATCATTTATTATTACAAAAACCTTCAAAATTAATTAAAATATATACAATTATTAATATTAATGAATAATTTCATTATTTTAATTTGATTGAATTATAATATATGAAATTTCATTAAAATATATACAATTGATTAAAATAAATGTGGGTGGGTGGTGGGGGGGGGGGCTTTGGGTGCCCCCCCCCCTTTCACCGTTGTGGGTTGTGGCTCCCCCAGGGGGGGGTGCCCCTTTGCCCCCATATATCATCATAACTACTTTAACAATCAACTATATCTTTACACTCACTATATTATACATAATCTCAGTATATGATTCAAACATTCACTCTATCATGCAGAAACTACATATTTGTATATGTTAAAGCACATGTCACGATATACTACACAACCTACTTCAAATCTAATGTTCACACGAACAACTGGTACTGAGTCGTCTAAACCGAGATGATCGTCGAATGTTTTACCAATTTCTCCCCATAGTGTTACGATAAAGTTTTGTCCACTTTGCAAGAAAATTAATAATTTTAAGACCTTGAATAATATTTTCTATAAAACTACGAATAATAACAGTATTCTTTATGAAATAAAGAACGTTAACCTTGTATGCTCCAATGTGATTTCCCTTAGTACAATTCTTGCTCGTTGTGTCAGTCTACCAATGGCCCGTAGTTGTCCTATTATATTTGCATGAGGGATATAATAATATATATAAAATACATATAATAATAATAATAATTACCAAAGATAAGTTGTAACATGCATTTAAATATAAAGGCTATATAATGAAGAAATAGGAGTACCTGTGAGTTGCAAAATTGAGTCACATCGTTTTTGAATCAATTCATAGTCTCCCAACTCAAACTCGTGTCTAGGAATTTTGGGTTCGTCTTCATCTAGAGTTTGAACAGAGGTTGAGAAGTTGAAATATATCACGTGTTTATTTGTGACAGTTCTATACTCTTCTTTGTTGGCTGTCACATTAAAGTTTCTAATTATATAGATGTTCCCCTCCTTGAGCGTGCGTTTGTAGTCTGATGCATCATCTCCTCTTATAGAGCCTTGAATGTGATCTCCCTATTTTAGTAGGTCATTTAGTTTGCAAGGTTAAAACAAAAATAGATAATGTGTTAATTGTATAGTGGGGCTTACTTCCTCATTTGCAAGTATTGTTTCAACACCAATAAAATTGTTGGTTCTCGGGTTTATTGCATCCCACATTCTGGTGACCCTAACTTTCAGAGTCCAATCTTGCCTTTCTTTGCTCAAATCCTTGATCAGATTGCACCTGATTGGTTCAATTAATATCCTTGACCTTTTTATTTACAATAGCATAGCACATATATAAGTTTATTTTTTGTTCCAATGCTTAAGTCATCAGTATATGTTCTAGACCAATGAAAAATTAACGGAGAAAGTTCAAGAACAAACTTACCTTTCTTTAGTACTCATTGTGTTTACAAATCAAATTAAAGCACATGTCATATAAATATGAAATAATTTGTTAAATCATGAAGGATTGGTAATATTGCTACGGTATGTTGTTAAGGTATGTTGTTGCGGTGCCCTTCAAGCCTCAATAGACCAACATGATTAACAATATCAACCCTCTTTCTAATATGTTGACCATGTCCCATCTTATCCAACATTCATGTTTGGAGGAGACGAAGGATGCAGCATTTGTTTCTTATCAAAGGAAAAGAAAATATGAGGAGTATATTTATTAGAAACCGTACATTGGGAAGAACTCAATGTGCAAAGCTGACCGCTAAAAATCTAAAATATTTAGTTCGCGTAATTAGTCAATGCGGAGTATATTTATTAGAAACCGTACCTTCAGTTACTTTAATACTCTAACCTTAATTCTAATTGAATCGCTAATTCCAATTGCAATAGGTTACTTTGATACGTTAGTATAGTCAATATTTCCTTTTATACGTTACTTTAATATAAAATTTTAAATATAGTATAAAATAATCTCATTTTAAAGTACTTTTTAAACACTTTCCAATGGTACAAAAATTATAATTTTACGAACTATATATTAAAAGTTATAATCAATTTACTATATTTAAGATTTTCATTGTGAACCCAACTCTATTTATTCTTATCCTAAATTCTATTTGTATTTTAATCAATTTAGAACTCTTAATGAGCACGACAAATGACGTCCAATAAGGACGCCAAATGTCGCGACCTCATAAGCTGACTTTTTAATATTCTAATTCTTACATGAATAGGTTTTGTAGAACAACCCTAATTCTAATTGAATATCTTATAACAATAATTATTCTAATTGAATCCCTAATTCCAATTGCATTAGGTTAATTGAATTGCTAATTCCAATTGCAATAGGTTAATTGAATCGCTAATTCCAATTGCAGTAGGTTACTTTAATAATACGTTAGTATATAGTCAATGTTTCCTTTTATAGGTTACTTAGATATAAAATTTTAAATATAGTATAAATAGATCTTATTTTAAAGTGCTTTTTAAACACTTTCCAATGGTATAAAAATTATAATTTTACGAACTATATATTAAAAGTTATGATCAATTTACTATATTTAAGTTTTTCATTGTGAACCCAACTCTATTTATTCTTATCCTAAACTCTATTTGTATTTTAATCAATTAAGAACTCTATTTATATTTAAAAAAAATGACATGACACTTAATGAGCGTGACAAATGGCGTCCACCAATGAGGACGCCAAATGTCGTAGCCTCGTTATCTGGCTTTTGCCAAATGTCGCGGCCTCGTGATCAGGCTTTTGCCAAATGTCGCGGCCTCGTCATCTGACTTTTGTACTCTGCTTTATATATTAGTTATATGATATATAGATGAAAAACATACTTATATAAGATTTTGTTAAATTCGTCTCATCATATATATATTCAATATACTAACTTTATATAATTTTTACTTATTCATAATTAGAAAAATTAACAGTTAAAGTTTTGCATTTTTGCAAACATCAATATCACACGGTGTAGATTAAAAGAAAATATAACTAGTATTTATATGATACATTCAAAATAATACTTTCCTAACAATAATACCTACCTAATATCAGATATAATTACTCAATTATTGACATGACTAGGATGTTTATCAAACTTGGGTAAGTGTTGATTCGGAATCAAGATTGATGGATCTCCATTGGACATACCCTCATGCTGAGTCAATTTTCGTAACTATAAACAACTGTCAGAACATATCAAAGAATCCTGCAACTCAGCTTGCGACTGGAGCCGTGCCAAACAACTAGGAATGACAATGGATCAGATCTGATCTGATTTTCTAAATAGAATATACTCCAAAATAAAATAAAAAAAATATACGCGAAAGATTATTTATATACATAAAGTATTTAAAAAAATTTAAAAAAAAACTATATTTTGAAGACTATTCACCTTTATTCTTACTTACATTTTTTAAATCGGATTCAAGCTTGGATGTTATTTCGCGGGGTTCAAACGGGATTACTTTTACTCATATTCAGGTTCAACTCGGACTTCTTTTTATCACTTAAGATCACAAATATCAGAATTTTAGAGAACAACCATTTTATATTTCACTTGACTTTTTATAATGCAAGCATAATCCTTCTTTTTAATCTATAAGTTGATTTTTTTTTTTGAAAGAGAATTTTCATTAATTGAAGGCCAAACGACATCTGCAATAGGTATTAAAAAAAAACAAGATACAATCAAACAATGTTACATCAAATTCGTCTTCGAATAAACTATAATGAACCGGATCGAAAGAATACAAACAAGAACCCCTCAGATTTGCTTGAATCAAGCAGCTATTGATGAGGAAGTCTACCATTCTAACATAGTTTAGGAAGAACATTATTGATCGAGCCATGTTGATCGCATCCGAGATTCCAATACCTTCATGTTGAGTCTCGAACTTCAACCAATGAGAACAATTTCTCATACCTAAAATCAAAAAAACCATACTCACAACTCTCATAGGGGATATGGAGATCTCCACAACAGAGACTAAAATCCCCATAACAGGGTTTGAAAAAATCTCATAAAGAGACTAATTTATTCAACAAAACTAGAAAATGAACTAAAAACTGAAAATAAAAGGGGAGAAGGGAACTCATGGATGAAATCATCCACTGAAATTTCCTAACCGATTGAAAAAGGGTAGGGGAGGCTAGGGTTTGAGAGAGAAGAGAGAGACGAGGCTAGGGTTTTACATTTTTCTTATTGATCACAACACTTTTACCGTTTCATCCTTCGCAATACTTCCCATCGTGGCTAGCATATGCGAATACTAATATTTCAACGTCTTTAATCTATAAGTTGATAGTGATCGGATTTGGGAAGAAATATGTCAGATCTTACATTAATCTCTCCCTCCTAAATGATTTAAATTGGATTTTCAATTTTTCGGATTCAAATAGGATTTTGTTTCTTCATATCGAGTCAAACTCGGACCGGATTCCGACTTCCTTGTCATCTCTACAAACAGCACAGAGACTTCAGTACACCGTGCAGCAAACAATGCTACTCTGCACACCTGGACAATAGTAGTGAGTTGCTGCATATCTACTCTTCTTTTTTTTTATTTTGAAGGAATTTGCTGCATTTCTTTTGGAAGCTGCTCATATAATAATCTTCAGGTTCACACTTTCGCGTAGTGTTGATTAACCCCCCAGGACCTTCTCCTAGAATGCTCCAAATCAACTTATATTTGCTTCAAAAATTATCACAGCATTCACCAAATTATTCTGTAAACCAGAAAAATAGTCCCTAGTTTTTTTTCCTTGTTTGGCATCAGTTTCCTGCAATCTCCGACTTTATGCAAATTCACCAGCCAAAAGAATGAGCTCCATGCTTCTCATAAAACTAGCTGATTTTCTGCATCATCTCCCAACAGTATGATTGCTTTTGCACTGGAACGGGTCCTCAGGCTTGATGAACATAATTGTCTTGGCTGCAGCTACTACAGGTATACCTGTATGCACGCAGCACGCAGCTGAATAAACATTATGCAACATCCGAGTGATGACTATGTCGCACCAACCCCTACTCTGTCACCATCTTGGCATATCCATGTCCGACATGTATCCAACACCTCAACTGGATATGGATATTTGGGTATTGATTTCATGAATATTTTCCCAAAATTCACTTACCAATAATCCTTACATGAACAAGAACCACCCTCAAAATGATGAAAGCGATATGCATCTCTCACAATAATTGTTCGGTTTGAGATCTTTGATACACTCTTGATCCAATTATGGCAATCTGCACATACACGAAGATTCTTCATAACACGGAGAGGAATTGAGCTTGATGAGCTTATTAGTCCAAAAGCAATGGCAAGTCTTTCACTATGAACATTGAGAACTTTACTCTTTTCTGAATCAACCAGGATGCTGTTCTGATCCTGTATATAACCAATTTTAGCGGCACGTTCATCCAGATCGTCCAACAAGTGATAAATCTTATCTGCCAGAGGATGAAGATTATCACCAGCATAAAAGGCATGAATATAGTTCTTTACTTCGATCCAGCTACGACCAGGCTCCTTTTTTACCCCTTTTTCTTTCATCATTTTCCTGGTCTCATCCATACAGGTCCAGTTCCTAGTCACAGCATACATATTTGACATGAGAACATAGGTTGCTGAGTCGTCAGGTTCCAACTCTAACAAATGACGAGCAGCAAACTCTCCAGTTTCTTTGTTCTTGTGAACAATGCAAGCCCTCAAAAGAGTTCTCCAGATCATTGCATCTGGTTCAATCTGCATATCTTCTATAAATTTTCTAGCACGACCTAGAAAACCTGCTCTCCCGAGAATATCAACAACACAAACATAATGTTCTAGTTTGGGCACCAAATTGTATTCTTTGCTCATGGACTCAAAGTACTCTAGCCCTTGTTCCACTAACCCTACATGGCTGCATGCTGATAATACACCAACCAATGAGACATAGTTTGGTACCACACCAACCCTTTTCATCTCATCAAAGATTTCCAGGGCTTCTTCTCCGCAACCATGCTGCGAATATCCTGTAATCATTGCATTCCATGTAACCTCATTTCTGTCGATAATTTCAGAGAACACTCTCCTGGCATCATCAAGACACCCACACTTTGCATAGAGTGTGATTAAGGCATTTGATGTCTCAGTTTCCAAGTTGTATCCAGTTTTAAACAATTTAGCTTGTATTTGCTTCCCTTCTTTGACATTTGCTATATTAGCAGCAGCGCTGATTGAAGAGCTGTAAGTAAAGAGATTCGCTTCTATACCAGCTTCATTCATATGTGTGTATACTCTCAATGCATCCTCATAATGTCCACTTTGTGCAAACCCCGAAATCAATGCATTCCACGATATATTATCTTTCACATCAATTTTTTCAAAAGCCTGATAAGCTTCTCGAAGTCTACCACATCTAGCATAGAGGCTAACAAGAGCATTCCGAATTGAAAGATCATCAGAGTAACCAAGAATATATGACTGAGCATGGATTTGCCGACCTTGGTAGAGTGCTTGAATGCCTGCACATGCACTCATTGCACTCGACAATCCTATATTATCTACTTGGATCCCACGGTATAGCATCTCTTCAAAGAGCTTAAGAGCATGAGCATACTTTCCATACTGCCCATATGCTGCAATCATAGCTGTCCAAGAGACAACATCATTCTCAGTGAGCCTCTTAAAAATCTTTTCAGCGGTATCCAGGAAACCATGCTTAGCATACATATCTATAAGCACGCTACAAACATACTCGTTAAACTGAAAGCCTGTCTTAATGACTTGGGTATGGATCTGTTCTCCCAAATCAACAGCTCCAACAGAAGTACAACTTCTAAGCATGCTTGGATATGTATATTGATTAGGTTCCAAGCCTTTCATCTGCATTTTCGAAAACATATGATATGCTTCACTTAGATCACCAACCTGCCCATAAGCTACAAGCATTACATTCCACAGGACCACATTTTCTTTTTTAGTTGTAAGGAAATGCTTATGTGCAGTTTCAATATCAGAGCATTTGACATACAGGTCAAGCAGAGAACCTTCAATGAGCATATCAGAGCAGAATCCTGCCTTCAGAGCATATGAATGAAGCTGCCTTCCCTTATCAAGGGCTCCAATCGTAGCACATGCACTTACAAGGCTTGCCACTGTCACACAATCAGGTTTTATAAAATCACGCTGCATCTTCTGTAGCAAATGAACAGCTTGATCACTAAGTCCCTTATGAGCAAGCCCTGATATAAGAGAATTATACGATATTCCATCCTTGTGCTCCATCTTCTCAAAAACTTTGCCAGCAGAGATCGAGTCTCCCATACGAGAATATAGTGTCACACATGCATTGCACACATAAACTTCAGAAGCAAAACCCCACTTATAGATAAGACCATGAAGCTCCTGCCCAAGCTCAAATGCGTCTGTCTTACTGCAGGCACTTAAAACACTCGACAGAGCATATGGCGTGGGGAGTATACCATGCGCATGCATCTCATCACAAAATAGGAGAATACATTGCTTCTCGCATCCATTCTGAGATAAGGCAGACATCATAGCAACCCAAGATACACTATCCCTGTCAACTAAATTATCAAAAACAAATTTAGCAGAATCTATCATTCCAGTCTTCGAGTACAAGTCGATCAAAGGGTTACACACAAAACGACTACCATCAAAACCAAATACAATAATCTTCGCATGAATCTGCTCAATACAGCAAAGATCAATCTTTTCCCTAACACCACCACCATACGCCCTCAACACATTACTAAACGTAAACTCATCAGCATCCACATTTTCACCAAGCATTCGCGTAAACAAACCAAATGCTTCCCTAGACAATTTCTTTGCAGCAAATCCAGAGAGAATCTTATTCCATGAAGAAACACATACACTAACGCCTCGTTCAAGCATTTCATCAAACACCTTGTGTGCATCCCACAAATGATCATTGACAAGATACAAATCCAAAAGACGGCCATTTAATTCAATTTCTTCGACAAAACCTGATTTTACTATCAACCCATGAATCTTTCTGCAATCAATTAACGACCCAGAACTCGAATTTATCCATCCTTCCAAAAGCCAGAGATAAGTTTGATGATTAGGACGATAACTTATATCTTTTTGATTAATTTCAGAGGGAAATTCAACAAAAGCATGGCAAATAGCAGAGCTGCTTAATCTAGCTAAGTTAAATCTTGAAATCAGATTCCCAGAATAATTCTACATTCAGAAAAACAATGGAGTTAAAACAAAATAACATGGAATAGTAGAAAAATATAATTGAGTCACTAATATTATAGTGGAAGGGGATATTTTGCAATGATTTTACTGTACCTGGAAATTGTAGAGGGTGAATTTTGCATGGAATTGGAAGGATTTAAGCAAGGGAATCGACAAAGAATAGTGCAGAGCGTTTTTTATAAACACCATTAATTTTTTTTTCTGTTTCTCGCGTAGAAGGGAGTGACAAGTGAAGTGATAAGTGATGATGAGTTGATGTTAATGTAACGAGTAACGGCCACATCTTTGGTCGGTAGGGAAGTTGTTTTGACTTTGCAAGGCGATATGGGGAAATAGTTCTCCCAAAGGAGTGGGTATAATTGTCGTAAAAAAAAAAAAAGAGTGACAATAAAAGATCATTCTCTACGTGTCTATGGTGAAATGCTATAGATATAGGACGGTAGATATGAGACTCTAGTAAAATGAATTAATAAAAGAAGAGGGGATAATTCACAGATGAGGAGATAAAAGCTTATTTTCAATGCCAAGCCCTCCAAGTCTCAGACGGTTTCCCTCCTCTTTTCTTCCAAGAAAGTTGGGACACGATTAAGAGCGTCATCTTGGAAACGAAATCCACTCCTTCCTCAAAAATAGATACCGCTAAAGGAAAGAAAATAAAACATTCATAACTCTCATCCCCAGGATTCTCACTCATGCACAGTCAGAAAAAACAATCCATGGTATCAAGATAGCTAGAATTGCTCCCTCCCTTTCTCACCTGTTCTTTGCTGATGATGTTCTTTTTTTCTTCAAAGGCATCCCAAGAGTCTGCTGGAAGCTCAAAGAAATACTCGCAGATTTTTGTGAAAGTTCAAGGGAGCTTATAAACACTGGAAAATCATCTCTTATGTTTAGCCCCAACACCAGTGGCGGATCCAACGTGGGTTCAGTGGGTTCAACTGAACCCACGTGGATCCGGAAGAAAAACTGCAAAATGAAGGAAAATGAATAATGATTATATATGATGCACGTGGCTTAATTAATTGAAATAGAACAGAGCTCAGTGGTAGAGTGCGCCTAACCTTGCGTTAGAGGTCGCGGGTTAGAATCCTCATAGTAAGTTTTATTTCCTTGTCTTTCCTTTTTTTTCTCCCTTTGTCTTCGTTTAAGTACAGCTTATTTTTATCTTCATCTTCTCTTTGCTTTTCTTTATCCTTCCTTTATTATTTTAGCTCCTGCCTGTTAAAATCCTCAAAGGCACTTTTATTTCTGTCTTCTTTTTCCATTTCCCCTTTGTCTTATATTACTACAAGTCTACAACATATAGTATTATATTTATTTGTTGGTCTTCTCTTTCCTTTTCTTTATAGTCCCTCCATTCTTTTAGCTCTCCTTTTCTTTATATAAATCTCTTCCTTTCCCCAAGTACTTATACAATATTAGGTAACTTAATATTATATATACATCAAAACAATAAATTTATTGGAAAATTATTTTACTTTTAGCCAATATGAGTCACTTTAGATTTCATATTTGTGCTAATAGTTAATGTTTCTTTTTCTTCATTGGGAGATCATAGATAGATTTAAACTTAAAACAGCTTAATTGAAAAGGTTGAATCATGAAAAATGTGTTACAAATTGGTTCTCGTAGTTTTTTTTATGAGAAATTGATAGTCTTTGTTAGTACATGTATTTAATTAGTTAGTTAATTTTGTAATTATGCAATTGGAATGAAAGCTCCACTAAGTATAATTGTTGAAAGGTTTGTTTTTTCTTTCAAAAATGTAATTTAAGATAGTAATATATAATTTCGAATACATGTTCTATTAACTCCGAACCCACGTGGCCCAATTCCTGGATCCGCCACTACCCAACACCCCAAGAAGGTTCTGTTCCCTAATGAGGAAACCTCTAGGTATGAAGAGCTCTAATACCTTTGGTTCCTACTTAGGCTGTCCTATGGAGGTTGATGCTAGGAAAACCACGACTTTCAACCTGATTCTAGACAAAATAAAAACCAAAATCCAGTCTTGGAAATTCATTCATCTTTCCCCCACGACCAAACTAATCCTTAACAATGCCATTCTTACTTGTATGACCTCTCATATCCTCTCAATTTTTCTCCTTCCAAAAAAGATGTCGAAAGCCATTAACTCTACTCTCCTTAGATCCTGGTGGAGCCCTTCTTTGGAAAAGAAACCAATCTACTGGAGGAAAAGGTCTCTTTTGGAACAACACAAAGAGGAAGGAGGCTTGGGTCTCAAAAACTTAGAAATTAGTAATAAAGCCCTTCTTTGGAAATTAGTAATAAAGCCCTTCTTGTGAAGCAAGCCTAGAGAATTTACAACAACAAAAACTCCCTGATCAACAAACTGTATATTGCCAAATACAAGCAGGATCCTCTCACAGCAGGTATTAAAGCCTCTATACCTGCAAACTGCTCGTATGCTTATAGAAGCATGGGAAGAGCTACTTCGGAAATTAACTCTATTTTTAAGAAAAGTATAGGGGACGACAGAGATACTCTTATAACCAAGGATTGGTGGATAGGTAACAGAAAACTTAACATATCAGACCAGGCAAGCAATCCAGCTATTCAAAACTTAAAAGTGTTCGATCTTATCCCAAATAACCAATGGAATGCCTCCATTATTTGGAACAATTTCAAAAGAGAAGATGCAAGAAATTAAACATTCGTGCTACGCCTCTCCCCCCTCAGAGTAAAGAAGATCAATTTGAATGGAGTCTTGACAAAAGAGGCATTTACTCCACAAGATCAGGATATTGGATTCTCCATCAGACTTGCAGCAACCGAACTACAACTAAAGATAAATTCTGGAGCAGGCTATGGAAACTCAACATTTTCCCCAAATGGAAGATGTTCATCTGGAAAAATCATCAACAATGCCATTCCAGTGGCGACAAACCTTAGAAAAAGAAACATCCAAGTTGACATCAAGTGTAAACTCTACAACTCGGATACAGAAACCATGGAGCATCTCTTCAGAGATTGTAATTTCTCCATCAAAATATGGTCTACTACTCTTGGAATTAGACCAATCACAGGTAACATAATTCCAATAAAAGATTGGATAAATAACTTTCTCAACCTTCTTAGCAAAAGAAAGAGAACACACGAAGATCAAGACCATGTTTTGGATGAAGACCCATTTATTGGCACGCTTTGGGCCATCTGGATTCATAGAAATGAAATAATCTTCCGTAATTCGACTCCAAGTGCTATAAGGGTCATGAACATCTTCGAAGAAATGAATGGAAGATTGATGAATTTGAGAGTGAAAGCCAACATCAACAACGATACTAAGATATCAAGCTCTCAGACATGCTCCTGTAGTAAAGGTACTGTAACAACAAATAGAATCACTTGTGTTCAGGTGGATGGCTCTTAGAAGAAAAAGGACAAAGCTTCAACAACATGGGAAGCAGCAGTAGCATGGGTGGAAGAAGACAACAACAACAGTGAGGAAGCAACCAAAGTATTAGCCCAAACTCCTACCTAAACAGAAGCTTTAGATGTCTATCACTATATGAGAAGCTGTAAAGAAAGAACTAAGATGATGGCCATTAAAACAGATTGCAGAGATCCATTAAAAGTTGCAAGATAGATTGTTGTTGCCTTGAAAGATGGGAGGAAAGCAGGGAAAGAGATCAGACACATAATTAAAGATATTCATCAGCTAGCAAACGAAATGGACTATTTTAGTTGCACTCATGTTAAAAAGAATTGAGGTCTCTAAAGCTCATTCTCTTGCCAATTAATAAGGCAAGAAAAGAGAGCTAAGGACTTTTGGTTACCACCTGTCAAAAAAAGAAAAAAGAAGAGGGGAATAACTCACCGAACCAAATAATGTACAAATTGCGGATGACATCTAACTTAGTGGTATTCAAGACGTGAGATCGAATTCCGTTTACATCACCGCAATTAGCCGCTCTCTAGCACCAAACAGAATAATGTCTAAGCTGGTTCATTATCATCATTCATGTCGTTAAAGAGAGTAATGGTTGTTGTCGTTTAGGCCCTTGACCAACAACTAGTCGTACTACATATACATGTTGAGAAAAATCTGATGTCTCATGAGGTGGAACATAAAACGTGATATAACGAACACAATAAAGCAATAAAGAATTAAAAAACAATCGACACAAGAATTAATGTGGTTCACTAACAATGTGTTAGCTACGTCTACATGCAGAGATGAAAAAGAGGGAGTACATATTACATAATAGTGAGGTAGAGATGAAAAAGAGAGTTTATATAGTTTCCTTCAAATTAACCTAAAACCCAAAAACAGAAACGGTTTACTAAACCGCATACACCGAAAAAGTTCAGGAGCATTGCCCCCATGCACCCAACAGGACGTTTCACCCCTGGCATATGAAACATGGAAATGCTATTGTAGGCATATTTTTATTGTCTACGCGGGATGATCGCATATTTGATTAACGATAGGGGTATGCACCGGTCAACTAGTCGTACTACATATACATGTTGGACAGGAATATGGGAATTATGTGGACCGGGATCGGACCAGAATTTCCGATCCAATCTGGTTTTGGACCTGTTGGACCGGAATCTGAAAAAATATTTTTATTTAGATTTAAACATATTTATAAATGAGATACATTAAAATTTAATAATTCTAACAACAATAATCTTAAAATGTAATAAAGACTAGGTTTTAATCCTTCTAACTTTTTAATTTTATTAAAACTTTAAACTTTTTTTTAACTAAAAAATCAGAAATTACGGTCCATCGTTCTGGACCGTAATTTTCCGATTTTGGACCGGAAACTCAGAATCGTGGATTTCGGTGGAATTTGGATCGGACCGGAATCTTCTGTCCGATCCGGCCCGGTTCAAATTCCGGTCCGACACTGATCTTTGCACAACCCTAACTACCGCCTCATTGTAAAGGTTTTTTAATTTGAAATTTGTTATGGAAAAAGAAATCGCCAACAATTATTTAAAGGAAGACTCATACACCTAACTGGATATTTGAGAAAACCATAGGGACAACTTAACGACTTATCCAATGTAGGTTTCCCGTCATGACTTCATAATTGGTCATTCAACCAAAGATTAAGTTCAGAGTGAGGGTACGAATATAATCAGGAATCAAATTCACCCATTGTTGGCTTCTGCTTAATACGATTCATGTTTAGTTTTACGCAAATAAACAACCAAGTAATATGTTCATGCATTCTAAAAATAATCTATGTTGGTGTATTAAACAAGCAAAAAAAAAACTATTTTTCAGTGGCATGTTTATGAAGCAATCAAATTACTGCGATCATAAACCAATTGTCCAAATTATCTAATTAGGCGTTAGAACATTTATTTAGGTCTTGTAATTAACAATAATAAGCATATGCAGTGATGAAAGCAATAAGGATTTAAGCATGTATATGAATAATATAATATAAAAGAAGAAAGATTAGAGAAGAATATACAAGAGCAAGAATTCTATAAGGATCTACATCATGAAAAGCTTGTTAGTAACATCAAGAAATTAACTAAGAATTGATAGATTATAGACCCCCGGGAATTATACCTTTATCGTCTGGGTATTGATTAATGATCCGGAGGAGGAGCAATCTTGAAGCTTGAACAAAGATTTGGTGGAAATTGAAGGGTTTTTAGTATATATTTGAAGTATTTAAAGGAGTCTTGTAGAGGAATTTCGTAAAATGAGGGCGTGTGGAGATCTGTCCCGAAACCAAATGGAACGAGATCTATTTATAGGGATAATCATAGAAACGGGATAAGATTTGTGTTGTGGGACGCGCAAAACCGATGCGCGACACGCATCGATTCTCGCGCCTTCGAGTTTTGATGATAGTCTCGATGTTTAGCGTGCTCATCCCGGTGCGCGGGCGCATTAGGTGCGCGATCGCACAACCAGCGATTCGACCGGGTTTTATTTGTTATCCAAAATTAAAATATTTATTTTTATCTTTGATTACATAGTATATCATTTGAATTAGGAAATCAATTACATAAAGGATAAAATCTTATTTTTCATAATATCTTTTAATTTAGAAAATATTTATTAAAAATACAAACGATTATCAAAAATAATTAATTGGGCTTTTAAAACTAAGCTTGGAATAAATAAATAGACTTGTCATTCTTAAAATAATTTTGGGCTTAGCTTTTCAATTTTCTTTTCCTTTGGATCGGACCAATTATGACGACGGTTATATTTCATCTTCAGGTACTAAAATGAGATACACGATTATGTGTCTACAACTATACCATCTTAAAAGATTCTTTCTGGCAATTTAGTTTTAGAGTTTCCGGCAATTACGTAGTCACCTTACAATTTGTCCAAACTGAAAATATATTGATAACTCATCACAGCTCAAATCTTTTCAAATGGTTATAGGACTTGTTTGGTTCACCTAGGAAGTAAAAAGTCTCATGAATTTTGAATACTCGTGAATTAAGGTCCTTCATAAATTTATATGAATTCATAGTTGTTGTTTGGTTATTCATAAGGGAAGTAGAACTTTCCATAAATTTCTACTTACCTAGGGGAAAGTAGGTAATTAGATAGACAGTCCAAAGCGTAATCCCTCCATCCCAAGTTATATGAATTAAATGCTTTTTTAAGGTTTTTAAGGTGTATGTGGCCATTAACATCTATAAGTACACATTAGTATATACCTTTTTAAGGTTGTTATGACTATGTTTCTACATGGCATTTATATGAATGACAAAACTGAAAATTATAAAAAGAAGGATTTTTCACCAGGTACCTATGAGGTTTTACTATTTTCATGAGATACCCCGCGCGGTTTCAAAAAATTCAACCGGTATTTGTTAAAATTACATATAAATATATAATGTACGAGACACCAACAATAACTTACGGGTGTTGATTATGTTAACTTAAATCATCTGAAATCATTTACACTCCAACCTAATTCGCCTATTAACCCACACTATGCCAAAAGTGTCCTTATTTCATAGTGGTATAAATTGCCTTTTTTATGTGGTCAAAATAGTTTGAATAGTGGCCCAAGTACCTCTTAGGCAATTTTTTCTGCTTTTAAAATACTTTGTTGAGCATAATGTGAAATATTATGGGAATTAGGATAGGGTTCAACTGATTTTGGGTCATTTAAATTAGGGATATTATCTCAGATAACCCTGACATATAGGCCTTTTTCCCAAATAACCCTGACATTTTCACCCCTATCTCGGATAACCCTGAACTTGTATTTTGACATTAAACCCGACGGAATAGCTAACGGTGTTAACTTTTTCAAAACAAAAATAATTAATAATTTTGGAAAAAATGAAAACCCAAATCATCTATTTCCCTCTCTTGGTCTTCATCTATTTCTCTCTCTTATTCTTCACTTCACTAAAAAAACAAAAAAAAAAGCACATATTCATCAAATAACCACCACCATATCAGAAAGAGAAAGAGAAAATAGAGTCATCATCCATCTCCTCGTCTACCATCATTTTGGTTAAGGAACTCCAGTTTGCATCTTGGTTAAGGAAGTCATGAACTCCAATGCTATTGGATCTTCATCAATAGGAACCTTTGAAACCTCTGCTGAATTTGATCCACCATTGAGTTCTAAAACTTGGGGTTTATCACTTTGGGAGCCAGAAGCAGATGCGTGCACTCGCGGCTAGAAGTTTGGGAAACAGCAGGATACAGTTGCCCTGTAATATGGAGGAAGATATTTGAGAAGAGAGAAGATCAAAACCAAGAAGATGATGAACCAATGAGCACAACACTCATATATACTACGTTGGGAAGAAGAAGTGGTTTCTAGAAATTAGGATCAACTAAAAGAAATGCAATAATTGTTGAGATAAATTTGCAACAACCAAATACCAAGTCAAACAGAAAGTACTACTGTACTAGACTTAGAAATAGGAAAGAAAATGGGCTGGACCCTCAAATGCAAAAATAAGAATCCACAAGCTATTAAACCCAACAAATTGTTCACCTTCAAGCTTCATTTTTTGTCAAATAATTTCAGACTCCTTCACAAAAAATGACAAATTTTCCTAGATCTAGACTTTGAGAGATAATTTAGTTCGTTTTTCAGTGTTTTTTCCAGCAAAATTTAGTCCCTTTTTCAGATTCCTTCACCAAAAATTCCATGGGTTCTTCGAAATAATGAGAATCTCCTCAATTGAAGGATCGGTTTGCTAAAGAACAATGACATTGAGCAACTTTGTACTGGTTGGATCCAGATTTGGCATTAATTTGCCACTTTGAGCCATATTTTGATTACGATTTCTTCCCCAAATGCAATTAATGGTTTTTAGATTTTGAAATAGAATTATAAAGCCCTAGTTAAAAAAAAAGTTTGGCATAGTTTTTAGGTAAGAAAATTAGAGGAGGAGAGAAAAGTAATGGACACCATTGATAAATGCTTGAGAAGTGTGAGAATCAAGAACAAGATAGAGAAAGAGATGAGTGTTTATTTATTTTAGAAAAGCAATAATTACTTTTGTTTTAAAATGGTTAACGCCGTTAGCTATTCCGTCTGATTTAATGACAAAATACAAGTTCGGGGTTATTTGAGATAGGGGTGAAAATGTCGGGGTTATTTGGGAAAAGGCCTATATGTCAAGGTTATTCGAGATAATATCCCTTTAAATTAACGTAAGCAACACAATTAAGTTAATGAGGGTATCCGGTACATTATATCCAAACCTAAAGGGTACTCGATGAATTTTGAAACGAAGGGATACCTTATGCATTTTGTAAAACCTCGAGTGTACCGGTGAAAAATGCGGAAAAAAAATATGCACTTTTCCTTTTTCTGGATGCAACATTTGATTTTTTTAATCTACTAACTAAAATATTACATCTAAAAAAAACAAAGAAAGTATATTATACATCATGATGAATCTAATAAGATCTAAATAATAATGTTTTATCCTACATCATCTGTTTCTTTTTAGTTGCAATAGTTTGACTTTCACGTTTGCTAATGCATAAATTCAATAATTAATGTTTTTAATAACGATAACTAATAAATATAAAAAATTAAATATCTAGAAAATATACATTGAGACGAATCTAACAAGATTACACATGAATATATTTTTCCTTAATTATAAATGATCGACCAAAGATAAACTAAGTAGAGTTTGTGAATAATGTAAATGTCAAATTGTTTCAAGTTAAAAGAAATGGAGGAAGTATATATTAATGGGATTACGAGTCAAAATTCATTACTTCTAACTCCAAAATGACAAAATGGAGCATATAACTAAAGATGAAAGGAGTATTTAGGACTTGGAAATACTGTCGAAGTAAATCTTTTCGGTCTATGAAATTCTTGGAAATTATTGTCGAAGCTTGAAACTCATATAGAAGTATTTATTACATAGTACTTCTTCCATTCCATATTAATTGTATCATGTAAAGTTTCACGCCTCCCAACACACAATTTTAACTATTAATATATTCATTTTTTTACAAGTAAATATTATAAAAGGTTGAAAGTATATATTGAAACAAATCTAACCGAGATCCTAGATAGCTATATCTTTATCTTACATATAAATCATACTAAGTGCATTCTCTTCACCCGAAAAACCCGAACTTATCCGAACTTGACTTATCTCGAACCGATCGACCCTTATTGGAACTTATTTTTGAGTGTTGTGTTAGACCCGATCAAATCTCATTAGACCTGATCCGAACTTATTGGATAAGGTGAAGAGAACACACCCTAAATAGTCAAAATGTGTAAATATTCACCGAATAGTATTAGAGTCCAAACATTGCGATTAATATGGAACACAGAAGTATAGTATATGGTAACCAATATACACCCAAAAAGGACATAAAAATGTAGTACAAATTATCATGCCAATACTCAAAATTCGATCTAGTACCTTGACCATTGGTGTAGGCGTGTTTTTATTTCGCCTACGCGGATGAGTGCATATTAGATTTGACTACCCCATAGAAGGTTTTGTATTTAAAATTATTTTTAGGCCGCCAACAATTCTTTAAAGGAAGAATCATAAACCTAATTGGACATGGGAAACCGTAGGGACAAAATAGGGACTTATCCAATGTAGATTTCCCCGTCTAGACTCCATAGATGGTCAAAATGAACCAAAGATTGAGTTCGGGGTGAGGGCATACGAACATGGTCATAATGAACCAAGTTCGCCCAAAGTTGGCATCTACTAAATATCGATTCATGTCAATTTTTATGCAATAGAATGACCACATAATGTTTTAAACACCCTAAAAAAAATTAGTCTAGGTTGGTTCGGGAAACACATAAAAAGACTATTTTTTAGTGATATGTTATTATGCAATCAATTTACAGGAACCTAGCAAGTTGTCCAAATTAATCTGATTAATATTAGAACAATTCTTTAGGTCTTGATTAAAAAAAATAACATGTGGGGTGATAAAAGCAATAAAGCAGGACAATCATATAATATGCATAGAATAATCAGGCAAACATATAATATGCATAGGCATGAATAATAATAATATGAATATAAAATAAAGTATAGAAAAGGGATTAGAATGTACAAAGGCACGATTTTTTATATTAAAGATCTACATCATGAAAGAAACAGATTAGTAACTTCAATATAAAAATAGAGAATTTATTTAAGGACCCTCGGGATTATACCGTGGCTTGGGTCTCATGAGATTGACAACCTTCGGGACGAGCAATCGTGAAGCCTGAAAATCTAAATGTATGAATTTATGTAGATTGAATGTGTTTGTATTCGAAAGTATGAATTTTGTAGGGAAGTTTATGTATTTCGTAGAGAGGTTCGTAAAGTATTCGTCGAGTTCGAAGTGTGTTAATGTGAAAAATCCGTTCTTCATTCCCGTACGGAAATTGGGCCTATTTATAGGGAAAACGACACTACGCCTCGACGAGCAATTTACCGCCTTGTTTTGATATGTTTTGACGGTTTTTGATAAAAAACGTGTTAAAGATTTTCTTTTATCTTTTAACTACGGAAATCGATTTTACGGGATAAAATCCGATATGAAAATATCTTTGAAAATATTTATTTATTTAAATAAAACAATTAATTACTATTAAACAATTAATTGGGCTTTTCAAAGGATTAGGCTCAAAATATAATTAATTATCATGAATAATTAATTGGGCCTTAAAATAGGACTTTAACACTTTTCGAAATGGTTTTTGAATGGCTTTTCAGACTGCTCTGCCCTTGGATCGGACCAATTAAGACCACAAGATGTTTCATCATCGGATCCTTAAATGGGGAGACACGATTATGTGTCTACAATTGGCTCTTGGCAATGTATATACCAAAAAAAAGGAGTATCATGCCAATTGCCAAAGGTACAAAATACTGCAAAAACATATGAAAATCACAGACATAAATTAGAATACAATCATAGGAATTGGCTCAAGTGGTGAGCTTTACTATCTTCCCTACCAAAGTCTAGGGTTCAATTCCTATCCCAAACATTTGCTTGGGATTTAAGGGAGGGGGTGGGGAGGGGGAGGGTTGGAGGTGTATGGTTGTAATGGGCCTTTATGTGGGGGCCATATGCGAGGACAACCCAAAGGTTTTCTTCTTTACGTATTAATAATAATCAGAATATAATCATATAAGCAACAATATGAAAGATATCAAAACACATATAAAAATTTATTTTAGAAGTAATACTAATACATGCGTGCACTTTAAGGTTTGCTTGGGATAGCGGGAAGTGATGCATTGTGGGATTGGGCACCTCTGGGATTGTGAGCATATGCAATTATGGTAATGAAGGTTGATGAGGCTCTTCGATTTTTAGTTGCTCGGGCAAGCTGGACTCTGAAAGTTCAAGATAGTAGATTTTGGAAGGTCAAGTACTTTCAGCTTCGGTAGCTCGGGTATAGTAGGTTTTGGAAGTTCATACAATTCTGATTTGGGTTGCTCCGACAAAGTGGGCTTTGGAAGTTCAAGTATAGTAGGTTGTTGGAAGTTCATCTACGTCTGGTTTTGGTTGCTCTGGGGAAGGTGGGCATTGGAAGATCGGGCATATTAGGTTTGGGAAGGTAATCCACTTCGTGTTTCGGTAGCTTAGGCAAGGTGGGATTTTAAAGCTCGGCCACAATAGCTTTTGGTTGCTCCGGTAAGCTTGGTTGTAGAAATGAGTTCATGCAAGTCTAGTTTTGGTTACTCGGGAAAAAAGGTGGGCTTTGTTAGTTCAGGCACTACAGATTTTGAAAGTTCATGTACTTCTTGTGTTTGTAGCTCAAGCAAGGCGGGCTTTTTAAGCTAGGGCACATTTGTTTCTGGTAGCTCGGTAAGTTGGATTTTGGAAGTTCATGCACTTTCGGTTTTGGTTGCTCAAGCAAGGTGGGCTTTGGAAGTTTGTGGATTTTCGACTTTGGTATCTCATATTAGGTGGGTTTTTGAAGTTCGGGCACAGTAGGTTTTGATAGCTCGTTTAAGTTGGGCTTTGAAAGTGGGCACCTCTGGTTTTTTGTAGCTCAGGTAAGTTGGGTTTTGGAATTCTAGGCACCTCTGGTTTTGGTAGCTCAGGCAAGGTGTTCATCCACCTCCAGTTTTGGTAGCTCGGGCAAGGTGGGCTGAGGAATTATTGTGTTTGTGGTCATCATAAAAGTAGCAATCATGATAGCCAAAACAAATAAGCGAGAATCCATAGTTCGTTGCATTTGGAGGAACTGGTTAAACAAGCGAAAACTAAATACTTCCTCATTTTTTATTACTTGCATCGTTTTCTTTTGTACAAGGACCAAGGTAAAGAGAAAGAGAGAAAGAAGGTTTTATTTTATCTTTTATGGTTTAATGATTTTTGCTTAGAAAAGTTATTTTTTTAAAGAGATATTTCATTATTAATTGAAGGTCGAACGACATCTATGATAGGTATTAACGAAAAACAAAATACAATCAAACAAAACTAAATCAACTTCGTCTTCGATGAAACTACAATGAACCAGATCGACCAATGTAGTGCATGCCCCTTGTATTGTGATCCAAGAAGCTATTAATGGAATCGTCTATTATTTTGACATAGTTTGGAGAAGAGCATTCTTGATCAAATAATGTTGACCGCATTCGAGTTTCTAATACCTTCATGTTGATAGTCTTAAGCTTCAACAAAAGAGAACAAATTTCCATACCTATAAACAAACAAACTAGACTCACAACTCCCATAGGAGAGAAGGAGACCTCCACAATGGAGAAGACTAAACTTTCCATAGCAGGGCACGAAACACTCTCACAAAGAGAGACTAACTTATTCAACATAATAAAAGAACAAACTAGAAACTGAAAACAAGAGAGGAGAAGGGGCTTATCATGGATGAAAACATCCATGGCAACCCCTTACTGTTGGAAAAAGGGAGAAGAGAAGAAGAGGGGGATCATCATCAAATGGTATATTCAAATAGTTGTGGATACCAATTAATTTTCTTTTATAAATCTTTTTTGGAATCCGTTGAAAAGAGGGTTCGTATCATCATATGTATGTTAGATTATTTAGATACCAATGTCAAATTGCAAGAAGCTAAGTTACTCCTAACGTCTTTGAGTTTTGGACTTTTGGTGGAAGTTTGCTTATGTGCTCATTTAAGCTCTAGCTAGCAAGTACTACTAATAGTAGGGAGAGTAAATATGAAAAAAATTGAAAAAGAAGCTTGTTAGACCAGATGAAAATACAATCCTAAAAAATCTCTCTCAATTCAGAGTTTTGCTACACATTATTGTTCTTAAACTCCCTACTTGATAGCTAGGAATAATCTATAAAAAATATAATCTTTCGACAGATAATGTCACAAACTATTTCGCTATGTACTTAGATTAATTAGAAAATGCTAGAGCTAGGATCACATTATCCTTTTGTCTTATTAATTAGCTTTTTTTTTTTAATTTGTGAGTTTTACTTCCAAATGCTTTGTAGTACACCGATTGTCTGTACATAGACCATTCAAGCAATGGCTAAGCTAGGGGTGCTTATCGCACGAGCCGAGCCCGAACTGTACTAGGCTCGGCTCGTTTATCATTTAGTTCGGTTCGGCTCGGCTCATTTATCGTTTAGTTCGGCTCGGCTCAGCTCGTGAGCTCGACGAGCTAGATAAGTGAAGCTCGGCTGGAGATCTTGAGCTTCACTAAAAGCTCGAGCTCGGCTAGGTAGCTCGTCTTAGCTCGGCTCGAGCTCGAGCCCGATTTGAGACACATTAAAAATAAACCAACACACCATTAAACCAAACAAAAAATTCATATTCAAAATTTTAAAAAATTGTTGACAGATCTTGTAGAATAATAGACTAAATACAAAAAATAACATGAATAAACATATTTTATTTCATTTTTTACATGCTAACCAAATGAATTACTTACAAATATACATAAAAAATCGACAAACTAGATCTAAAAGAATACAAAAAGAAAGACATGAATTGTTCAATGTAAAAATTTGTATAAAAGGATACGTTTGTATAATAACTTTTTAAAGTGTTTTAGTCTATAATAACTTTTTAAAGTGCTTTATATTATAATAATTTGTTATATAAAATAATAATCGAGCCTGTTCACGAGCTTTTCGAGCCGAGCTTGCCTAGTTCAGCTCGGGTCGTTAAGGTCTCGAGCCGAGCACGAATCCGAGCCGAGCTACCACGAGCCGAGCTTTGACCGAGCCAAGCCCGAACTGTTCGCGAACAGGTCGACCTCATTATCACCTCTAGGCTAAGCCAAAGCTATAGCAGCCCTATTACACAGAGAAAAGAGTTTGGAAATAAAAGGCAAAGCAAACTCTAGAAAAGGAGTAGAGTCACATCCAGGCAAGGAATTCCGCATTCCTCACTAATCCCTGCTTGGCAAGTGAGTCGGCAACCATGTTAGCTCCACGGCCTTTGTGAGAGATTGAGACATTCAACCATTGCTTTCGCACATTAAGGATGTAGTTCAACTGGAAGCTTAAGTTCCAAGGTCCGCCCAAATCTTCATTGCACCACCTTACTGCATTGACGGAGTCGGATTCCACAAGAATGGGGAGATTTTGTATTTTGTCCTTTGCCATTGAAATCTGAATTACACGAAAGATGGCAAGAATTTCCGCACAATTTATTTTAATCGGGAGAATTGGGCTTGAGAACATGCACATGAACATACCATTGTGGTCACGCAAAACGCCCCCCAATGACTGAAATAAGTGGCGAAGGTTGAAAGGAGGCATCCACGTACATTCCATTTAAGGTGAGCAATAGGTGGTGGTGAGCAATAGGTGGTGGAGACCAAAAGAAAGGGCCGATAGTTGCTTCATGGAGCCAATAGAGCCATTTGAATCGGACCAAGCTAGGATTGAGGGATTTTGGATGATTTCTGCACAGGAGTATGGGAAGGGATCTCCCCATCCCCGAATCCACCAACTGAAACGAGCCAAAATCAGATATTGAATTTGAGGGAGGGAGAGATAGAGATATTGTTGAAAAGTCTTGCATTCCTCTCTTTCCAGATGGACCAGATAATAATGAAGAAGCTGAGAACCAATTTTTTTTTTTGAAAAAGCTTCCTTTGTTTTTGAATCGCCATTGCTCAAAAGCTTCACGCAAATTGGATGGGAAAACCCAGCATAAATTCCAGATTTGTAGCCACCAAGACCACAAGCTTCGAGAGAAAGCACGGTGGAGAAGGAGGTGGTTGTGGCTCTCATGTTCGGATTTACATAGGACGCATAACACTTCATCATTAGGAATAATGCCAATATTTACCAACTTCAACTTCGTATTAATCTTGCCAAGTAAGGCAAGCCAAGTGAAAACTTCAATGCGAGGCGGAACTAAGCCCCTCCAAAATCCTTTAATCACCTCATGCTAGGAATGGTTGAGAGATTTCGCCAATTCAAAGCATAATGATTTGACAGAAAAAGAACTCGATTCATGAGGCATCCAAATCAATGAATCATAATTGCCAAGAGAGAGGTGAACACTATGAAGCAAATTTTGGAGCGCCTCGAATTCTTCGATGTCCCTTGGCCTAAGGAATCTTGACCACGAAAGACTTTAGACTCAATTGTGGCCTTCCCAACGACCATGAGAGGAAATTGTTGCCATGGGATTTGAAGCGATTTTAAAGAGGCGAGGGAAGATGATTTTCAGTGGCCCATCACCAATCCACACTTCATGCCAGAATAGGGCTTGTTGGCCATTGCCCACTCGAGTTTTGATCCTTGAATGCAAGAAGGATTTAGCATTCGAAAAGTTTAATATGGAGTTGCAGATGAGCCTCCATGACCCTCCTTTAGGAATCGCTTGAAGGTCATGAATAGTGAAGGAGGCCGAGTATTCATACTCCATGAAGAAATGCCACACCCATTTGAAAAGGAGGCTAAAGTTCCTGTACAACAGATTCCCTACTCCTAATCCACCAAACAGCTTTGGTATCTTATTAATTACCTTACAAAGCATATATATACTTCATTCCTAGATAGACCTAGCAAACACCTACATTGAACCCGAAACAAGTCACCCGAAATTGACCAAAGCTAAAATTGACCTGACGAAAATCATATACTCCCTCCATCTAGAATGGTTTGAACACTTTCTTTTTTTGTTTGTCCTAAATTAATTTGAACACTTCCATTTTTGGCATGATCTCACAATTATTATATTATTCTTCTTACATCCCTTTGGCCAACATTTAATCTTTATCAACAAAAAAATAGTCAATTTTTTCTCTCTGTCAATAAAAGTACCGCAGCAACTCCTATCACATCTACTATTTAATAAAATAAGTTTTGATAACTACACTATAAGTCTACAACCTGTCACTTTAAACTACATGTCCCAAAAAGGCAACAAGTATATATTTCAGATCTTTATGGGATGGATGGAGTATAGTTGAATTGATTTGTTTCCCACAATAAGCCAATTTCTAATAGACCCAAAAATTTCCCCACTCGTATCCGAATCAAAAGTCATCTCACTTGAATATGACAGACACTAAAATGAAACTGAACCATACCCAAATCGAAAATCTCCTCAACCAATTACAACTCGACTCGGATAGATCCAACCCAAATCAAAATCGGATGACCCATTCGCCACTTCTAGTTGTAATATGTTCATTTCGGCATCATATATATTAGTATATGAAAATGGCTAAGATAGTTATTCGGTTGATTTATTTGGTTATATATCAACCGTACATATATAGAAGTATATATCACATCTACGAATAGAGCTGGAAACGGGTTAAGTTGTGTTGAGTTTGTATCAAGTTCACATATACATGGATGGAATCCACTCAATTCTAACCTAGTCTCATTATTAAAAAGGTTAACAACCCTCTATCTTAATCTTACCCGTGTATCAAACGAGTCATCTGACTACGTTTGTGGGTAAAATGTGGTCCATTACCGTGGGTAATACTTGGGACAAATTGGCCTTGTTTGGCAATTAGCGGATAAGCATTGGGCGATTGTATTAGCGGAATTGACTAGCTATTTGTATAAAGATGTAGGTAGCTGATAGCTGATTGTTAATTGATTGTGTAAAATGACCAATAAGGACATTGTCATAATTTTCACTCTTGTACTTTTGTTGTTTATAAAATATACTACCTCCGTTTCATATTAATCTACACACTTACACGTTTTACGCATGCCGATGCACTACTTTGAGCCTTTATATCTCTAATTTTGTATTTGTAAAAAATATAAAAAGTCGATTTTCTAAAACTACATATCGAGACGAATCAAACAAGACCCCACATGACTATATTTTCTCTTAACCATAATTCACAAATGATAGTTAAAGGGAAATTTGTGAATAGTGTCAAAAGTGTAAGTGTGTAGATTAATATGAAACGGAGGTAGTATATGTTTGGTGAATATATAATAAGACATACTAATAAGAAATAATTTAAACCACATCTAAAAACTTCAATATTACTATAAGATTTTTAAATATTCAAATTTATGAGTTGATAATTTGCAAACATATTAATAAGCACATGAACAATCCATTATTGTACTTTTTATTGTTTATGAAATAAATATGTTTGGTGAATATATATTGAGAATAAGACATACTAATAAATAATAATTTAAACCACGTCTATAAAATCCAATACTAATCATTATTTTAAATATGGGGGTATTTCAATTTCTTTCCTATGAGTCCTATGAGTCCTATTCGTTTTCTTTCTTGTATCCTGTATATTTCTCGACTTCATGTACTTGAAGTTTCTTTTTACTTTTAGCATAGGAAAAAGGAAAGAAAGTTTCTTCACCTTGAGCATTACAGAGAACATAAACACTACCGGATTTTAATATTCAAATTTTATGAGTTGATAATTTGCAAATGTATTAATTTTAAATCATTGTGCATATATATAAACGGGTTTTAAATATGGGACGTTACAAATTACTAAAGATGAGAGAGAAAGTTAGAGAGAGAGACTCTCAACTAAAGTCCTTGCCCCCTAGTTCGATTAGAAACCCTAGCTTGCAGAAAAAAGCCCCAAATCAATTGATTTTTAGCTTCCAATCATGGTTTTGCCAGAATTTTATCCCAAATTTCTTCTTTCTTCTGCTAATTTTCGCTATCTCAGAGAGTTTATCTAAAAAGTTGGTTCTTAAGTCGATTTATTCAGAATCGATTGGGGCTACTGCTGTCGTAGGTAGTAGATCTCCTTTTCTCAATTTTCGTTTTTGTCAGAAGATTATGGTAAAGTTTGCAGCTATTTTGGTGATTTCATCTAAATTCACTGCTAACCTGTTGTCCTTTTGGACTTAATGGCTCAATTTTAGGGGTTTCAAGTACAAAACTAGGAAGGGGGCTAGGGCTGCGTTTTCGGGCGATTTGATTGTTCCCCTGCTCCGGGGTGTCTGTGTGTGTTCATTTATCTTTTTTGGGAGTATTATAATTACTTTTGATGGTGTGGTGGCTTTTCTCCGTTACTCTCAGTACTGCTGGTCTCAAATTATTGGACTTTTGTCCATTATTTTAGATTTCACATTTAATGTGATTGGGATTTTTCAGTTCCAGTTCTGGTATGTTTCTACACTCAATATCTTGAATTTATTTTGCCGCAAGTATAAAAGGAAAGGTATTCTTGTTAAATGTAGTAAGTGCTTGCTTAGTTCTTCTCTGTATTTCTTATTCTGCTTTCGGGTTAGATACTTGATAATTTTCAAGAGAGTTTCAAAATTGCTAATTTTGTTGTGTTTGGTGAGTATGAGGTCTTTCAAAGACGTTGTGCTGGAAAATGTTGGTGACTCTTCTGCCATTAATGTTGAGGCTGGCCAAGCAATTCATGAGGTTGTCTCAGCCTTTTCTGCTCCTCTGTATGTAAGTGACCCCCCTGGTCCCCCTTCTTTTCCTGAAGCTATTGTGCTTGATGATTTAGTGCAAGTTAAAAAAGATATTGAGGACCTTTTTAAATCATGTTTAGTGGGTAAGATGCTGGGTGCTGCTGTCGATTTTAGAACTATCATGTTTAGAACTAAGGCTGATTGGTATTTCTGCAAGGGAGATGTCGAGTATTTAGATATGGGTAATAATTGGGTCCTAATGAAATTTGCAAATCCTGGTGATTTATTTCTTGTATGGTCAGAGAGACCATGGAATGTTCAGGGGAATCTGTTTGTGATTTATCCTTGGAAAGTTCATTTCGACCCCTATGTAGAGGAAATAAAGTATGTTGATCTGTGGGTTAGAATACCTAGATTTCCAACTGAGCCTATTAATTTTGACTCTATTGCTAATATGCTGGCTTCAAATAATGTTGGCTCCCTGATTAGGCTGGATACTAGATCTGTGCTTAGGCATAAGATTAGGTTTGTGAGGGCTTGTGTTAGGGTGGATATAACTGAGCCTCTATTGGATTATGCTGAAATTACTAGGGCAGGGGGTCTTACCTGTGGCTATGTGGTTTGGTATGAAGATTTTTTTGTTGGCTGTTCTTTTTGTGGCTGTGATGATCATAGTATTGATGATTGTTCTCTGTTGTATCCACCTCAAAAAGAGGTTAAGGTCATGTTTTTGAAACATCCAAAGAAAAAGTGGTTAGCTGAGTTCCTTCAAGGTGCTACTAGGCAAGTCAAGCCTCTTTCCACTACTGAGCAAGCATTAGTGGTAGAGGATAGGCCTAGACACATTGTTAGACCTCAATCTTCTGCTGTTTCTGGTGCTAAGAAAGTTGTTTATAGGAAAAAAATTCCTGCAAAATTCTTTACTGGTGAGAAAACTAAACCTAATGATGCTGGTGTTGTGATCAAAGAGAATGTTGATGATGTGCATCCTAAGACTGCAAGTTTATCTATGCCTGTTTCATGGGAAAGGTAAGGGGGTGATTGTATCTCACCCCACTATAGAGGTGGTGTCATCTGATGATGAGTATGATGATTATGTTGTGCCAGAAATTTCTCCCCCTCTGGTTCCTGGGAGTAGTCTGTTGCATGAAGGTGGATTGGTTTATGAGATTGATGTTGTAGGTAGGCTATTGCCCCTCCATCCTCCCTCTGTCAATGAGGATATTATTTTGTCTCCTGTCCCTTTAAGGGTGGTGTTCCCTGAAAATTTGTTTGATCATGAGTTTGTTACACCTGCTGATGCTTTAATCAACCCACCAGAATCTCTGTTTGATCATAATGGGGTGTTATCTGGGGTGGATGATGATACTTATATTTTAGATTATCATGTTGATGATGATTTTATGGAAGGGTATGTTTCCCAGCAGGATCACTCCTTCCACTCTATCAATTATGAGACCTCAATCATTAAGCAGATTGAGGGGATGGGTGTTGAAGGGGCTAGCCTCCCTGATAATGCCTCTGCTTCCAGTTCTGCCAAAAAGAGGAAGGGAGATTATGATGAAGAATCAGCTACATCTTCCCTAAAGATGGGCAGAACTTAGTTCAGTGTTGCCTTCCATATGCCATCTTTTTATGAATCTATGCTTTTGGAATATCAGGGGTAGTAAGAGGCATCTTGTTATGGAGGAAGTTAAAAGTTTTTGTAATTTAAATAAGATTCATGTCATGATGTTATGTGAAACCAAGGTGTCTACTCCTCCTTCAGAGGCTTGTGTTTGACGATGTGGGTTTCACCATTATGACTTCCTCCCTTCGTTTGGTCTTGCGGGTGGCATATGGGTATTTTGGAAGGATTTACCTAGTAATCCTTTTTTGCTAACTATTGATGCTAAATTTGATCATTTCTTAGTATGTAATATTCATGTTCCATCTATGGATTGCCATTTTAAAGTTATCTTTATTTATGCCCCTCCAAATCACAACCAAAAATTACAATTTTGGAGTGAGTTAATAGAAGTTGTGCAACAGTTAAGTAGCATGTATGTTATACTTGGTGATTTTAATGAGTTAAGTAGTTGTAGTGATAAAATTGGAGGAGCTAATTTCAATTTTGCAAGATTAAATTATATGAATAGTTTATTTTCTTCTATTGAATGTGTGGAGCTACCTTTTAGTGGGCAAGCTTATACTTGGAGAAAAAAAAAGAGTGGCCCAAATAATATTCTAGAAAGGTTAGATAAAGGTGTTGCAAACTTGGAATGGATTAATCTATTTCCTAGTGCAAAATTGAATCATCATGTTTTTACCTCTTCAGATCATTGTCATGTGTCTTTATCATTATTCTCAAATTTGGTTAGGAAAGCTCCCCCGCTCAGGTTTGATAAAATTTGGACTTCTAGAAAAGATTTTGATTCGTTGATTAAGAAAACTTGGGGCACAAAATTTTATGGCTCTTATATGTTTTGCCTTACTAAAAAATGTAAACTTTTAAAGGAAAAAGCAAAAGTTTGGTCGACAACGCGGTTTGGTAATATTTTTAGACAACTCCAATCTGTTGAAGTAAAGTTAAAAGAAGTCCAGTATAATTTATCATCTAACCCAAGTAGTATGCATCTTATATCCTCGCAAGATAGGTTGTTAGCAAAACAAGTTAAATTACTTGCTTTTCAAGAGTCGTATTGGAAACTCAAAGCTACTTCTAATCATATTAAATTAGGTGATGCAAATACAAGTTATTATCATGCTTGTGCGTCAATAAGAAGGAATCGTAATCTAATTACTTCTATCAAAGATGATCAAGATAATAATGTTTCTGACCCCAAACAATTAGAGGTTTGTTTTACAAATGCTTTTATAAAAAGGTTTAAGTCCAATCCAAATTGTGGATTTGGTGAAGATGATTTCAATTTGCTAGACTCAATTGTATCTGAAGAAGATAATCAATTTCTTTGTGCTGAAATTTTAAAAGAAGAAGTTAAGGAAGCAGTTTTTGATTTAGCTCCAGATAAGTCCCCAGGGCCGGATGGCTTTCCTCCTTTCTTTTTTCAAAAATACTGGTCTCTAGTCGGGAATTCAGTCTATAAAGCAGTTAAAGCCTTTTTCCATTCAGGGCATCTATTAAAAGAAGTTAATCATACTTTTATTACATTGATTCCTAAAGTAGAGGCTCCTTTGAATCCAAATCAGTTTCGGCCAATAAGTCTCTGCTCAACTATATATAAGTTAATTTATAAAATAATGGCTAATCGTCTAAAGATAGTGTTGGGAAAAATTATTCACCCATTACAGGGAGCTTTTGTCCCTGAAAGATTAATCCAAGATAATGTTCTGAAAGCTCATGAGGTGTTTCACTCATTTAAGAATAAACATGGTAGAGAAGGGTGGTTAGCTATTAAGTTAGATATGGAGAAGGCGTATGATAGGCTGGAATGGAATTATATTATTAAAGTTTTTCGGAAATTAGGCTTTTGTGAAACATGGGTGGGGTGGATTAAAGAATGTATTTCGACAGTTTCTTTTTCTGTATTGGTAAATGGTATTCCAGGAGATGTTTTTATTCCATCTAGAGGAATTCGTCAAGGGGATCCCTTGTCCCCATATATCTTTATTTTGTGTGCAGAAATTTTGGCTAGACAATTATTTGAAGAAAGTGTGTCTGGTTCGAAAACAATAGGAGTCAAATTAGGTCATTCTAGAGTTAAAATTCCATTTCTAACTTTTGCAGATGACACGGTGATTTTTGCTAAAGCGTCTATTGAGAGTTGTAATATTATCAAATCTATTCTTGATAAGTATTGTTGTATGTCTGGCCAACTAGTTAATTTTCATAAGTCAGCATATCAATGTTTAGGGAATACGTCTCTTGGCTTAGCCTCCTCTTTTGCCAATTTGCTCAAAATGGAGGAATCTTTCTCTTTGGGAAAATATCTAGGTTGCCCTATCATTTATAGTAAAGTAACTAATGCCACTTTCGGGGATATTCAAGAAAAAGTTACTTCTCAGTTATCTAAATGGAAGGCTAATTCTTTGTCCCAAGTAGGTCGTACAGTGTTAATCCAGTCTAACTTGGCTACGAAAGCAAATTATCAGATGCAATGTTTTTCGCTTCCAAAATCAATTCTTGTCTCTTTGGATAAAGCTTACAGAAATTTTTTCTGGAATAAAGATGGAAATTCTAAAGCTCCTAACTTAATAGGTTGGGAAATTTTTTGTAAACCTAAGAAGTTTGGTGGCCTTGGTCTTAGGAAAGCTAGTATAAATAATATTGCTTTACAGTTTAAACTTTTATGGAAAATTTTGGTTAATCCTGATAATTTGTGGGTGAAGTTAGTTGCTAAGAAATACCTTAAAGATGACAGTTTATTTGCAAATAAAACAAAAGCAAATGTTTCCTGGCAGTGGCGTAAGCTGATGTCAATTAGGGAACCCTTTAAACAAGGGCTGAAATGGCTAGTAGGTAATGGTCAGAAAATCTCCTTTTGGCGTGATAATTGGGCTTTCCAGTATCCTATTAGTACTGTTTGCCCGATTTATAATGGGTCGGATCATTTATCTGTAGATTATTTCATCTCAGATGATAAACAGTGGGATGTTGAGAAATTAGGTCTTTTTGTTCCACCTCAGGTAGTTCAGGCTATTCTTCGGCTTTATATTCCTGTTAATGAGATAGAAGATAAGATTATTTGGGCCTTGTCGCCTGATGGTTGTTATTCAGTTAAATCTGGTGTTGAGCTTCTCCAGGGGTATGGTTTGAATCCTGTAGAACCTGTAGGTTTTAAGTGGATTTGGAATCTCCAGGTGCCATCTAAGATTAAATTCTTTCTATGGAAAATTTGCAATAATGGGCTCCCTACTAAGAAAAGATTAGAATTGAGTCATGTTTTTCTCCCTTTAGAGTGTGTGTTTTGTAATCATCATTCGGAGGATGTTCAGCATCTTTTTTATTATTGTCCTTTCTGTATTGATGTTTTCGAGGAGCTCCAAAGGCATGATGGATGGCCTACCCCCGCTATTCAAAGTTGGTATGTCTTTTGTGGATTATATTAATTATTTAAAGTCAATTTGTAGTACTGCTATTATGGGCAAATATGCTATAGTTTGGTGGTTTATTTGGTATGCCCGTAACTGTATCTCTTTTCGGGAGGAGAGTTTTTCGTCCACTAAGGTGGGTAGTTTAATTAGAGCTTTTGTCAAGAAGGTTAATTTGGAGGAAGTTATTTCTGATTTTGTCCAGTTAAGGAAGAATCAAGTTCAGCTGGGGAATTTGCAAAGAAGGAAAAATATGGCTTGGGCTCCTCCTGCTCATTCCTTTTTTAAAATTAATTTTGATGGTTCTAAATTATAAAATGGTGATTCTTCTTTTGGTTTTGTGATTCGGGATGAGAATGAGATTGTCAAGTTGTGTGGGGCTAATTCTTTAGATTCTTCTATCTCAATCCTTGTTGCGGAAGCTTGGGGGTTAAAAGGTGCTTTGTCTCTTGTGATTAGAAATTTGGTCATTGAAGGTGACAATCTGTCTGTTATACAGGCTATTAAAAGGTTATGCAAAATTCCGTGGGCAATTAATTCTCTAATTGAAGATGAAGGTGAAGATTTAAAGAAATTTGAAGAGGTTCGGATTGGTCATGGCTTTAGGGAGGTCAATAGGGCTGCTGATTAGATGGCGCGTCGGGATCATTCGGTCTCAAATCTCACTTACTGGTTCGAATCTCTGGATACTATTTTCTCTGTAATCATCCGTAAGGATGCTTTAGGGTGGCCCACTTCCTGGGATCCCCCTAGTTTGTTTTCTTTCCTAATAGAAAAAAATAAAAATAAACGGGTTTTATTTTGTGAAATATGTTAAGTTGAGGTAGAGGTGGCAAACGGGTCATACGGGTCGGGTCGGGTAATAATCGGGTTAGCTTTGTCTTCGTGTCCGGGTCGGGTCGGGTCGGGCCGGGTCCATTCTGGTCCTGGTCCATTTCGGGTCCATGAAAATTCGGGTTACAACGGGTCGGGTTAAATCGGGTCGGGTTAGTTCGGGTCGACTTGGCCATTGCATCCTATCTACCTTCTGTATTTTAACTTTTTTACAAAAAGTCATCCATAGCTTGATGTCCTTTATAATGCCTCTGATCAAGGTAGTTGCTTTTCTTTGGTCCTGCAAAAAAGAAATAGCTAATCTAGAATCTTAAAGCTTTGATTCTAATGATTAGTTAACATAAAAAAAAAGATGAAACCTGCCCAAATAGTAGGAGAAATCACCAATTATGTAAGTAAAGAGAGAATATAAAGTCAAGAAAGTATCAATAACAGTTTCATTTCAGAAAATAAAAGGGTCGGGTAATTTCAGGTCGGGTAGATTCGGGTTCGGGTCATGTTCGGGTCTATCTACTTTCGAGTCGGGTTGGGTTATTTCGGGTACGGGTGTATTCGGGGTCATAACTTTCGGGTGCAAACCGGGTCTTGGGTCGGGTTCGGGTCGGTTTGTTTCGGGTTTCGGGTCCATTTTGGGTCATTACTTTCGGGTAATTCGGGTCGGATCGACGGGTATGAGTTTATTTTGCCGGCTCTAAGTTTAGGGATACCTAGGTAAGGGTAGTAATATTAGACAACTTTAGGACATAACTATAATTTCCCCTTTCATTCTCAAACCTCTAATATCAAAAAGCTCCTCTCCCCAACTTTTTCAAAAAGAGCTTTTTGATCCCAAAAAGCTATTTCAAACCTCTCTTTACCAAACACCCAAATTAGAGGATTGACTAGTCAAATCCTCTAATATGACTTCAAACCTCTAATTTTGTCTCAAACCTTTTTTTTACCAAACAGGGCCAATGCATTGGGCTAATTCTGAAAACCTCTTATTAGTTATTACTACGTGGAAAATGAAGAGCATTAACGATGGGCCTTGTGTCAACGTTCATTTTATGTTTCCAAATTATAGCAGAATGCTGATTGTCTATGTTTGGAAGCTAAATTAGTGTGAATTTGGTGGATAAACATCACTTGTTTATTGCAGCTTTTGCAAGTTGTTTTATTTTTCTCCCCTACTATATAATTCTATTAGACTTCCGTGGACCAACTCTGTAAGAACACGCTGAAAGAAGAAGTAACTGCAAAACATTAATTAGTAACAAAA